>CM029122.1:18889574-19374574 GCA_016859345.1 Istiophorus platypterus
ACATGGCTTTCCTAAGGATGTCTACACTTCACTTACATCTTGGTTCTTATGTTTCAAATCCACTGTGGTGGTGTACAGAGGCACAGTTGTGAAAACTGTGTCATTGTCCGAATACTTGTGGACCTAATGGTATACAGAAACAGATTAATCCCTTCTTAATTAAGGCTCAAGTCTTTGCCAAGACAGAAATGTTACCAGGATCTCTTTTTGTGCCCTGAAAGGTTTTATTTTAGTATATGAATTGTTAAAAGTCTATATCCTTTTTGGTGTATGGGGCAGTACACCTCTAGATGGCAGTCAGTGCTCAGTCTAACATCAGTGACACTGCACTCAATTGAGTACATCATTCCCCTAATAGCAATGTTTTGCCTCCAGCCCTTCATTAAAATGTAACCATTGGAGAAATAAATTCACCTACATACTTTCTCTGGGCCATTTTATTTGAACTAAATTTTGAACTTTCATTTTTTTATTACTTGAGCTTAAAAAAAAATCACAGATATTTGAGTGTGTCTACAAGCAAGATGAATTGCTACTTTTATCTTTAATCTGCATATGTGCGACAGCCATGACTTGGTGATGCTATTATACTTTTAATTCTCAAACCAGCTGAATGAATGTTGTTTTCAGAAGTGAATAGCACCTCTATGTTTGCTATTAGCAGTGAAAAGATGTAAATTTAAATCTTAATCGGGACTAATGATGTGTAATTGGTTGTGTGTAAGCTAGCAGGCAAACATTTTTGCAAATTAACATTCTGTCATGTCCAAAGTGTCTTACTTTTGATAGAGTGTGAGAAGTTCACTTTAAATCTCTGTTAGGCCATCTCCATGGCTGGCTTGTTTAAATTAGGATGACTCGTTAGCTTTACACATTCGTATACTGTATTAAAGCTAATATTTGTAGATAGCTATTGAACTTTCTGGCTAGAGGTTTCAATGTTCACTTCCACAAGAAATCATACCAATATTTATACCGTCATAGTATTTAAATCATTAACCTTAAATACTTTTTAATAGTTACAGTAATCGCTCACTCATTATTACTGTGCAGCTGATGAATAACACTTTATTATTGTATTTTGAAGTACAATAGAAAAATTAATAAAGAGAAGTGTTGACACTAATTATCTTGTATGCTTGCCTCAGCTCTTTGTTTAGTCTGCTTATGCAGAAGGGAAATAAGCTTCAACAGGGCAAATAATTAAAATTCATCATAGTTTTACTACCAAAAGACAGTAAGGAAAACTACTTTCAAAATAACTCCCACCTGAGGGGCCCAATGTCTTTTAGTTCCCATTACAGTATGATTTCATTTTGAGACAGTCCACAAATGCGGGCCTAGTATTATAAGTAGAGCCCACCTATTCTGGATTTTTGGGGCCGGGCTCGATACTGATTTTAGGAAGTTCTGATATCAATATATATGTGCACTTAGGTCTTACTCTCCCAGTTGACTGTGTGCTTGGTTGGTCAATAGGAACTCGTCCAATCAAATTCTTATTGGTTACTTTTGTCACTGGGAGGAGCAGACTACCTGTAAAACCTAAAAGGGACTGCAAGGTCTAACTTATCTAACATTCACTCAGTCGGCTTAAAGTAATTGACAAGATGGCAAAGATTTTGTCAGTGTGGCTACATTTTGTTAAAATGAGTTGCTTTCCTTTCCTTTTTTTGTACCACACTACAAGAAAATAAGATCTATTGGGCGAATTAGGCATCCTCATCACAGCAGAAATAGACAAACAGCACGAGGGCCTTAGGTTCTCTTTCAGCCTGCCAAGAAATATTTCAGCCAAGCTGCAGAGTTCCTTTTGTGCCTTGGTTAAAAATATATGAAGGTATTATGGCAATGGATTGGCCAGACAAAGATCTGAGACATGCAGCGATGATGACAGGTTGGCTGACTGTATTAACAGATAAAAAAGAGGGCTAACTAATATCGGGCCCTATTGGTTCATCTGCTGTTTCCATCATCTTAATCTACAGTACTGATTCAGTCTTTGTTCATCTTACCCTCTGCCTCTCTCCATTTATACACTTTTTTCTTCTGTCTATCCTTGTCACACTCCAATTCTCACCCTGTCTTAATATGGGCTGGCAGCTGTCCAAAACCTTGTTTCTAAATGGGCATCACATCACTCACTTATCACTAGGAGTTATCCATCATGTTGTGTTAGTACATGTGTTTGACAGGTGAATAAAAGAAGCAACCAGAAAGTCTTAATCATCTTAGTCAGAGCGGGGGCGGGGATATGTAGAATTTAAAGGGAGGATAAAAGTTAAATAATCATGGCACTATGGTAGACATGGACTCACAAATACTAAGGCATGAGCACTTCACTTGAGTCACCAGTGCTTACTCAACTGAGCATTAGACATATTGAAATTTGAAAAGCCACTCCACAACTTTAGCATTAACATTACAGCGTTATTCATGTTATCATAAAATGGTCATTTAAGTATTAGTTTAAAAGGCTTAACAAAACAACTCGCAAATGGTAACCTACACTCGGACTCCACTGAATTAATTTAGCGAAGTGTTACTAATATGTAATCATCTTAACAGCTTTCCTCGTAATTCAAATAAAAAAAAAAGGATTATGCCAAATTACCAGTTGATACTAGGCCAAGTAAAACAGGATGTTTAAATCTAAAACAAAGCTTTTCAACACACATGTTTACTAATACTGATTACTATATGTGAGAGGGCCTGGTTAGAAGACCATGACATATCATTGAATTTAATTATCTGCAAGTCATCCACTCAGAATCTCTGGGTATGGTGATACAAGTGAGTACATCAGAAATATATGCTGCATGTTGCTTGCTTAAAATGCATGGAGTTGTGCATTTGAATGGAATGATATAATGCTAAACGAGAGATTTGGTCTTGTGCTGATTATAAGGAGAGGCCTTCCTCTAAAATGTGTTCATTGATGAACTGCTTTCATTCTTGAGTCTGTCAAAATGAGGCAACATGCTCTCACTGTCTGCTAATCCTTGGGATGATGACTGATCAACCAGCACTGTTGCTAGGATACACAGAAAGGTTGCGCTGCACACGTGTTTATGACAAGATCTCACTTACCTTTTAGCAAATGTCAATGATTTAAATTAAAATCTCTGTTTTAATTGGTTGAATAATATTTGGAAAAGAAATAAGAAAGAAAGAAAAAATAAATTAGAGCAAGTCTTAAGCTGCGGAGGAAAGCTCACTTCAGCACATTTCCTATAATTGCCTATATATTGTAAAGTAGAAGGATAGAATGGGTTTCCCCAGATCCTCTGACAACATGCTTAAGTGTAACAGGTTATTTTTGATTAAACATGTAAGAATATGGAAAGACATTGAAAAATATTTCCACGTTGGATAAATACTTCTGGTAGCCAATGTAAATTTTATGCTGCACAGAATACACATTTCCCACCTTACTGGTACTGTTTTGTAATAATCAGCATCTTCCTGGTTACACATTAATAATCTTCTTGCCAATTCCTTTGCACTTGTCTCAACATATCTACACTGGTATTCAATTTTGCTGTGAGGGCAGTAACCCTGCAACCTGACAGAGGCTGACAAAAAGAATACCTGGAGCTATGACAGTGGTAGTCTGATGAACCGGTTGCTTCTGCGGGGCCAGCAACACTCTGCGTGATATCGCAGGGATCGGAAGTGACTTTACTGGATTCCCAGCCCATTCTGACTGAATTTTGTATAGTGTGCTGTGTGAATGTTGTAATGCATGCATTTTTTATAACTTATTCCAGTTGACATCCTGGTCCACCTAGGCTTTTTTGGAAAAATAGCTGTTTTTTTTAGTAATGAGTAAATGAGTAAAAAGTTACTTACTTTTACCACTTCTTACTTCTTCAGTAATTGGTGTTGATCTAAGGTTTGTTCCAGACTTGTAGGACTGCAAATATGAGCATAGTTAAGATGGAACCCAACCTCAGTTTGGGATATTAGAGCACCGAATACGAGACTACTGCCATGGAGGAATGTTTAAATTTGTTTACATTGTTTCATTTATTGTGATGGAGAACACAAGTCATGACGATTTGCAGTGTTGATGACATTGCTAGATGTATGTTACTGAAAAAGATTAAGTTGCTAAGACTTAGCTTTATCCATTTTGTTTTGGTTTTTTTATTATTTACAATCTCGCCAGCTTCAAATAAAGTGGAATTTATGTCTAAAAAGTAATTCTATTCAAAATGTTTAATATGGCACAAGCACAGTGGGCATTATTCTATCCCGCTGTGACTGTCTTTCCTTGTAACTAGCACTGTACTGGGGCACTATGAACTCTGTCTCTCTGTCTCTCTGTCTCTCTCTCTGTCTCTCTCTGTCTCTCTCTGTCTCTCTCTCTCTCTCTCTCTCTCTCTCTCTCTCTCTCGTTATCCCCCACAAAGACTGTTCTTTCACACATGCAGATATGACACAGACAAGGGTTTTATGCTAATGCTGGAACAGTTCCCATTACTGAAACCAAAATCAGCCAGAGAAGCAGATGGTCAAACATGCTCTTCTCTAGGAAGGAAGGAAGGAGGGTGTGTGTACACACGCGTGTGTGTACACACGTGTGTGTGTGTGTGTACTCAAGGTCCCAAAGCACTGGTTAACATATTGCAACATTACTACCACAAAAAAATGATAATGTGTTAAACTATACTTTCTGGTTACCTTACTTTCTGAAGAGAGGGCCTGCTGTGACCCTGTCACAACAGTGCAGCAAATCCAAGAGTAGGGTTTCCTAACTAGTCTAGCACTAGGGTCCACATTTCTCCTTAGGTACTAAGTCATTTTCACTACATCTAGTAGGTTAACTAAACATTCATTTAGTAAAATTTCACAAAATGAAAACAAAAGTAAAAAAAAAGTCCAATTTGGGCTTAAAAAATACTTATAAATTAAAGCATCCTGACAAAACTTCATACACACTTCAAGTATACTTACTTCAATCACTCTAGAAATCCTCTAGATTGCATCCACCCGGGCTTGCACAGTGGCTGGTTTGAGGTTATGTGCAATTTTGCGTGATGTACTTTCACATTCAGATGTGCAGAGCACTTGTTCAGTCAGCTCCCACTTGTCATTGACGTAATGCAAAGTGACACAAATATAACTTATTTTGCTGTAATCATCTTTTTGTGTGTGTGTGTGTATGTTTTGCTAGCCTGAATTTTGTTCAGTTATACCCATGGCTATACCCATGAATAGTACAAATATAGTTGTTACACACACATTTTTGCTCACACTTACCCAGCCTCGGTGCAGGACTCTGTTGTGGACAGATAGTATCTACTTTGGCTGGACAGGTTACCCAAACATCCCTTCTCACTTGTTTTAAACTGAGTTCTTTCTTTAACCACAGGTACATTTCGCTGCACCTTCTGCCAGACGGAGGTAGAAGAGGATGAGTCTGTCTGTCCTGATGCCAGGACACTGGTGGCACGCTTCAATGAGCAGATAGAACCCATATATGCGCTGCTACGAGAGACTGAAGATGTCAACTTGTCCCATGACCTGCTTGAACCTGAGCCTACTGAGATCCCTGCTCTCAAACAGAGGTGAGTTTCGTTCAAATCTCGTAGAAGTCTTCCTATTTATTCCCCTCAGTCAGTATCATATTGGTTCTCCTGAGTCACATCCTGAACCAGTTTCACTGACAGCGAACAGGAGTTCGCCTCTGTTAATAGCAATAATTGCCACAATGAGACTGGCTCAACTTTATATCTGTGGCACAATGTAATTCTATTCTATTAGGCTGTGGAAGTAGCTTAGATAAGTTAAACTCTAAAAATTACACTTGTTTAATTTAATTGTTGATGACCATTGTTTTAAAGAATATTTACTCAATCTCTCCTCTAGCCGTGAACGTTCTGCAGCAGCAGGAGGAAACCCTGCAAGCGGCCCACACCGTGAAGCCTGGTCTAACAAAGGCTCGTCTTACGCCGACCTGTACACCCAAAATGTGGTCATTAGCATGGAGGAGCAGGATGAGCAACAGAAGCAGGCCAATGAGGGCAAGGGACCTAAGGAGAGGCCTGTCTGGTTGACACAGAGCACCGTGCAGGGTGCTTACAGCGAGCCTGACATCCTCAAGAACCGTAGGTTTTTTTGCACTGCGCTCAGTCACTATGCCACTGTGCGTAGACTTTATTTTGTCTTTCACATTATTCTGATGTTATAAGTTTTTGTTTGAAGAAAAGTTAGACATCAGACACACATTTTGGAAGACAATCTAAATTTGCTATTTAGAGAAAAAAATGACAAAATCAGCTTCCAGAAATCATTTTGGCTCTATATATAGGTATATATGCCTACAAGCCTCACATAAATATAAATGTTCTTCATACATTAAATACGGACTGGTCATTAAAGACGCCCCGGATAATGCTGAAACCAAAGTACTGTCACATTTGTGTAATTGTTATACCATTCCATTTTCCAAACAAATTCTCTGCCATAATTCCAAGATCTCTGACTCCGAGAGTTAGAAGAAGAGAATTAAATTCGACACCAAATTTCCTCCCACTCTCAGATGCTATTTTCATTGTCATTAATCCTAAATGTTATTTCCTATCCATGGCTTGGCTTGCTAAACACTCAGGGTTTTCAGAAAATAGTAAGCTGATTGTAGGGATGGACTGCAACAAGCCTATTCCAGAATCACATATTTTTGGCTGTTCTTCTCTGAGCTATGATTTCAATCACTGCTCTTTGTTGCTGAAACGGGCTGTTACAGGTCCACTCAGGTTATCTCCCATTGTCTGAGTGGTCTTTCACCAGGCCATCTTATACTGACACTGTTTCTCCTCCCAGGGGCATGTAGCCATCAGCACTGGCCAGACTCTAATTGAAACATAATTGCTTGATTTGAAATAATCAGATTTTACTACTTCATGGCTGAGCAAGGATTGCTCATTAACAAATCCGTTCTTGTGGAAATGGCATGAATTATGTCATCCAAATTTCCTGTCTTTGAGGTGTGTCTCTGTATTCTGTCTGTAATGATCTTGTAAGCCTGGAAATATACATGACAGATAGAATAAAGCTTTTATTCAGAACATTATCAGCATAAGTAGGGGTCGCCCAATTGACTTTTTTTTTTTTGTACCTAGAGTCCAATCAGAGTCCTTCAGCATTGTGTATCTGCTGATACAGAGTTTGATCTGATACTTAGATTTACCAAAATAATGATTAAATGTTTCTCTCACACTGAAATAACAGCTGTCCAATAAACTAAATTGGCACACCTAATCCTTCACAAGCTACTTGACCCAAAGACCAAAAGGTCCTGGTTCAAAGCTGGTCATCTTAAATTATTTATATTGAGCAGTGAAATTATTTGGAGACTCCTAAAAACTTACATGGCACAGTCAGCTAGGGAGATGTATCACTCTCATCGAACTACTGAAACATTCAGTCCCCTCGTGGTTGTACAGTGGTTTTTATAGAGTGGATGTTTCTTCCCTCATAAAGCTCTTTGGCTGACTACAGACTCCAGGTACAGAGAGATGGTTGATCTGGTTTTGAGATAGGACATATGTATCATACCACATCATAAAACTTGAGGTCTTTTCAGAACAGTTCAAAATGTTCGTTCCAGTGGAACTTATAGGAATAAATGATTTAAAAAGTGAGTATATTTCTAAAAATTGTTGTTCCCTTAGATGGAGATATGGTACCTGAAACCCAGGATGGAGTGGCTGGTCATGGAATTGGTCATGCAGATGAAAACGAGGAGGTGATGCGCGCCCTGCTTATCCATGAGAAGAGGGCTGTGGCAGGAGCAGGCGGAGGTGGAGCAAGCGCTGCTGCCAAGGGACTCGCCTCTGCTACAGCTAACGCCAGCGACTCTGAGAGCGACACTAGCGAATCAGATGACGACTTTCCCTCAGGTCCTCCCCCTGCCGCAGCTGCTCAGCATCGGGCCGAGGAGGAGGAGGAGGAAGAGGATGATGATGAGTTTGAGGAAGTGGGGGACGAGCCAGTAGTGATGGTGGGAGGACAGCAATTCTCATACCGGGAGGTGAGCCAGAGGCCAGAGCTAGTGGAGCAAATGTCTGCGCAGGAAAAAGAGGCCTACATTGAAATGGGCCAAAATATCTTCCAGGACATGTACTTCTGAACACACACATACACTATTATCCGAATCTATACTTCTTCCATTTTACACTGTTAGTGGTGGTATCGGAGGCAATCTCTGTGGACAAGACTTATCAAGAGGGAAAAAAAAGATGATGCTCAATAAGTATTGACTTTCAGCTTCATGCTCCTGCAATATAAGGACCAAGGACATGGTTTGACAGTGTTGCCTAAGTAATCATATTTGTAGTATTCTGTCCAGGATATTTTTGAAAGTCACCGAACCAAAAGGGAGCTGGCGAGCTGCAGTTTGTGCACAAAGTGTCAGTTTTTTTGTTGAGGGGGCAGTTGCGTTTTAGCTGTGTCTTTATACATAAGTTGGAAATGACAAGCATATTTTTTACGCTTTAAGTCCATTTTCACATTATGTATTGGGCTGTGACAAATACCAAAAGATGTCTGGGCACAAAGCAGTACTGCGGATGAACACACCGACAAAGGACCAAAGCAGCTGATGCTGCTGGTGTTGAAATGGTGTTGGTCAAATATTTTGTATATTTCCTGAAAGAAGTTATCAGACTGGATTAAGAGCTCGTCTCAGGCGTAATATAACAGAAAAAAGGAGACATGGTTAAACTGTTGTGGTTTAAAGTAAACCAAATGTTATTTTGAGCAATCTGTAATTAAAGAAAGAAAAAAACAACACTGTAGCCGCAGGCAAACTGTATTCAGTTTATAATAGAGGGAAGAATGAAAACATTGTGTACAAACTTTAAGACTTAAAAGCAATTCAGAATATAATAAGTGTGGGAGAACTTTAATGTTTGACTTTTCAGAGTGGATGGGATGGCCTCTAGTTAGAGCGCACCTTTTCATTACATGTAAAGGTGCGCTCTAACTAGAGATGAATTACAGGTGAACCTCATATTCCACATTATGTGTATGTCTGGATATGACTTCATCCCACAACATGAAACTACGCAAGACCTGTTGCCGACCATTTGAAATGATCATTGATATTCAAATATCTGAGCAGCAGAAGATAACACAATTTTGAAGTAAATTTTCGTGTTTTGTTTTTTTTTTTTTTTTCTCAATTGTATTCACTTTGTAAAAATAAACCATTTACTTTTAGTTTTCACTTAACCTTTCAGGTCATATCTGTTTGCTGTATTCTCTTCGCAGTATAAATGTGGGGGCGAATGGTCCCTCCACATTTCTCCCTCTGATGCACAAGTTAAACTAATGCACTGCTCTCATTAGACTCTGGCAAGAAATCCACATCTTCTCAGTGCTGTAAAGAAATTTATACCCCTTAGGTTTTTAGGTGGGTTTTTTTTGTGTGCTCCAAAATGACTTTTCAAATTAAATGTTTTAGAATGTCTTTCTTATACAAAAGTGGTAAGTAATTTCTTGTTCTTACCTTTACATAACACATTTTAAATAAATGTGAAGTATGTGCAAAAATATAGCTTTTTGAGGAAGGAACTAATGCTGATAAAAGTTTCCTACTCAGATGATTTGATTTACAATTCAAAACTCTGGTAAGTTTAACTGGGGAACTGATGGCTGTCAGAATGATTCAAATTTAAAATTACCTGTATACTGCTACATACTGATCATACTGAGAAACCCATGTTATTCTTTAACAAAGAATAACATACTGTATTCCAAATCATTCCCCTCCATGTTCATAAATTCCCAGTCAAATCTTTCCTGTCTGGCCGGTTCACATTCAGAAGAAGATCATGGAAGACAAAGTGGATGCTCATAGAATTCTCTCCTTGGTGAATAAAACCCTTCACAAAATCTGACCAGGTGAAGAAAACTCCAAGAAGTAGGTATATCATTTGTTAAAGTCTACAATCACAAGGTGCAAACCACTCATAAATGTCCAAGAACAGACAGCCCAGATTAAACTTTGCCAAAAAATATATAAAAAAGCCTGAACAGCTGTCGAACAAGATTCTTTGGACAGAAGAGACCAAGACTAACTTGTATCAGAATGATGGGAAGAGAGTATGGAGAAGGAAATGAACGACTCATGATCCAAAGCCACCACATCATTGTGGTGGAGGCAGTGTTATGACATGGACATGTATGGCTGTCAATGGAACTGAGTCACTGGTTACTGATGATGAATCTGCTAATAGAAGGAGCAGGATTAATACTGGAGTGTACAGGGCTCAACTATCTGCTCAGATTCAGCCAAATGCTGCAAAAACTGATAGGATGATGCTTCACAGTACAGATGGCTCATGGCCCAAAACATACTGTGAAAGCAATCCAAGCACTTCTGAAGGCAAAGAATTGGAATATTCTTCAATGACTAACTCAGTCACCTGACCTCAACCCAATTAAGCACACTTCACTTACTGCAGACAAGACTTAGGGCAGAAAGACCCACAACAAGCAGTAACTGTAGGCGGCAGCAGTAAAGACCTGACAAAACATCTCAAGGGAAGAAACTCAGCAATTGGTGATGTCCATGGGATCCAGACTACAGGCATTCACTGACTGCAAAGGATTTTCATTAAAAGTATTAAAAATAATCCTTATATTTATAATTGTTTGGTTTGTTACAATTACTTCTGAGCCCCTGAAAATGACTATAAAATGACTAGTTCCTAAACAGTTCATGTGATATTTTTGTGTAATGGATCATTTCAGATCCATTGTGGTTGTGTACAGAGGCAAATTTTCAAAATTTGTGTCAGTGTTGAAACTCAGTGTTGAGTCTGATGGTGTTGAGGTACTCCCTGCCAGGCAGTCCTCCTCCTCTGGATGCGTTTGAGCAGAATATACAGTGTTTTGTAATGTGACTACTTTGATGTAACCAGAGTATCATACGACACTCAGTCACCTAGTCATAATGGGGGAAATTTCGCCTCAAAACCGAAGTCTGATTGCTTACATGGGTCTGGCATTTAGTGAAAACTGGTGCTTTACTGGAGCACAGAAATCATTACTTTTTACTGCTGCAATATGCATTCAGGGTAGGATTTTATCTTATTTATGTTTGCCTTTATATGGTGAAATTTTTCTTTATACTTATGCCTTCAGGACTTTTTAAGGGTTATGCTACGATACAGTACAATTCAACGAAGAATAAAAGGTGAGTGCGCAGCACATATAAAAACCAATGCCGTGTCTGTAAAACTGCTTTTGCTGGATGTTAATGTCAACCTTCCAGCCAAGGGGACTTGCAGGGATCAGTTTCAGGAACTATGACGTGGCCGAAGCACCCACCATTATCACATCAAATCTGCTACTGACGCTGGGCTGTGAGGGGATTGAACAGGCTATAATGCAGTAGAGCACTAACACCCAACACCTCTACTGAGCGTTATAGCCAATTCTAGCTTTTTTTTGCATTTACATTCAACTTCTGGACTTGTACCAGCCCCCTTGTAGACAGCCAGTCCTTGGAGAAAAGCTCTGATAGGCATGTACGCTGCCTGTCTAGTACCAAAGAACAGGCAGGAGAAGTCATGAAGTGGGAGGTGAATGGTGAAAATAGTAGAGCATCCAGCGTGCAAATATTCAAATAGAGAAAAAAATCTTCATTATGATTAGCATTGGTTAGTTGGTCTGAAACATGATTCCAAAAGAATGTAAATTTTACTGTGTCTACTGTGTAAGTAGTTTGTAATGTATAATTAGGCAACTGTTCGCCGACAGGTGAGCCACAACTCTGTTGTCTGTTCTAGAGGCCAGAGATTAATTACTAGCTTCAGAGAGATCAGTTCTAGAGGAACACCTGCTGACTGTGTCTCTCTCATTCGCTGTGGTAATACTTTGCATTTTCTTAGGCTTTAATCTTTGCTTATTTACTCACTTGTATGCACATACTATTGATTTTACGAATTCACATACTTGCCATCATTCTTCTTTAAAATGTATTTTGTTAAATATTTTAAGCTATGTCTGTCTTTCTTTTTTTTCGGCTGTGACAAATGGGTACATTCAATACCGTGTTTGCACTTGAAGTGGAACCCTCATGCAGTTTGGGCCTTCCAAGCTACTTGACGACAGCTGGATCTTAAATGGCTAACCTTGTGTGCAGCTGAAAAAGTGCACGGTTTGGATGTTGTATGTTTCATACACTGTACGTCATTTAAACATGTGGTGTATTGGACTCAGGTTAAAATGTCAAGCTCTGCAGAGGAGCTTGGGGACACCTCTCGGGTAGCCCTACAAGCCCATATATTCCTTTTAAGTTAGAGGATGGACACCTGTAGGGCAGAGCTTTAAAGGTCAGGACGAAAGCAGGACCTGGCCTCATTAAAACCTCTCCCACCCTTCAGGACAGCTCAATTAAAAAGCCAGCCTCATGCTGTCCCATTGATCTGCCAAGGCAAGCCTGAGTGTGGAGAGATTGGCTGGGTTACAGCGGGGATGAACAGAGCTCTGCAGGGGTTCCATAAAGCTGTAAAAAAATATCAGGGGACATTGCAGACCAGGTTTGGCATACTTGGGGCGTTGTTAATTAATTTAATCATGGATAATGGAGTTTGAGCACATTAGTAGCCAGCTCTCTAACTGACGACACCATCAGTTTGACCTCCCTGTATTTTGTCTATTGATTGAGACACGGATATTTAAGGGCTGACACTCAGGAGCGAGCAACATTTCAGTGGGACAGGATTTGGGAGTGTGTGATGTATAGCCCTGGTGTCTATGTAAGTGTTTGTGTGGAGCAGGAGGCTCACAAAGGCAGGTTGTAATGACTGATGTTTCACAAGGTTTGCCTGAGGAGATTACATAGGGTTCGATTGATTGGAGGTGTCTCTGTCAGTCTTCATCCATTAAAGCCTGAAGATTAATGGTTATGTGATCGACCCAGGTTGTCCGTCTGTCATTCAGCCTGCAATTCTTTCATCACCTGCTTTGAAATCTGAGAGCTCTTAAGAAGACTGTAAACAGAATATCCATTTATTCATCCATTCGTTTTTTATGGATGTTGGGAAGTTTGGGCAAGGAAATCTGATTACAGATTAAATCAGCAAGATGAAATTTATCACCTGAGATTTTTAGACACAACTTTGTTAGAAAAGTAAGAGCATTATTATAGCCGGAGAGCACTGCATTTAATAGTGCTAAATTCAACACGGCTGAACAGCAAGAAGTATTGCAAAGCCTACCGGATTTTGAACTGAGGGACTCTGTAAACTTTACATCATCCTGGTGAAAATCACTGCTTTGTTTAAAGAATTCCCTATTTACTGCATGTGCATCAAGGAAGCTCCCTCCCATGGCTACAGATGGAGTTTTCAGCAACAATGACCACAGTGTGGGGAATGACCCGTTCCAAATGGAATATAAAGGACAGTTGTGCTCCCTTACACTTGAGATTTTACCCATTTTCCAGTGTTTTTGCATCTTTGGCTGAGCAATTAGAAGAGTTTAACTCAAATTCCTCCCCTCTGAGCCTGCTTGCAACTGGGTTATTATGGTTTTTATAGTTTAATTGATTGAACTAATTACGTATTTGTCAAAACAAGAAAACACAACTATGACCTCTGTGATCCCAGCAAGCGTAAATACTCACATTAACATTGCTAACACTCTGATGTTTAGCAGGTATAATGTTTATCATGTTCAACATCTTAGTTTGGAGTTTCATTAGCTGAGGCTGATGGAAATGGTATTTAAAGTACAGGACAAACTGAAACCATCCTGAGGGGGGCAAAAATGTCTATACCCCTCCCCTCTCTCTTTATTTGCTGTTATCTTTCTCCTGTCAGACTCTGATAAAGGCATAAAAATGTCAAAAAAAAAGAAAATTGAAAAAGCACAAATATCAACTTCATAGTGGCGCCAGAGGAAATGTCAGGGATCATCAAAATTTTTAGGATTCATCCTCTGGACACTATTGATGTCTTTACCACATATAATGTAAACCCACTGAATAGATATTGACATATTTCAGCTTGAACCAAAGTTGTGGACCCACTGACTGAGTTAGTGAAAAACAATTTGGAAAAATAAAATTAAAAGAACAACTACATAACAATAGCGCTCAAGACAAGCCAGAGATTGTTGTGTACACTGAAAGCGAGGCTGGGGTTGAGTGGTTGTCCTGCCGCTGGCCATGCTGTGCTCCCATGACGCTGCAACCAGGACAAATGTCTGTCCATATTTAGAAGCTGTTAACCTTTTGTTTAAGCATTTCATATCCATTTTGAAAAGAACAACCATTATTCACTTTATTTATTCATGAGAGTCCCTAAACCCCACCAGTCAAGGACAGTAATGCATCTGAGGGGTTGCATTCACTTTGGCCTGACATACAATATGGGCCTCCTTAACAGTATCTTTAATATGAGTAAATGACAGTTGCATTGTGCCCTGTGTTATATGGACACTGAAGTCAAAGCCATGGAAGCCTCATTTATTTTATCTCTATTTGAAGTGAAAATATGTTAAGAGATGAGCTTATATTAGTAATAGCACAGCATTATATTTTGTACTTATGATAATTAATTGGCTTTAACCAATCGAAGAATATATATATATATATATATATATATATATATATATATATATATCTTTTTAATTAGGTCATGACAGAGATTGAGCATGTTTTTATTTTATGTTAGTTTAAGTCAGAACAATATTAAAGCCAACGAGGAGTGAAGGTCAACTGACAGTAAACAAACCCATTAGAGACTGATTTTTGTCAGGTAAGCGACATTTATAATGTATTTTGGTTCCAGTCGGTTGCCCTGAGAAATGAAGTGTGTTCTCTGTAGGTCAGATGATTCTCCTGTGAGACAAAGTTTAGACATTGTAAAATAAAACACACACATGACATACAACGTGCAAAACACACAGAGACACTTTAATATATCTGGAACAGACATGATTAAATCTAAAGCTGCCCACCGAAAGATGCACAGAAGTGCCTACATGTGCACATAAAAGTTGTCACCAGGACAACAGACATTGTCCCGTTGACAGATATTGTTACTTTATATCTCTGATGATATCCCAGAAGTCCTTGCAGCCTTAGGAATTTGAAAGAGCATAATCAAAGAACACTGATGAAACAGCTGAGTCCCTAGTCCCTCACATGCCTTTGTTTGTTGCAATGTGTCACTGCTCGTCCTTCAAGCGAAAGACCCCTGAGAGTTGATTTGAATGGATTATTGACCTCTGATCACTCCTGTCTCCATAGGGAGCTGCGACTATCACTCACTCACTTCTCATGGCTGATTAACTTTTCAGTGATTTTCGCTCCTGCTCTATTGTTCGGTACATCTGCATATTATTGCGGTATTAGCACTTTACAAGTGTTGTTAGACAGCATCCACGGCTTATTGTGTGGGGAGAAAAATAAACAGCAGATGTGCATCTTGTTTCCATAACAGCAGACATTTTATTTCTCTGTACCTGTTGTTCACTTGTATCGAGGGGGGCCAAGCATTCCGTGTTAAATCAGGAGAGTTTCAGTTTACAAACATTAATCCCGATGTCTCGACAGGGACAGTCTTTGTCTGGATGATAAGACTAAATTTATGTTTTGTTTTGTTTGTTTTCTGTTTTGTTTGTTACCAGTCTCTGTCGGTTTCCCTCCCTCTCATTAGTGTAGAGGACATACAGAGATGTTGTCCATAATGTCGCCTTGAAAGAAAGTTCAATGCGTTAGTTTTTGCATTTTAATTGAACAGTTGTCCTTTATCATCTTTATTGCCCTAGTTACATCTGATTTCAAAATGTAGTCTGCTCTGGATAATGGATAATTTAACTATATTTAATTCACACTTACCTCACCTCTGTTGTGGGAAGAATCCAGCCTCCTACAGAGTATGTATTTCCCCGACGCCTTCATCATCTTTGGTTGGCAGAGAAATGACTGGTTCATATTTGGATTATAAACGAGGGTAAACAGGTTGTGTTCATGAATCAGCTGTGATTTTTTTTTCTTAAAGATTAGATTATATTCTTTCATGCAAAGAATTTTGTTATTCTGATTGGACTCAAAATGCATGAATCAGCACACCAAACAGACGTCAATCATATGCCTCAACCATTCTCCCTGTTTGACCTGTCATCTCCATGTAATGTATTTTGATACATTAGATTGCATTAGTTGAATTTATACTATATCATGAAATCTGTCTACTCTGTGCCTAGTTTTTGGGACACTATTCAGATTCAGTCCGTTTTGCCAAATGCCTCTATATGGCTATTTTAATAAAGGGTCTAACTCTGCTGTTCTAACTCATATATTAGAGTTAGAACAGCAACTTCAGAATAATTTCTTTACAGCCCTGATTCACTGAAAGTACATTAAGTACAATCAACATCATTATCTATCCCTCAGAAAACTGACAGTCTCATTCATCTACAGATATATATATTCTAGCAACATAAACTGTTTTTTCAGATATTCTGATTAAATGTATGGTATCACTCACATTCAAAGTCATAACAATGTAGAGTGACATTAATTATCCTGAAAATACCAGTCATGTATAACACGTGGGTGAAATGTATTGAACATGCCATAAGTCTGTAAATGAAATGAGAGGCAAAAAACAATTTGAGGCTTTAACAGCTGATGTGTGACCCAGTCTTTTCTATTAGCTTTAGAGTCATGTCGTCCATCACAGTGACACCTGCACCATCTCCTTCTACCCCCTCCTCAGCCTCACACTCTGTAGGCTCCGTATTAATCATGAAACTTTCCAGAACGTGTCGTGCTTCACCTCCGCACCACCACTAGTTGCCCTCACGCTGATCCCTTCTCCAGCCAGTTACCTGATCCAATCACCCACCTGCTCTACTGTCCCTGATTCTCTTATCAGCCTCCCAGTATGCAGTATACTGAGGCCAGGATTCAGTACCTGTTTACGGGCTCTCTGGTGCCACAGGCCGTTATCTGTCTGACTCCTGGCTGTCGTCTTTGGCCTGACACTCCTGTCTGCCCAGCTTTTTCACCTCCCTGTTCTGCCTGATGAGTTTTGATCTGGTAAGCGGCCTTTTCTGGTCTGCAGAGTCTCTGTGTCTGCTTGAGATATTTCTGTTTGGCAAAGCCTGAACAGGCCAAACAGAAGTATTTCAGTGTCTGTAATCATTTGGTGTATATAGTTCTGATTTCCTGCCATAATAATGTCCTTGGTCAAAACATTTTGAATTATAAGAGGCTTTGGTTCAAATACTACCGTTGAATACTTAAAGTGGTTGAATCGAAGTTGAGATAAACTATTGTTCAAATCAAACTGAATGAGAAAACAATGTAATTTGTCACAGCCCTACAAATTTTAACTGTTTAGAGAAACTTAATCTCTAAGACATATTAGAATGATGTGAACAGAAATTACTGTTCAGTAAAACCTGAGACTTCCCATGGACTAAAAGCACATGAGTACATGATAGAAGACTTGATTTAGATCTTTTCATTGGATTTCTTGTCAATAATAAATACATTAAAAAATGGTATTATTCTCTTTAAAGAGGCTGTACAAAAAAAAAAAGAAAAAACAAAATTTACCCATGTAAAACATGACAAATGTAGCTTTAAGTTTTCAAACTTGCAGACTATATGAGGATTTTTTTCTGGCGGAATCTGTCTGTGATGTCCCGCTGGATGATCTTCAGGGCAACAACTTCGCTGTGATGCTGCTGCAGATGAGAAGACTCCTGGAGTTCACAGTGCACGCTCCTTTTCCCCTAGACCCCACTCCTTGTTTCTTGATGAAAGACAAATGGCGGATATGATCATAATAACAGATAACAGTTATAACCCCAGTAACGATGAAGACAGAAAAACTACTGATAACAGAAACTCTGACTTTACATAAGATAGATGTATATTAACTTTTTTAAATAAGAAAGTTCACAGTGCTGCTGTCTCTTTTCTTCTCCCCTTGTCTTGTCTCAACTCCTCTTCTCTCTCTCTAAAAGACAAAGGACAGATTAGGAGGAAAAAACAGTGGATGACTTCAGCAATGAGGAAAATAGAAGAGCAAGTGATGAATAGTGAAATTCTGATAATACAAAAGAAAAGATGTACATATACCTTTTCAAATGTGAGAATTCAAAATGCATAATCATCCCCTATTCTCCAGTCCTCCCCTCTCTGTAGAAGTCAAACAACAAGCTTGTGGGCAAAAAGTTATTTAAACAACTTCACTAACCAGGAGAGCATGTAATCCCTATGTGAACTCTGCTAATTACAAATCATAAACATAAATTTACCTTTGTAAATAAGAAGGTTCACAGTGCTTAGTGCTTAATTCTCCTATGTCCACTGCTGGCTGCTCCAGTTAACTGGCAGAGAGGTGCAGGTGAAGTTAATACCATCACCTGTCTAACCTCTCCCTCTTCTTCTTCTATCAGTCTGCTCTTCCTGCCTGTCGCTGGTGGATCAGTATTGTTGTAGCTCCGACTCTGACCCTGCAGCTGGATGTTCCTTGTTGTGATTCTCATTCCTCCCTCAGACTTACGTGTGAGGCTTGAGCTGAACTAATGAGGGAACAGAAACAGAGTCCTCCGTGGCTCCACTCTAGTTTCCAGCATGTCAGAAGAACAGGCCAGCTCCAGGAAATAAAGACAGGTGTGAGGTGCACCAGTGCAGGATGCACTGAAAAAACTTCCCTGTGTATGACAACCACGATAAACAAACTATTTACATATATACTAATTTTACTCCTCAGCCCACCAAATATTTTGATAAGGTGCGGCATGTGTACATAGACCCCTGTGCAACACGCTACCTGGGGCATCGCTAGCCGTGCTAGATGCTCAGGCCAGCTCCGAGGAGCAAAAAAAATCCATTTTGTTAACCTGCCAGATGCAGGATGCAAACATGGTCGGTCACATTTACAAGGCATCGCTTCAGGCCTGCAAGTCCAAAATTGACTTTTGAACCATGTATATGTTGAAGGGGCAGACCAAAAGCTGCAGCAGGTCAAATTTCATCAAAACACCAGAGAGCCTTGAGCCTGCACGTCCTCCAGGAACTGCTGGATGTCCTAGTTTGTTCATGACATCCACTGGACCATCCCATCACACTCTGAGGCGTTTCTTTGGTGGAGACAGACTGCTGCTGCTGCTTCTCTCTTCCTCTGTGTTCTTTCTCCTCTTCCTCTGTATCCAAGTTTTTGCACACTCCGCAGACTCTTTGGTTAACCGACAGAGGAAGGAGTCTACATTTGTGCTGTCCAGATGATGGTTCTTCAGGTTGGATACTAACATCTGAGGGTTTAGCCCTGGCTGAGGTAGATCAACTAAATGGGAAGAACCAAAAGGAAAACATTAGGCACACTGGTCAGAGTGACATTACTGGACTAATTAAGGCCTGGATTGATAATTGAAAATAGCTGCATTTATGACTTTAAAGCACAGCTCACACCATTTCACAAAGAAGAACATAAAGACCGTATTCAAGATGTATTCAAGACCGTATTCATGCGGTTCAAGCCCAGCATAAATCATGTGAAAACTTCTCTCTATCACATATCTAAACATACTTTAACATACATCTACAAATCAGATTGTGTCAAGAGACGACATGACATTAAACACTTCTGTATCTAATTCAAGTTCTGCTTGTTAATAAACATTTTGCAAACATTAAACATTTAATTTTTAAAAGAAAGATTTTGGCTTTTGGTAAAAGTGACAAATGAATAAAACATGTTTTAAATATCTTTCACATGGTTTGCCTGCCTCTCTAACAATAAAATGTAACAGATTGTGTTTTATCATAAAAATTCTTCTTTCATAGTGAACCTACAGTCATGGTCTGAAATAATTTAATAATTAATAGTTTAGTAATAGAAAACCTTAAGTAGCTTAAAAAATGTATTTTACTATCCTATTTAAAAGCACATATGTTGAGTGGCATTCTGCGTAGGGATTTAAGAAAGATTAATGCTCCATGTTTCATGTAGGCTGTAACTGCAGCTTATGTCAAATTTGATAAATCAATACAAACCATAATATTTATTTTAGATCTGACACATGGACACAATATGGCAGCAATTCGGGAACTATGGGATCAATAATCCCTGAAGTGTTTATAAAACAATCGTATGTTTTAGCCGTGGTTGCTTCACACAATCTGTTTCTGTTGTTGATACTGTAACTAAAGAAAACTGCCTGTTTTTCTTAACCGACTTTTATCACGCTGACCCACTGCATGTATCTTCATTACAATGTATCCCATACACAAACATCTGGACTTCTCTACATCTCACCTGCACATCTTCCTTCATCTTACAGTCAATGACTGATCCCTCTCCTCCTTTACATCACTGTTAAGAGCATTAAATAACAGAGGGAAGGTCCCAGTGCATAGCAACACAGACCCTGTTATGAAGGTTTTTGTCTGACATTTCTGATAAACCTGTCTGTAACTTGAACACATCTACTGGTGCCTCTCTGTGGAAATGTGGATCCAGAGTCAACAATTAATCCACAAATGCATCAAAAGACCAAACATGATCCCACTGTGGTTTGAACATCTCTGACATCTAACATCTCTGCATATATTTCAGCCCAGCGTCAACAGCGAAAGCACAGTAATTCAGTCATCCACATTAAAAGAGCAGGTCCAGGTTAACCACACTGATGTCAGACATCTGTCCCTGGCTTGTTCCAACTCATGACTTTGTCTCTGTGCGATGTGGAACATTTGCAGCTTTTAGCATTTTATGAAAAATAGAACAGGTGCCATCTTTGTCCTATACTTTCAATGTTAAACTCGAAGACAATGCCCCCACACAAAAAAAAAAAAAAATTCTCATTGACTGCATTAATATTGATATTTTTTCGCCTGTCACATGCACACTCACTATAAAATCATTCATCTGTAATCATTTTGAACCGAGATAATAACAAGTATTCTGATGCTGCTCTTGGGAAAAGTTTTCAACCAAACATAATAAATTAACCAATATACGGATTTATAAATATTATATTTACTTATTTATTATTTAATCTATTATTGAATAGTTTATTATGCTCCATTTAATAATGATATAGTGCAAATATGTTTAAATCATCAGTGGTGTACAGTGTTTTACTAATGCGGTCATCCAGCAGACGGAGGATGCCGATGGGCAGCACGTATTTCGCACAGAGTAAGCCAGAGGAGGTCACGTTGTCCCCACTGCAGCAGCTGTCTCCTTCCAGGTGTCAGCAGTCTATTAGAGAAAAAGACAAATTCTCACTTTTCAAAAAACTAACACTTGGTCACAGATGACGAGTGTCAGTTCTCAAGAGTTCAGCTCCTGTCAATCAGTGCTCAGGTGCAGAATGAAGTCCAGAATATTAGGGTCTGCTTATATAGGAGACGTTGAACCTGTAGCTCCTTGTCATCATGACCGCCTGTGACACCCTACTTATTGAGCTCGAATTAGGAAATTCATATTATCTTACTAATATTACTATTATCATTTGTCAGGGTTCTAGCCAGGAACCCCCCCCCCCCGAGGGTTTTGTGTGTGTGTGTGTGTGTGTGTGTGTGTGTGTGTGTCTCTCTCTCTCTCTCTCCCTCTTTTCCTTCCCTGTTTTTTGCTCTCTCCTACCAGTGTGTGTCTGTGTGTGTGTGCAGTTGCTGAACCACCACTCCACAATGAAACCTGCTCTGCTAACTCTCCAGTGCCAGATTGTTCCGCTTAAGTGGTAGCCAATGTTTCAGCCCCTTAGTGTTTTCCTAGCATTCGTAAAATTGATTTTTCTTGTTCCTAATACCTTGAATTCTATGTGTAGATCCTTTGTGTGCTCCTCTGTGACGACTGCTGTCTCCAGTGCTTCCATCCCATCATCTACAGAGATCAATTCCCAGCCTCCTGTTTCTACCCTCCATCTCCATGACCAGCTCCATTCTCTCCACCACCACCTGCCCCTCTCCTGTTGCACAGTAAAGCATCTTAAACTGCATCCTGCCTCAGCCTCTGCTTTTGGATCCCATATTACAAAAACGTAACTATTATTTTTTTAATCTATTTTTGATGATGTGCACAAGGGTTGACCTGTGCAGACTGGTTTAATGCATCATGGTAGAAAGCGATGGTGAATAATAGTTTGCAGTAGAAGGTTACCTGTAATCTCTTCCTGTTTAATTTGTTACTTTTGCACCGCTAGTAAAGTGGCCTAAGGATAGGTGTTGTCGTTAGCCCATGCTTTTGTCTCCCCATCAAAAACATCACATCTCAATATATTTCAGTATTTCTTATGGCACGATTTGTTATGGAGATTCATGTGTCCCACAGTTTAAACCCTATTTTTTTGTGACCCATTTACCCTTGTTCTGTCACTACTACAGGTCAAAATATGCACTTGTGCACAAGAAATATTAAGATTGAGTATTACCATGAAATGTACTGATCACACGAACCGATTTCAATCATCTGACTAAAACTGTGAATTTGCCTATAAGATATGTCATAAAATAATAGACAGATAGGACACTTTCAGGATATATTTACACTTCAAGAAGATAAACCCTTTTGATAAAGACCAAGAGAAAGCTTGCTATGTGAGCCAAAATAAAAAGTTGCTACGTCTAAAAGTGGATGGATGTGAAGAGTCAACTGCAAAAAATGTAGGTGCTTTAATATATAATATACTTTGGTGGGAATATGTTTCTCTCTCACTTCACTTTATTGTTTCTTTTTCATTGTCTTTTGGCTTCACTTCTCTTCTTCCACCCACTTCCAGGTCCTTAAGGATAAAATCTTAATAACATGCGGCATTGACGTCATCTCCTCAGTACTTTAATTCTTGTCCATCAGAAATGCCACCAAAAAATGCCGCAAAAAAAAAAAAAAAAAAAAAAAAGAGCCTTGTCCTGGTCTCTTGGCACAATGAAACTTTCAGGCCCCTCAGGAAACCAACTATTCCTAAGTGTGTCACTTAGTCATCTCTATGTTGTATTCACATCTACTCAGGGTTTCAGTCCTGCTGGGAAAAAAAAAATTGATACTGTTTTACTCCATTTAATGATACTGTGATTCACCAATTAAGTCAAAACATCCAACTATTCATCTGTGTTCAGCGAGAGGACGAATGATCAAATGAGTAATATTGGCTTTTCTCACAGTAGGTTAAATGTTATATTTTGATCTCAGATTTGTTTCTTTTCTCTCAGCCAAATCAGTCTAGTCTAATTAAGAGTAGATAAATGGTCTATTTCATTCATTAAATGCTTTAGTGAAGACAAGTTGGGATGAGCCACGGATAAAGTTATGCAATTCCTTACACTATTCTTGCCAATCACTTCGGTTAAATGTTACTAACACTTGACATTAACAAACGAAAAATTAACAGTTTGTTAAATAAATGAACAATAGACCAAAAAAAAATTAATTTATTAATACCTTCTTGATATCTTCAAGGTTATTCTACATCAAGATGGCTGTAAAAAGTGTATTCTTTTATTTCAGCTGTAGCTACTTAAAAACACAAAAGGCAAATTCATTTTCATCTGTAACACTTTAATTTTATGTGCAAATTTATCTGAAATGTATGTGAATGAATGGGCATTTAATTCACACACTCTACCTCATCTATCTATGCACAGCCAGATATCCAACAGATGTCCATCACAGCACCTTAGATTTGGGATGTAACTCACTGACACAAGCTTAAAGGAAGAAGAAAAAAGTCCTCTAACAATTATTGAACCCTGAATCAGCTGTAAAGGGCTCCTTTCTGCTGGCTGACCTGGAGAGCTGATCTGACCGGAGACAGACTCTCCCCACCAGGCCGCGACATGGCTGCCCCAGCAGATCCCTGGGACACAGTATTAGCTGCCTGCTGCTAACGGCATGGGCAGCTATTCATCCAGCCTTTGTCATTCGACAGGTTAGGAACCTCACACTCAGACGTGTTGGTGTTCAGTGGTGGAGTGTTCTCTTTGAAAATTAGGTGTCTTGTTCAGCTCTCTGAAATATATGTTTGTTCAGGACCCGCTACCGGAGTCTTTGTGCTTGTTGCATCCTATTTTGTCAGTAGAGGTCTATATAAGTCATACAGTCATTGAGATCTGTACATCAGTACAATTGTTAACCGAGCAGTGAAGTGAAGACCTGTCCCTGGGATTATTTGTCCATATTTTATGAGCATCTAAGAAAACAATAGGCATTTTTTGTTCCGCTCTTACATATATAGGTAGGTCTGTAAGTACGTTCATATTTTGCCTCTGTAGGCCACCATGATCGGGCTAAAATGAAGCCATCAAGGTGTGATTGAAGTGTAGACTCTCAGCTTTAATTCAAGGGGGTTTAACAAAGATATTGAATTAAATATTTAGGAATTACAGCCATTTTATTTAATAATTAACAATTGCTGTCCCCTATTTTTTTTCATGACATAATAAGCACAAGAAAGGTCTGGAATTGTTTCCTAGCGTTGAATTTGTATTTGCTAGCTGTTCATGGGAACTTTTAATATGCAATGCAGAGGTGATGCAAATGAAGGAGAATCATTAGGCTGAAAAACCAAAACAAACCTATCAGACAGATGGTAGAAACTATAGGAGAGGCTAAATCAGCAATTTAGTTCATTCTTAAAGAAAAGGAATGAACCGGGGAGCTCAGCAACATCAAAAGGCCTGGATGATCATGGAAGACAACTAAATTGGATGATCATAGAATTCTTTCCTTGTGAAGAAAAACCCTTCACAACATCTAACAGGGTGAAGAAAGCTCTGCAGGAAATAGGTGTATCACTGTTAAAGTCTACAATCATGAGCTGCCTTCATGAATGTAAATACAGAGGGTTTACCACACGGTGAAAAACCACAGGTACCACTAAAGATCAGAAAGGGCAGATTAGACTTTACCAGAAAACATCTAAAAAAGCCTGAACAGCTCTGGAACAAGATTCTTTGGACACATGAGACCAAGATGAACTTGTACCAGAATGATGAGAAGAGAAGAGTATAGAGAAGGGAAGAAACGGCTCATGATCCAAAGCCACCACATCATCTGTCAGACATGGTGGAGGCAGTGTTATGACATGGACATGTATGGCTGCCAATGGAACTGGGTCACTGGTGTGTATTAATGATGTAACTGCTGGTAGAAGCAGCAGGATGAATTATGAAGTGTGTAGGGCTCAACTATCTGCTCAGATTCAGCCAAATGCTGCAAAAACTGATAGGATGATGCTTCACAGTACAGATGGCTCATGGCCCAAAACATACTGTGAAAGAAACCCAAGAGATTCTCAAGGCGAAAATAATATTCTTCCATTGGCCAAGTCTGTCACCTGACCTCAACCCAACTGAGGATTATTTTCACTTACTGAAGACAAAACTGAGGCTAGAAAGACCCACATACCAGCAGCACCTGAAGGCAGCTGCAGTAAAGACCTGGCAAAGCATCTCAAGGGAGGAAACTCAGCATTTGGTGACGTCCATGGGATCCAGACTACAGACTGCAAAGGATTTTCTTCAAAGTATTGAATTAAGCCTTATATTTGTAATTCTGTTAGGTTTGTGTAATTACTTCTGAGCCCCTGAAAATGTGGGACTATGCATGAAAATGGCTGTAATTTCTAAACAGTTAACTTAAATTTTTTGCACAACCTCTTTAATCAAAGCTGAAATTCTCCACTAAAAATCACATCTTGATGGCTAAATTTCAAATTAGTTGTGATTGTGTACAGAGGCAAAATTTAAAAAAGTGTATCACTGTCAACATAGTTATGGACCTATGTCTGAACTAACCATAGCCTCTCAACTCACCATGGTACTCCATGGTGTTTGTTTAAGGCTACTATAAAGACACATATTAGATCATTTTTAGAATATAATAATTTCTATACTTACAAACTGTGATCAACTCCATACTGCTGAGAAAGGATATGTTTCAAGGGTGAGATTTTAGATATTAGCATAATGAACATCAGATTTATGCAACATTTTTGAGTCATTTCACATGGTGTCTAAGAAATACTGCTGGCACTATTTGTTAACCTCTGGATTTATAGGAAAAAATAAAACGGATAAAGCACTTTTCATGTACTTGACTCTTTATCAGGACGTATTACATTTATGATCTGCTAACTGATTCATAAGGTGTGTGTGAGAGGTGACAAGGTACTATGATGGTGACACTGGATCAAGGGCACAGCTGGCTCTTGCCTCCTCCCTGTGTCTTTTACTGGCTCTTACAGGTCCTGGGCTGTTTGTGGCGATCTATAGAAGGTCACAGCTGTATTAATCTGGTCTGTCATCTAAAATGTGCCATACTGGATGCAATAAACAGTTTCATGATACGAGTGAGAAGATGAAGCCATGTGTTTTTAGCACCAGACATACCAAACAAGTATTTTTCAATGGGTAAACCAGGCATTGTCGTGTTGTATTTCTAAAGGAGGAGTAGCAGGATAACTGGAGGCTGGCGGATAGTAAATATCTATGTAAGATTTACCATGAAAATGTATCAATGTCCTTTTTCACATTGTCTTCAGCAGATAGTTCCACCCAGGAGAATTAAATGAACACGGTGGGGATGTTCCTCAGCAGACAAAGAAAGAGGAGAGGGACAGATCAATGGACCTTGTCCCTCCTTGTCCTTGCTGTGATGCCGCCTGGCTTTCAATGATGTTAAAAGTAGGGGGAGCGGGTGACATCCTGCAAATAGCATTACTGACTCAGTTTTAAAAGTCTGTATATTTCATTTTGAGAAGAAAGTGTTTATAATAACAGACAATGAAAAGGCCTTTATCAGCAGAAGCATCAATAATTAAAGAGTTATCAGAACATCCCAGTATATGATCAAAATAAGCAAAAACCCAAACTCTTATTATACCTTTTATTTTATATCAAGTAAATCAATAACCAAAATGAACCACCTACCAAATAAGTCCTTTCTTTCATTTTTTCACTCAGGTGACAGCTCTACGCAATACCAGTGAATCAAAAGTACTTCTTAAAGCAGTATTAGAACACTGAATATTTAATTAATTAATATATTAATTATTTCTGCTACAGTTCAATTAGTGTTTGTCTGTATGGCCAAATTAACAGTTCTCTTCTTTGTTTGGTAATTTCCTTAATAGGCACAGAGATGAGGAAATGAGTATTTGAAGGAAATGAGGAAATCATTGCCTTTCTTTTAGAAGTATTAATACACATTTAAGTAGATAGATCCACAGGGAAATGCCACTGGTTCCTGGGATTCATTATGACTCTCACTATCTCTTCCAATAAAGGTTTTTGTTCGCTTGAGGGTTAACAAGTAACTGCTCTGCATCAGCTTGTTATATGAAACAAAGCATCTGCACTCAGCACCCGCTCTGAGAAAAATATCAAACATGATTTTAACAACTTTGAAATAATAAATGAATCTTGACCCTGAACTGAAAAAGGAAAGTGGTCATTACTCATCTTTGTTTTTGGTCAGTAATGGATCACAAATATGATTCCCTGTATGATCAGCCCCGCCTCTCAAACCCCTACGTCTTCCACCTTGACTCAATAAGCAGTGGTCCTACTGACAGGAATGAATTCTTAATTTGAAATTGATTAAAAAAAAAATCAACTTTCTGTGGCTTCACTTTGCTTCTAAACTCTGCTCCTTTGCACTTTTATCAAATCACCCAGCAAGTATTAATTGGGCCGGAGTAACATAGATTGGTGGGTGGTCTGAATCGAAATTAATCAGCTCATATGGGGCCAATGAGAAGTGTCCATAGGGTGCATGAAAGTAATTATTAAACTTAAAGTCGGAATTTATGTGAATCAGAGTGTGGATTTTTATATGTTCATTTCCCAGTGGTCAAAAACTTTCCTTCATATTTCATTTACAGTGTACAGAGTACAAGCTGAATATTTATTATTTTATCTTCTATATCACACAGGCTTCCATGTGTAATGGGCACAAACTTGTCCAGAGAACTGGCTGAAATTTGAATGCAGCCCTCGGTGTGATGCATCTGTTCTCCCTGCATCTGTCTCCAGTTAATGAATTTGAAAATTGTTTTAGTATGAATGAAAGAGTTTTTAAAAAGTATGACTTTTATCTTGTATTCTTATTCTTACCACAGACTTTCATTTGCAACAAAATAACAGAATAATTACTCAAATCACCTTGTAGAGGATTGAACACTGTCCTCTGATCAGTTTCTAACACATTTCGTTTCACTCTTGTCCCACTTTGTTTTTTTGCCACTCTCTCCTTCTTAATCTCTCTGCAATTAAGTGAAAATCCTTTGAGCACTTCACTTGCCATCTTAAAATCTTAGAGGTACTTGTTAACAGATTGAAAAAGAGCAGTTTTGCTGCCCTTTCTGGTTGAAGTTTTCCACAGTATCGGGTGTAGCTAGAGATGTGATCTGGTGCCACACCCAACAGTAATATTGCTGGGTCCTTTTTTTTTTTTTTTTTTTTTTTAAATCAAAAAGCAGTTAGATGTAAATATATTCAGTCAAGAAGTACAAGTCTATAAGAAACCCACTGTGTCTTAGTTAACTTTTATTGTTGAGCGCACATAAATCCTATTACACTCAGTATCTGAGCTCACTTGTACTGTCTGTCTGACCTCATCTGCATTGCGTTAACTTCAATTTTTCTCTTTCCCTCTAGCATTAGAGAATCTGGTCTTCGATGAGATCAAAGTAAAAAAAATAAAATAAAATGTGCCCTGCACCTACTCTGCTGGTCAGACAGATCCGACAGGTGAGTCAGGATCGAATATCTTCATACTACATCAAAGATGATGGATTGAGTTGATATAGAGTTAGAACTTCCTTCCTTTGATGCGAGTTGTCCATTTCTGAGAGCAATTCATCAATACTGCATTTACTACAATATTACATTTATCTGAAAATTGTAGGTACTAGTTGTTTTGTAGATAAAGATTTTGCCATGCAAAATATATTATGAGCTTATAAATATAATACATGCTATAGTCCTAAACTCCCCAACATGAGGTACTCTGACTTTAGCAACACTGAGACATTAAAATGCTGCACACAGGTTAAGTTATCAATAATTTAAAGCCACAATCTGTGATCCAAATGTAAACCAAAGGTGAGCCCTGCCCACCATCAAAAATTTAAAACACAGAGGTGGAATACGCAGTCATTCCCAAAGTGATTGACAGGTCTTTAGAAACAGCCACGAACACTCGACAACAATGGGATGTTTTATGATGCTGTTGAATTTTTTGTAAAAGTTAAGTTTGAAAATGCAACAGGACAACAGAGGCTCATTGGGATAACCAGGCGTGGTCTCAGTGTGATTGAAGAGGTTGTAAAGAGTTGATCGTATAAATGCCATATTCCACTTGGTCGACATGGAACAGAGAAGTGTCCCATTTCATATCTTGTAGCCATCTCTCTGTCCTTCCAAATGGAGTTTGTTGGGTATGCGTCTACCATACTACTTTACAAACAGCTTAAAAACAACATTAGAGGACAGTGAACCTGGAGGTTCCAACATTAACCATTAAACAAAACTAAAACTTAGTCACAACATTGCTTTGAGCTGAATGGGATCCTCACCATGTTAACATGCTCAAAATGACAATCCTAAAATAAGGATGTCTGCTAGTATAACTTTTACAGTTTTTACCATCTGAGTTTAACATGTTAGCCCTAAACACAAAACCAGCTGGCAATATCATTGCGGCTAAAGTACTGGTTATATTTAAACTGTAACCTGATTATGACACTAGATGAAAAGATAAGATATCAGAACCCACCCTGACAGGAACATGAATGTCTGTACCAAATTTCCTCGCAATCCATCCAGCAGTTACTGATAAATTTCAGTCTGGACCAAAGCTGTCCAGTGTGTTTGTGTGTGTGTGTGTGTGTGTGTGTGTGTGTGTGTGCGTGTGTGTGCGTGCGTGTGTGTGTGTGTGTGTTGTGTGTGTGTGTGTGTGTCTGTGCATGTGTGTGGGTGTCTTTGTGTCTGCACAAATTTATTCTGAGCTAAATTCTGTCTGAGCTCAGTCTGAACTAGCTTTTAATTACATATATTCTTAAAAATTAATCAACCTTGGGAAATCATCTCTGGGATGAAGCTGACTGAACACTGGTTGATTATTCCCATGATGCGGAGGTCAAGCGTGGAACCATTGTTCAAACTTGCCCTTTTTTCCGAGTCGGGGTGAGTATATAATTAGTACAGAGGCCTAAAATATTATTAGACTTCTCTTGATTGCACCCACACATCTTGTTGAAAAGGAAAAGCTCAAGGAATATTCCTCCGTTTTTTTGTTTTGTTTTGTTTTTTTTTAATTTCTGTTGTGTTTTTTTTTTTTCTTCAGTGAAAGCCAGACATTATCTCTGGCCATAAATTAGCTAGCAGCCTAATTACCATGTGCTATCCAAAACAAAGCTTTTTGTAGGTGCATGTTTGTTTTTAGCACCATTGTCTTTTAACATAACACATTATCAAGTTCAATTTCTGCATCGGTGTCTATTCCTCATCACTTGAGGTGTTGTAAACAGTACACGAACACGGTGCACACAAAGACACAAACACTACCTGCGTGTCTCTGTATCTCTGCGGCATAGAAAAATTAAATGGTAAAAATAGAATTGCTTTGAAAGGCAACTTAATGTAGCAGTAGGTGAACAGCTCTGAGCCTCCTACGTGGAAAGCTCCCTGAGGTCGAGTCCTTGACTGACCCCAAAAACTCAACTCTCAAACAAATCTTGAAGCTAGGACACCTCTTGGCTTGTGTATTGATATTTGCAGAGCACGCGGTCTTCTCAGCACTCTGATTACTCTTTTTCTCGTCTCATCTTAGATTGGACAGTACGACCGACTGACCATGTGTGCTGTGCTCTGACTCCATAACATCAAGTATTACCATGGGGCAGAGGCTGGTGATGTAAGTGCTTATGCAATATCAAGGGTCCTGAACTTTCAAACAAGGTAATTATGGTTACGATTTATCATAATATAACAAATACTCTAAGTAATAGAATATTATAAATACAATAGAATATTTTATCATATTTTTATATTATTACAAGCAAATGTTATACATTATTATACATTATATCATTAGTGTAAGTACTATAGAATATTTTACTTAATTTTCTATTTTTAATAGTGATATGTTAGAGGTTAACATTGTTTCCATGATCAAGTGTGGGCTCAATAATAGTAGAGTTCTGCATCATAACCTTTATTTATTTATATAATTGTAATCTCATTTTCATCTTCAGTTTTCTTCTTAGTATATTAAGGGATTCTCTGAGACTTGCTATTGGGGTGGCAATCAAAAATGTGAGAAGTTACATAATTCTCATTTGGCCATTTCTGGGTTTCTGGGCTTGATTTTCTTACAACATTATGAATTAATGGTCTTGGGTTCCTGCTCATCTTAGCTATTAAAAGAGTCAGCAATTTAGCAACAGTTAGCAATGGCAGCACAATTCAACAATGATCTTACTTTGAAACTGTTGAATGGATTAGCTGTCAAGCCATTTTCAAGTATCAATAAGTATCAAGTGACTTTCTGGGAGGTAGGGAAGAAGACTAATCACTCACAAAGGGCTTGTAAAAATGCTTTGTGGAAATGTAAAGTTTGTGGTAATGTAATTTTTATTTTCTCAGCAGTAATTGGAGTAAATTTGCTGTGAACATGTAAAACCATGTTTTAGTCCACTACTGCATTGTGAAGAACTATTCGAAATGCAGGAAATATCTGATTTTAAGATTTTAAGAGGGCTTGAGTATTAAGACCTGTGGGAGCTGGGCCCTAAACATACCTACGTATTTCAGGGGAGCTTTAACTAACATGGAGGCACTGAAATTGATTTTAAAAAATAGAAAATATGAACATAGGATAAGACCAAATCATAAACGATGGCATTAAAATATGAAAATATAAAATCAAATGTGTTTCAAGCTAATATGCAAACATGGCCCGAATACTTTTATGTCAATTGTTCTAAAGCTGAGGATTTTTTAAAACCAGACTTTGGAAAAACTCTGCTTTGCCTATACTTACTGCACTAAAATCAGAGAGTCTTGCCATTCAACAACCTGTTCAAGATCAGAGATTCAACAAAGAGAGGCTGTAGACAGCATGGTTTGGGATCTGCATCTTGTTTTTTGTTTAAAGAAGTTCAGAATTTGCTGGTTGTGGTACTGATGCATTGACATAATCATACTCTACTGACCCTGCTGATGGAAACTTTCTAACAAACTGAGGGGAAATTAACGGCTGTAAATGGAGCCAGTTCACAAAAGCATAACACAGCACTCATAAAAGCTTTAATCATCCACAGCGGGATACACCGTAGATATCTCCAGTGCTTGATTATCCTCTCAGACTTCTCTTTGGACGTTTTAGTTCGATGCATTGCTCCACACATGTATAAGGGCAAGAAATGCTTAATTAATTTCTATTTTCTTAAGGTGAGGGCGTCCTTTACTGCCGGTAATCGTTTTCTCTTCCCCTTCATCGTTCCACTTTTTTTTTTTTTTTCTTGAGACCTTTCACCCAATCGTTGGTGAGGGAGGGCGGGGACGAGAGAGAGAGAGAGAGAGAGAGGGGGAGAGAGAGAGGGAGAGAGAGAGAGAGAGAGAGAGAGAGAGAGAGAGAGAGAGAGAGGTGGGGGTGATGGGGGGCGGGGCCGGCTGGTTATGGGCTTTCAGCACCGCGGACAGCTCCCGTCTCCTGTTCCCGGATTGCAGGAAAGCGATGCCGAGCCACAGCTGTATGGTCTAAATAATAATTTTTAAAAAACAAAACAAAACCAAAAACCAAAAGAAAAACAGCCGACTCACATCGGCCCATAGATTAACCTCCAGTTCCCACTGCCAACGCACCGCATCTTCTCCTCTCCCCCTTCTCCTCCTCTCGATGCTCGAGCCGTGTCTGTGTTTTTTCGGCCTGACCGCGGACCGCATCGCCTCTGCGTCTTCAGTCTGTTTCCTCCTCCTCCTCCTCCTCCTCCTCCTCCTCCTCCTCCTCCTCTAACTGGCGACCACGGTGCAGCGAAAGTACTTTTTTTTTTTGGGGAGACGGGGGTGAAGGGAGTGGACTGACCTCCTCCAAGTTGTCCCCCCCCCCCGATCCGTTCACTTGGGGCTGAGACTTCTGCTCGGTCGTGTTGAGGTGCGGGATTTTTTCTTTTCTCTTCTTTTTTTCCAAAGACCAGGTGAGGATGTCACTTAAGGATGCAGAACGAAGATGAAGTTGAGCGGCTCCAGTAGCTGTCGGTGCATAATCTGAGATGAGATAGGCGATCTGCATCTGCATGATTGGCTGTAATCCTCAGATCAGAGCGGATCAGACGCGTTTCCTTTTTTTTTTTTTGTGGACAACAGCCAGAGAGCAAGATGAGGAGCCTCTGTGACTTTTTAAATTGCACCTGAAGGAGAAGGAGGGAGCGGGTCCTTTTTTCCGCCTGCTACCGGTGCAGGAAGCTACGTTTTCTTTCTTAAGCTGCCTAAACGAGTTGGATTCTTGCATCCGAGAGGAGAACGAGAACTCTGGGAAAACAAAGAAAGCGGAGTGCCCCCCCCCTCTCTCTCCATCCCCATAGCGAAACACATAAAATCAGGGTAGAAAATGAAGAAGTTTCGGAAGGTGTTGGACGGCTTGACCACCTCCTCTCCGGGAGGGACTATCGGATCCCCGTCGTGCGGCAGCGCGGCAGGAACACCCACCGCGGCGCCGACTCCCAAGGAAATCGACGTCCAGGAGACGCTAGTGTCGGAAAACTTTCAGCTGTGCAAGGTTGGTACATAAAGAGCTTTATTCGGTTCGAGGCCTGCGATATCCCGCAAAGGAGCGAGGTCCCCGGCCGGTCGCAGCACGCAACGCTCTGGTTTCTGGCTTCACCGCATCCTTTCTCCCGCAGATACGAGCGCCCGCAGACGACACGGTGTCTGCGGGCGCTCGTATGGGGGGAAGGAGGGCTGGTAAAAGTTGACCGCGGGCCGGGTCCCGGCGCCGCGCTAGATTCGGCGGCCCGCTGTTTCTGGTTTTCGTTGAAAGTTCAGCACCGCGGCCGGCTCCTGGTTTTCAGGCTCCGGAGAGAGGGAGCGATTTAAGGCGGAGGGGCCGAGGGAGGGAGACGCGGCGTCCGCGGAAAAAAAGCTCCTCGTCCGCGGCGGCGTCCGCGGCTCCCGTCTCGGGGCCTCGCCGGCAAAACGGCTGCGCTTATTCCATTAGTCACCCATTATTTACATCTGGCCCCCTCGGACACGTCTGCACAGCTGGTGAAACTCGCGCGCGCGTGTGTGTGTGTGTGTGCGTGTGTGTGTGTGTGTGTTTATGCGTGTGTGTTTATGTGTGTGCGTGTGCGTGTGCAGGTTTTGGGTGCACTCCAGCTCCCACCGGTCTGTGCGGTATAGCTCGCCACGGTATATGCGCCCCGTCATCTATCGGCCGCAGCAGCCTATGCACATGTGATGCAAACAAGCCGGAGGAAGTGAATGAAGAGCGGACTCGCCGTTGCATCAGCAAACAGGCACAAACGGTGTAGGAGCGATGACATAACTAGTGTCCCTCCCTTTCATGAAAAAAAAAACAACAAAAAAAGGAAAAGGAAAAAGTGCAGAGCGAGCCAGCGGAGGGACCCTGCAGTACTGTCCTAGCTGATGTGCTTTTCTCTGAGAAGGAGGGAGAGAATGAGGGAGGGATGTGGATGGGTGGTAGGGGTGGAGGAGGGGGCTGGGGGTATTTATAGCAGCCTCTGACACCCATTGCAGCCTTTTCTGAATGCGTTTTGGAGCTGACTGCAGCGATTATTCCTCACCCTAAAGAAACGGGGTGAATTTTGGATACGGCTGTGAATAATTCATTGAGAACCCGAGAGAAAGCAGGCTGTTTGCGGAGCTATTTTATTACTGGGCAGAGTGACACTGGTGGAGGGTTTTTTTATTATTATTATTATTATTATTATTGTATGGAGAAGCTGGGGGAGGAGGAGGAGAGTGAGGAGGGAGGTTGATTCAGAAGCTGAAAAGGATGCTGCAGAGCAGCCTCGGCAGGCAGGGAGGAGAAAGTGCTGGAAAAGAACAGCATGACTGCCTGGTCCCATGCAGGAAGCTGCTCCTCCTCAGTGAGTGGCTTAATGCATGGTTGTTTTTAAACACGCTGAACTGAATGAACTTCTCATGAAAAAACCATGAATGCACCAATATGCCTTCCATCCCACCATTACCATATTTCTCAGTGTTCGTGCAGGTTGTATGTCTGTATTTGTGGTTGTGTGTGTGTGTGAGTCTGTGTGTGCTTATGTCTGTATGCAACTGTGTGTGTTTTTGTGCGCGTGTTTGTGCAGGTGTGTGTGTGTGTGAAAGAAAGTGAGAGACAGCCACAGAGGGAGAGGGAGGAAGAGGCAGTAAAACTGCACCAATTACATCTGTCAACACTTTTTCTAGCCCGGACGGGGTTTGCAGTGGGATGAAGAAGTTGTATATGTGACTGGTCCATTATATTGTCACTATCAATTATTCTTTGCTGAAGGTATATCTCGGGCCTTTATCTCCACGTAAAACACATGCTTGACAACACTCTTCACTTCAGAGAGAGCATGGAAAACATACCAGAAACTTTGTAAACCTATCTGACAGCAAAAGTTGAATAAAGTCAGTATTTCAATGGACGGAAGCTTGAATGTGCAAAGAACCCACTGACCATCTAACCAGGATACTGCTCTCATGTTATGAAGGTGGGTTGCAGACATGCACACACAGAGACCTTAAGAACCATGTAATTAATAAAAGTCTGTCTCCTCTGACCCTTTTCTTCAATCTTTGAGCTACAAATGATGAACACGCTGCACACAGCAAATACTGATTTGTTTCCATTCAGGTTGGAATGGAATTTTATATAACTCTGTGTCAGAATAAACGAAGATGATTACTGGAAATATGTTTCATCAGCTGGATGGACATGAATACTGTAAGTGCTTTTCCACAAGACGAATACATGACAGTCATATAAATTAGCCCTTTGTATTCATGATCCCAATTATTTATAAATAGAATCTGCACTGTCTAGTGGGGATATAAAGCCCTAAGCTAGGGCAGAATCTCCGGGAGTGTTTGGCATCTTGACTAACTTTTCAAAGTCAGTCAGGATTTATGTCTTTACTGTGCATTGTAGGAAGATGGAACAACTCATTTTATTTGGATTAGACCATATTGTTTGTGTTTATAGTTCATGCCAGGGTGCTGTAGAACACAGTAGTTGAAAATGGTGAAAACTCTCTCAGACTGATGGAATGAAAGGGGGAAAAGTGAAGCACCCAGGTGGCCAAGGGTCTCATCGAATCTATAGGCTCATTTCAATGCAGGAGGAGGTTGGCTCAGGTACAGTTTAGTACAACTGCCTTGTGTGAATACACCGTAAAAGATTAGTAACATATCAGTGTTGTGTTCCCAGCTTGTTTCTAATGCTCCCATGTGGCCAAATATTCAGTTATTGCAGGTTTTAAAATAAAAAAAAAATAGATAAATAAGTAAAATAATGTGCCCTAAATACAGTGCAGTCAAATACAACAATACCACAAAACGAAGGCCTCAGAAGTAACAATATAATCAAATAATCTTTTTTTCTGGCATAGAATGATAGGCTTCACAGAGGTAGTATGACTATCGCATTAAATGATACATATGCTGTAGGCTAGACCAGCTGTATCTGATAGAGGCTCCACAGATGGAAAATCATTGACAGCCACATATTTGTTGCTAATCATTGCCATTACCTGTCATAATGATTGTCATTTGCATTCTGTTAAGTCTCAGCTTACTTCTTCCACATAGCATGTCCACAAATTCACAAATCTCTTTTAAACCTTACAAAGGTATGAAGCTGCAAAAGTTTTGTACTCACACTTGTAATCACACCTAATTTTTGAAATGCAAAGTTACAGTTAACTGAAGGAAATATTTTTTCATGAACACTTGATGTTTTCAGATGAAATGTTCTTCAGTGTCAAAAAGCAAACACTTTGTACAACTAATCATCCACCCAGAACAATTCCCTAAGAGGTTTTGTGGTGCTGTATTGACATTGCAATTCTTTCATCTCGAACAGGGGATGTAGGATTACCAATAACAACAGCACAATCACATTTCAATCCAGAATGGCACAAATTCCTGGATCGGTCCCACTGACCGGATGTAACAGGTTCTTCCCTGGTCCATGCCCCACCCTTACTACTAATTTGGTGCAAATTGGTTCAGTATTTTTTTGCAAATTCCTGCTGACAAATAAAAACAACAACAAACAGACATAGGTGAAATCATAACCTTCCTGGTGGAGCTAAGAAGATTTTCTTATAAAAACATCTTTTCCATATCCATTATGAAAATCAGGCATGAATAATTTTTGTCCAGACATTCATGGTTCTGACTTTGGTGATCCCCTGATTTTTCTTGCAGCGTTACCAACAGGTCAGTGTTTTCACTTATCCTATGAAATAATCGCAATATCTGCTAGATGGACTAGCACTAAATTTTGCACAGAGATTCAGGGTTCCTAGAGGACAGTTCATAATTACTTCTATGTTGCCCTGAATTATCCTCTAGTGCCGCCCTCAAGGTTGACGAATGACATGCCATGAAATCTGGCATCTATGTCCCCCTCAATTTGTCCAATACTTTGGATTACGACCAAGGATTTGCAAAATGATCAAACCTGTCAGCCTCAGCTGTACTTTGTCTTTAGTGCTAATTAGCAAATTTTAGCATACTAATATGCATGAAAAAATGATTACTTTAAAAAATTAAACTCGTGGTTGCAGTTAAAAGGTCAGGAGTTTTGCCCCCCACCCACACACACACACACACACACACACACACACACACAACCCTGTCGTCTTTCCTCTGACAGCATGATACGTGGGCTTGTAAAGATGACATCACCTCACTCCCTCTGCAGCAACCCCATGAGCTCCCCATGGGTGTGATGACTCAGTGTGTTGACTTCCAGCTAGTCTCACATTACCATGTGTCGGCTGCTTGTCAGAAACCACAGTGTGGGATCAATTAAGGAGGAGTTGATGTCAGGCTGAGCAGAGATAATAGGTAAAAAGCCATAAGAGATGAGAGATGTTCAGCAAACTGTATACAAGTGAGACACAGGCGTTTGAGGTACAGTTAGCGTGTGCTCAGTATATGCAGTGCCCAACCTGTATATGAAAAGCTGAACTATTGTTACGTATTCTACATTTTGTTCTGTGTGTGACTGTGTTCTCAAGAAACAAAAGAAATAGAATCTGTTTGATTCTGTGTGGGCTTCAATAATCCTTGGTCCATTCAGTTTGTAGGTGACAGCAGGCTGCCTGCCTAACCTCGTGCTATGCGAATAAAATCAAGGGAGTTTTTCAAACAGCCTTTCATGTTGGTCAAATTTCCATCACTTCACTGTGCTAAAGTCAGGTTCGTTTTTCAACCACGTCAGAAATTTCTCTTTGAGACCAAAGTTCTTGTGTAAATTTGCTGTATCAAACCTGGTTTGATGGACAAAAACGTTATCATTCGAGTTCTAAACAAGGCTTTTAGTGTATAAATGTAAACCACTCTAGGAAACTTTCTGGTCCAAACCATTTCATGAAAGATCACATGCACAATGAGTTCTTTCTTGTTGTTTTTTTCATATCATAATGGCTTATGCTTCCATGGCTACATCAATGTTCAAGTTTTGGGAGAATGGAAATGATAGAAGGCAGTCATCTTAAATCCACTGTTGATCCGCAAGATGTGTAAAACAAAAAATAAATACTTAAAAAATTACAGACATATACTGCAAATGGTCTTCATTAGTAAAATGCAGGGCTGAGAAACATTTTCCTACCATCAGATGTTGCTCCTCTCTTTAACTGTTGTCCATCATGTGGCTTCTTGGGGAGAAATTACTATTTCAGTAATGCGCATTTTCATAAATGTGTTGCCCTTAGTGCGCTCAGACATGACCAAGACTGCCGAGTTGAAACCTAATTATGGAAAACAACCCACTTGGAAAAGCAGTGTTGCATATGTTTCATAGCTTTAAACCAACATCAGGGTTTCTTCCCTGCCTCCCTGAGTGCTCAGTGGATCCCACTGCTCTTGAGAGCTACTCTCAAGCACTTGACAAACCTCATCTAATGGTTGTGTCTCTCAAACTATTAAATGTAGAAATTGGAGTTGAGTTTTTTAATGAATCTATTTTACAACAGAGGCACAGCTCATATTAGGATTCAAAGTTCCTTTATGACATTTTCTTTCCAGAAAGTTGCTACAAGATGCCTTGCTACGGTGTATTCGATAAAAAAAAGATAGTATATTCAAGAAGAAATTGATCTCTTGTGCTTCAGCATTACATTTGTTCATCTTCTGTGATCATTTGTGCATTTTAGTAACGCGTTATCTTTGCATGTGGAGACAGTACTGGTGATTGGCAGAAAACAGCTTCTATAATGTACAGCCAATAAATGTGAGTCAACTCATAAATATAGACAGAATGTGTTTACGTATGTTACATAAAGATTAAATTCTATCTTGTGCAATATGAGGTAGCAAAGTGTCACAGGCATGTTTCCTTCATGGAGAACATCATCATTCATAAGATTTTAAACATTATTGCAACAGAAGAAGTGAAGTCAAAAGAAAACTCATCATGTTTTAGTGACACCTAAAAATCTCTTCTAGAATGAAAAAAATTAAAAAAGCATTAAGGCGTATATATTTCATGAGACTGATATCTCAATCAAAATTCTACATTATTACAATTAACTCCTTCTGTTCATTTTCTGCACCTAACCAACAAGTTTTAACATCTTACCCACAATGCCATGACATTAGGCAGGCTATGCACTCAAGCTAACAACAGTAGCTTGCAGCAGTACAGAGGATATAAATTTCAAATTTACTGTCATGGAAAATTCAGGCAGCCTTTGAAACCATAAGAGATTTAGATTTTTTTTTAAGGAAACATAAGGAAAAGCAAAAAAACAAAACAAACAAACAAAAAAAAAAAACTGTGTGAATGTGGGTTCCTCTCAGTTATCGTGCCCCCTCACGATAACTGAGAGAGTAACCTGTTACATTACAGTGTCTTGGGTAGTCACATATGACTAGTTTCTCCACTCCTACATTTTCCATCAAGCCTAAGGCACGATGCTGTTACCATAACTGATTCATTGACATGCCTGCCACTGTGGATGCATTGCTAAACTGCATATACGGAGCATCCGCACATGGCTTGCTTCTGATTCCCTGGCTGCATGAAAGCACGACATGAAGCCCCAGCATACAATCACAACAATCACCGCCTCCTCACGCACACAAAAAGAGAGGATTACTTTACAGTTACGTAACATTAATTATGTATATGTGGCTGCTAAGCTCATGCTTTCAACTAAAGGGACATGTGTCTTACTTGCTTTCATAGAATTTGTTCCTTAAGGGGTTTTTGTCAGATAAATACAACTATATGCTGCACCTGTTTGTGCAGTACTTTCCAATGTTCAGGTATATTTCTGTAGTTATGTGTCCATAATCATCACCCCAAACAAAAACAATCAAATAGTACTTTAGATGTAATACAAATGCATAAAAATGAACACAGAAACAGAAAACATACAGACGTATATACAAGTGTCTGACTCCCACTCCCTCCAGCCACATTTATAACACTGTGTAGTCTGGAGCTTTTATACTAATGACCCGACTACACTCAGCAGGGACAGAAGCTTATCCAAGCTCATTCATTCGTTTTCTTACTTCCAAGCTCTTACACAGCATTCTCAGCCTGTGTCTATAAATGTGTGTGTGTGTGTGTGTGTGTGTGTGTGTGTGTGTGTGTGGGTGCGTGTGTGTGTTTGTGTGTGTGTGTGTGTGTGTTTGTGTGCAGCAAGCAAATAGAGTGCTTATTAGATCTGCCCCAGCATCAGTGATGAATCAAAGTCCTTTCATCCTTCAGCTTTCAGTATGATAAAGAAACACATCATGAAATCTTGAATCACTTTATTCATGGCCAACAACATCCGAATCAGACACTGAGGATAGTTTTTAACATCTAAAAAACATCAAAATATACTTTCTCCCTCAAAATCAGTGCCAAACAATCATTCCTGTGGTGGCTCTGACCAAAAGTCAGTAAAACTCTGTGACTGGTTTGTTTTTTTTGTATTTCCTGCCAATGGAACTGGCACACTTTCATTTGCACCTTTTGCCATAGTGGTTCTCATTGTTTTTTAAACTGCTTAGTATGGTTTCATTAAAACAGGTAATGTATGTATCAAGTAACCAGTGCCAGCTTCATTTAGGTCTCATATCTTGCAAGTGGTATTGGCTCTCTGTTAATTAGAGGTAGAACAATTTCTCATTCCTTTTTGTGCAATGGCATCATCCATATCTGTGGTATCTAAAGTGAAAAGAACTATACACATTTCAGCTTTTTTCCTCCTTTTTATTCTACCTACAGATCATCTCAGCTTTAAAAGCCAATGGTATTTCATGGCCCATTCCCTTCTCATTCATCCTGGTTATTATTGGATTCATGTTTACAAGGAGAATAAGGGCATGGTCTCTGTGCTTTCTCAAATTCTACATAAGGCCTCTTATGACTCTCTTAAAATATATAGGATCTGACATAGGACTATACTGACTCCAACCTTGAATTTGATTGGGATGCTATTTGAGGAAACATTAAAGACACCTCTCGTAATCTGGATCAACACCAATTTCATTTTAATCATCTTCACAGAACCTATTTTACACCTCGTAAATTGCATCTGATGGGAAAGCTTAGTGACCCCCTGTGCAGCCTTTGCCATTCGAGAGCTTCTGGCACCTTTATTCACATAATGTTGAGCTGCCTGTCATTGTCTCGTCTCTAGAACAATGTAGCTTTAAAACTGCCCCAGCTTTTATGTGCAACAGTGCCCAGGACCATATCTGCTCATATTCAATGACTTACCTCCACTAAGCATGAGGAGACCATACAAAAGGATTCTGTTAGCTGGTGTAACCAATGCTAAGAGGATGGTTTCTCCTTGCTGCAAGCTTCTTCATACTTTCCTTATTAGACAGTGAATTCTTTCCTTCTTGAAATTTCCAGAACACAAGCGATTGGTGCTGCATTACATACTTTCATTGCTTGGTGTACAGCTGTTGTATCCATGTCGAGTCTTTTGTAATATGGCTGTGTCATGCACCCTGTATGACCCTATCCTCATCTATGGCCTCTTAATTTATTTATTATGATAAGAGGCCACTTTTTTTTTTTTTTTTTGTTTATTTATTTATTTATTTATTTTAGAATAACTGTCTTTATTTACGTCTGTTTTGTTCGGTCTGTTCAACCTTTAGGACTTTGCATTTTGTATTCATCACCTGACCCTGTGGTTTCCTGCAGTTCCATATGGTGTGTGTGAAGTTAGTCATTCAGGGTAGTCGTTTTCTTTTTATGGATTTCATCTTTGATGTTTTTGCTCAGTCTCATGGCTCTCATCAACATTGCTTTAAGCAGCAGCTATTCTTGTCAAAAAAACCACCACAAAAAAACACCTACTGTCCATTAACTTTCTAATGATTGTGCGAATAGGCAATTATTTGCTAAAATTGCTGCTACATCAACTTTAGGTGATAATTTGTCAGTGTATTGTTTGCTTGTTTTGCTACCTCTAAGTAACCAAAAATCAAGTAGTGCAAGATTATTTGAATTAGAACCTACAATTTAGCCCACACCTGCTATGAAAACCTACTAGCATACATAGTTCTTAACATCTGGTGAATAAACATGTCGTGCTAACTCTGCAAAATCAGGTTAAGAGCTTCAATTTGACACAATCTAGGATCCATGTAACAGCTGTAACAGCTTTATTTCAATAACTATATTTCAACTTGTAGTTCCATAGTAAACCTGCTGCATGTTCAAAGACTTAATGTTCAAAGTCACTGAATGCGTTTGTTATAGTAAAAATTACAGCAAGATGTTTAAAATTGTAACCAAATGAATGTACTTGTTCTATGCCAGATATGGAAGACACATTCCTTTATTCACTCTTTCAGGATTGATTATTTTTACAGGTATTGGATTTAGCTGTATCGTGAATTTGTTTTGTCTTTCTTGGAAAAAACAAATCAAATCAGCCTGAGGCTGACCTTATGGGCATCTAAATAATAATCAATAAATCCCCAGCTAGAAAATAAAGCCAGGAGTGTGTCAGATAAGAAATGAAAGAGATTGTGCCGTGTTGTGTGTTGTGCTTCCAACTCGTTTCACACATTCAGGAACCCCTGATCTCCTCTCCCACTCCTCCCCCTTAAAGTCTTCTCTCCTACCCACATTCTGATATGCCTCTTTTTTATTTTTGGCTGCTCCCGACTACATCAAAGGAATTTTAGAGCAACCTCAAAATATCTCCCTTCAAACACTGGTTGGGGAAGCCACGTGTATCTCTGTTTGTTTGATGGGTACTCTAAGTCTGTAAAGTAAATTGGAATGGATGAATGTGAAGGAAATACTCTACTTTTCCCTGCGCTACTGTCTCTCATCCTGACATTTAGCCTCAGGGAGCAGGTGCTAAAACACCTGGGTGGCGCAGAGGCAGAATTTGTATCAAAACAGGCAACACGTAACACACAAAGACAAACCGTATGTATATTGTGTTCACAAACCACACTTTGTATACCTATACAAACAGTAATAAACACTCCTTAGTTTCAAGCTTTTTATTGGGTTACTAGCTACGGTTAAGGCTGGGTGCCATTTATGTCCATATCTTTCTCATTTACAGAGCCATGAACATTTGGGACACCCAGGTAAATATTTATGTTACTGTGAACAGCTAAATAAGTAGAAGATGAACATTTTAAGCAACTTTAGTAGAACTTTAGTAGAGCTTTAGTAGATTATTCTGGTTTTGTACAAGTTTAGAAAGAAAACAAGGCAAAAGAGCACCATAAAAAAGGTTTGCGCACCACAACAGAATTGAGCTCTCAGACATTAATTAGCTTGTTAGGGTTTTGGCTTGTTCCCAATCATCGTTAGGAAAGACCAAGTGATGCAAATTTCAAGGCTTTATAAATAATATGAATCCTCAAACTTGTCCCAACAATCAGCAGCCATAGGCTCCTGTAAGCAGCTGCCCAGCCCTCTGAAAATTAAAATAACTGATGCCCACAAAAGAGGAGACAGCTACAACAAGAAAGCAAAGTGTTTTCAGGAAGTAATTTCCCAAGTCCATAATGTTATTAGGAAATGGCAGTTAAAAGAAATAATAGAGATCAAGTTGAGGTCTGGAGGATCAAGAAACCTTCCCAGAATAGCTGCATTTAGGTTTACCAGGAAGGACAATCTAAACCAGTGTGAAAGCAAAAGACCTAGAGGAAGCTTCACCAGACTCTGGAGGGCTGGTGCACTGTCATCAGAAGAAAAGCTTTCCTGTGTCCTCACCATGAAATCCAGCATCAGAAATTGCAAAGGAAAATCTAAACAAACCTGATGCATTTTGGAAAAAAATTCCTGTCAACTCATAAAGTGTAGAACCTTTTGATACTAATGAGCATAGGTATGTTTTGGAGAATAAAGAACAACTCTCCAACTTTTAAACATGGGAGTAGATAGATGATGCTTTGGTTTTGTGTTGTAGCCAGTGGCCTGAAGAGCATTTCACCGTAAGAGGAAAGAATGGATTCAATTATGTAAATTCTTTGTTATTTTGAAATAGTAAGAGATGGATATTAAAAAGTAATCTTGTTTCAAATATTAAAGAAATGTTTCATCTTTAACTTCATGCCTTTGGGAAATCAGTTCATCTTTTACTCATTTAATTAACACAGTAAATTTTGAACAGAGGTGCTGAACCTTTTTCATTCCAATGTGTAATACAGTGAATATGCCTACCAGTCTGAGTTTTGACTGTAAGACATTTTGTGGGATAATTTAACTCCTGCTCTACCATCACTGACTGAGGTATATAGCCGGATATGCAGAGTCCTTCAACAAGAAGAGGACAGTTAAGGGATTCAGGGTTGATTTGCCTTTATGGATACAGCATTGTCATGTCAACACTGAATTACTCCCATTACAATTTTTATTAGCGGTCACATGTTTGTTGGACTAATCTAGGAAAAGCTTTTCAGACACACAGGCCTGAATTTGAATTAAACATTTTAATTGTTGTCAATAACACAGTATTACAGTTTTAAAATCAATTGAAATAATCTGGATTAGATGAACAGGTTTTTCACAAACAGCCTCAATACCTTTAAATACAGCCTTTCAAATTGAGTCTGATTTTCTTCAATAAAGATATCTGATTCGGGGCCAAGGATCAAAAAGAGAGAATGACTCAGTGCATCCAAGGAAGCCAGAGAGTCCTTGGGTCAACTGTACAAATTTTGTTTTCTCATGATCACAGAATAATTACTTTTTGTAGCAGAAAAGCATCTGCTTTTTGGGGGCATGGTTCTGAGGTAGCATGTGCTACTGTGTATGATAACATACAGCATGTTTGTCAAGTAAAACATAATGTGCAAAGTGCTGACATGGTAATTACCTGTAATTAGAAATTCTCTTTCTCTCCCTTCACATTATAGATAAATAAAATATATTTTCTATTTTCCCAAAAAAATACACATATATGTCTGTGGTTTCTAATAAACAGTACATGTCTCTCCATCATTTCCATTTCCCTTCTTTTTTCTGCTGGCCACTCATATACTATTCCCTCTATGCATTATTCACCATATGTCTTTGCTCTTGCTTCGCTCCTGCACATCACAAGTAGCCTCTTCATCCATTCCTCCATTTATTCTCGGTCTGTGTGCACAGCTCTTTCGTGATTTGTGATTTTTTGTTCTGTAGATAAACGTGTCCAAGAACCATCAGGGCCAGACTGTAGAATCTACTCAGTACATTAGTCATGTGTCCAGCATCTACTAAGTTCTTGCAGTGATGCTTCCATATGGTGCCATGTGCCATATTGAAAGACCAAACCAGGGAATCAGTTGGGCCAGTTTTAACTCAAGGACTACTTGTCTCATTGTAGCCCTTAACAGCTATAGAGATAAAGTTGTAAGATAAGAGAATTACCCATTCATTTATTGCCTAGTCAGTTTTTGACATACATAAAATAGTAGCAGGTATTTACATGCTCTGGCTAGCTATTGAACAATCATACCACACTGCAATAGCTATGTAAAGTAGCTGATGTACACTTCTTGCTCATATATTGTAAGTTCAGGTTTGTTTCACTTAACTGTTTCTTATTCGATGTTAATGTTGCTGCCACTAAAAACAGACTATAGTCATAATTACTATAAAATCTATAGTCAGGGCCAAACGATTTCTACAAGGAAAGTGCATACTGGGTTTATCAACCCTTAAATTGATATGTTATAATATTTATAACTGGGAGATTATTATTTCACCACAGAGGATTCATAACTCATTCATATCTGTTGGTATTGTTCACCAGTGTTACAGAGTGATGTGTCTTTGTCCGACAGGTTTTGGCAAAGTAAAGACATGACTTCATGCATTAGTAAGACCACAAGTTAAATTTTTTGTTAAATTTATGTTAATCAACTTCATCTGTTATTGTATTAAATTGACAATGCTCATCATTTGAACTGGCAAAAACAATGGCCAGTGCTTTTTAAAAATAAATGTCAAGCCTGCTAATTGAGCATTTTGTGCAAAAGTATTTACAAAGGAGGACGTTGCCAGTAGAGATAAAAGATTCAGTTACACATCGGTTAACATCGGAGCTAAGCAGATCTGGGTATTTGTCAGAGCTTGCACATGTATTGGTTTGCCTCAGTACTTTTTCACCTTTGCATGCTCAATTTGCTAGGAAAATGCTCTTGTTGTAGAGTGCTGAATCTCAGTATGAAATGACATTGGCAAATGTGAAAAACGGCATGATCTCGAATAAGCTGCACCACATTAGTGTTAAATTATCAGTGTGTATGTACAGTACCGTTACATCAGTGGAAACTTTACTCTAATCACATATAGATAAGGAGAATCTACTGTCAGATTTCACAGTGTTTGATCTGTGTTTGAAGATATAGCTGTTAAAGTACAATTTGCTGGCAGTGGTAGACATGGGTGCTGCTTGCTATTTATAGAGCCTGGGGTCTAGACCAGCTCTGCAGCTGAGTCCTGAGTGGAGAGAGAGGATGGTGGGTGACATGAAATGGTATTAGTCTTTGGGGGTAGGGATGTGTGGGATTATCTAATCTGGCCTGTGTGCATAAAGATTGTATATTTTGGGGGAAAGAAGACAAAACAGCAGAGAAACAGAAAAGAGAAGGAGGTGTAGTTGATTAAGCAGCCTCCGGCAACCATAACGCAGGTCCTTTTTGGTGGTAATTGATTTCTGCACATCTGATTGCATTTGATAATGTACACCTTGGCTGCTTCAACAGCATGGATATACATTTAGTATTTCCTTAGTGCTTATTTTTACCTTGGTATTTTTTGTCCTGTGTTTGACTGGAGATTGATCACATAAATTGGATATCTACATTTGTAAAGAGGTACTTTACAAGTCTTTATTAGATACCTCTATTTTTAGGCAATGTAAAAATGTCATGAGATGGAGTTACTGTATACAGATGAAGAGATAGAAAGATAGAGCATTTAAGTATGGGTGGACCTGGTCAAACATAAAATACACTTGTTTTCACAAATACAGACACTAAAAGAGGGAGAAAAATCGCTTTATGGCTTTGCCCTTAAAATATGTATGAGCAGCTCTGAGATGCACTCGAGTGTATTTCCCATCCATGTCTTGGATGTTTAGTATGTACATGAAGAGTGGCTCTCCTGTATCCCAGCAACTGTGCATGAGAGTCAGGCTACAGAACCTAAAGGGGCCTGGTGGCAGACCTGCGAGCTGAATGTGTGTGCATGGCCCTTAAATACGTCTTTTGTGCATGAATTTGAAAGTGTGATCCGCTCTTTGACCTTTTTATGCGTCTTATTTGCTGATGCATTTGGGTTGGTTGATAAAAATCCCCTTTTGATCAGATTTACAGTTAGAGTGGTGTTTTTAAGTGTCACTTTGATACAGCATTGCCAATATTATCTGAAGCTCTCTCCACTGCCAAAGTGGATATATTCCCTGACAACTTGGAAAAAGACCTGACCTTCCTCTTTCATCTGTGATGGGGAAGGCAAGGGATTCTTAATGATAGGGTGAAGACTCGTGTCAGTTCCCATTCTGCAAACTCTTTGCCACCTACATATGAACCCCTTAAATTGTTGTCATCTCTGGGATCAGGTCCCACCCCAACAACCAGTTTCATGTGAGAATACATCAGATCTCGGAGAAGAAAAAAGAATTACAATCTCAAAGCTGATTCATTTCTAAATATTTTGACTCTTTAAAATGCATGTGGATGTGTGTTGAGGATTTAGTGTTGGAGTTCAAGGTGCATATCTCCTATGACTGTTATAAGCCAAAGCCTCCCAGATTTATTAGCTAAAAAGAAAAAGAAATTTAAAAAAATGGACCTGGTAGAGCCCTTGTGCGCAACATATTTTTTGGGCTGATTAATTGGGTTCAAGTTCAGCTCATTCTTCTTCAAACTGCAAAATAATGATAAAAGAGAATCGAATCAAGACACATTACAAGATTCATAATGCTATAAAAAAAAAATTAAACAGCCATTCAACGCAAGATTTCTAATTAGCATTTTCTACCGTATCTGGAGTAGAACAGAACGCTATTGAAAAAAAAAAATGAGAGTAGGACTATGGCAGTTGCAGTGTTGTCTCTTTGTACTCTTTCAAAACAGAATTCACAGGGAAAAAAATGAACCATTTCAAATATATCAATCATATCAAGACAAGGCAAATACTACCTGTTGACTCATTATAGATGTGTTCAGTCAAGAAGTCAGATTCCATGGACTGTATGATACTAGATTTACCGTTTTTATCTCTTACATAAAGGTTATTTATATTATTGTTTACTGTTCTGTTTTTATGCAAGGCACACATTGACCTAAATATTGCAGTGGAACCCCTGCTGAGTATGCATTAGTGATGTGACAAATAAATGTGCATCTGAAGGCCGGGTACTCTTAATTGGTATGCTAGAGCAATCTACACACACACACATACACACTCCTTTTTACCCTAAATATAACATAAATAAAACATGTCATGCACCATCATAATGCACCTATAAATATGTATCAAGAGTAAATAAACTTTCAGCCCATGTAGACAAACAATCAGAAGCTTTTGTTTACTGCGTATAAATGAATATGAAGGTGAGCAGTGCTTTGCTGGGAATTACATAATAATGATGAAGGTGTAAATTGTTCCACCCTGACAGAACCAACAAAGCTAACAAGAATGCTCCTTTAATCTACAGTATACATGGCTTTGAAACATCCTGGGAAGAGAATTAAATAGCCAAAATTAGTAAAATCCTCTGTTGACATGCTTTTTTGGGAAATCATAAAAGGTTTCTTTTGTTTTTTTTGTTTTTTTTCATCAAATATGGATCTGATGTTTTATTGGGTTTTTGGTGTTTTAGTGTTTTGTAGCTGTAACTTTGTTACATTGCTTAAATCGGTATTTACCCATGCTGCAGTTTGCTGGTACAAGAGTAATATTATGTGGTAATATTTCCGTTCAGCATTGACATCAATATCTTGAAATCCCTCCAGAGCAGATTACTGTAAGGGAGGCACTGCTGGGAAATCACATTTCAGAGTGTGAGTGTGAGAGACTGTTATTTTCTCTCATCAGGCGTTGGCATATAAATGTTGAAGCTAGTTCTATTTCAGACCATTCAGTTCATATTCATGCATGTTAAAATGCTATTCCAATACAACTAATAGTAGGAATATGTGTTTAAAAGTGTATGTGGCTGTACCAATAACAGACTGTTACTACAGCAATCAGACAGATGTAAATGTTACAGGAAAAACGTTTTTTTCTGATCTTGTAAGCTTTGGCGGCTTAAACGAATAAACAGGAACGTGGTAGTCATAGAAAGTCATACAAATAATTGTTATGATTCACATAATGCAATGTTCTTGACATCATTAGTTACCTTTAACAGTTTAGTCAGAAAACAATAACATTTCAGGGAATTTAGTTTAGTTTTTTTTTTCTTTTAAACCGAATTAAAGGTTGCAGATTCATCTGGATTCACCATGCCAGGCAAAATCTTTAAATGATAAAATCCTTTCATTATCAAAAATGTTTAATTCAATGTCTCTTGTTTAATTAAAATATTGTTACGCGTTTTTCCCTTGCAGACGGTGCGTCACGGTTTCCCCTACCAGCCCAGTGCTTTGGCCTTTGACCCTGTGCAGAAGATCCTAGCCGTTGGCTCAAGATCGGGCGGCGTACGGATGTATCCTTTACTCCTCATCTGCTCACTTCTTCCCTTTACCTATTCTGGAAACACACTTGAAAAATACACATACTGTACATTAACACACATTTATATATTTACTGTAAATACATTATCTTACCTTTGCTATTATTTAATATTTTGGTTATACAAAACAAGAACAATGAAACATAATCTAGCATAGTAAGCATTAAACGAGTGGTCACATTATCTCGCACTCTGCTTTTTTGGTAACATAAGAAGAATTGTAAGTATCAAGAAATCGATACATAAAAATATTTTATCTTATAAAATGTACTATTCCATCTGTGACTATATTGTGGTCTTTTTTAGGCAGGAAATCAGTTATTCTGAAGTTGTTTGAGACTGCTCTATATAAATGAGAGTCCATTTTAAAATGAATTATTCATTGAGGCATATTTCGAAACAAAAATGCTAAGAATTCACAATACACAAATTAAATGGAAATTGTGTCAGGAGGAATAACAACATTGTTCACAGAAATATTGTGTCTACTCCTACACAAACCTGTAGCATTGTTATACTGTCTCCTGACAACACCTCCCTCCTCTACACCTGATTCTCATTACTCTTTCCACCCTGTCATTTTATGTTGCTCGGCGGTCATGTCACAGGCTCAGAACTGCCAATCCAACAGACCGTCCTCTGGCTCACCCAGTAACGGGGATGGGAGAGGATGTATGAGTGCAACCCAGGTAGGAGATTACACTCTCAGAAATACGCAGGCTTCCCAGTATTCTATTAGGGAACCGAGGGCTGAGGCAGCAAACAGTTATTGATACTACAGCAGCTGCACAGCTGGTCCTGCTGGGGTAATGGATAGATAGACCAAGTGGTTTCTGTGCTGAAAGACAGAGGAAAAAAACAGAGTGACAGAGGGAGAAGTAACATTGTTTGAACACTTGAACGAAAGGGAAAGAAATGGAGATTAGGAGGCTGAATGTTGAAGAGAAGGGTTTGATGGGAATAGCTGATGAAAGGATACAAAAATGTGGCCTGATTAAATGATAAGCATGTAGATAGATATAGATATTTGATATCCATTATTTCTCCTTCCCTCTTGATCTGCCCTTTTTTCTATATCTCTTTAACGAATTCCTGACTTTAAAGCAAGGCTGAGGTTTCGACTGGATTGAAGACCTAGAGTGACTTAGCACTGTATTGACATGCTGCATACACCTTCCCCTGCTCCCTTGTGGCCTGTCAATGAATCTCTTTCTTCTCTGTATAGCTTTTTCTTATTCTACACCATCCTCCATCGTCCTCTAGAAGAACCTATTTTCCCCTTTTTTCTGCTTTTATTTATTCAATATACCTTTCCCCTGTCCTTCACAGCCTGTCTTCCTTTTCTTCCGAGGGCTTTGAACATCTGCTTGTCATCATCTGTCACGGTCCCTCTCAGTTTTTTCCTCTATTGCTTTTCCAATGTGTTTCTCCTCTCCATGTTCCCTCCTCTGCTGCTGTATTAATACTGTAAAGAGTCGTAGTCATTGCAGGAATTTCTCATGCTTCATTTCTACTTCATAAGTGGTACAATCATAAATGTCGCCTTTCACTTTTCTTCTGCATCAACATTATGTTATTGCTGCACACACAACCTACCACAGATACTTCACATTTCACTGAATTTTCATTTTTCTCACCTAGTATGACCAGGGTGGAACAGTGTGTAAAATCAACCAATTTAGAGCTAGAGCTTCTCTCTTTCTCTTCTGTCTGTCTGCTTTCACTGACCCGATACCAAGCTATACCTGCTTGCTACCCTAGCAACACATCGTTTTTCGGCAGAAATATATTTATTCTGTTCCAGTAGAGGAATCTTTTTTATCCCCCAAGGTTTAAAGTAATAAAAAAAACAAACAAACATTCAGATGACAATATTGATTGACTGTGTGGGACAATGTTCTATAGGCTACCTGTGGGAAGTGTGTAGGCATGCGTGAGGGTGTATGCGTGTCAGTATAGGAAGTGATCAATATATTTGAGTTTCCATGGAGTTTGGTTAAAAAAGATTTTGGCCCCTTTTGTACATATAACTGAAAAATTACAGTTAAAAAAGGTAAATTTTTCTCAGTGGATATGTACATAATAGTAGCCCCAGTTGAGGTCTTATTTTGGAAGAGTTTTAGGGTTGGATCAGTGAATGAATACTCTCTATTCCAGTGATTTATCTAGTGATGTGAGCTAGATTAAACTTCTCTGAGATACAGTATGCCCTGTCTGAGCCCTATCTATATCTTTTAGGCTGTCTGCTTTCTAAGCAGACATCAGGAGTATTACCTTTCACCTTTCTTTCATGACAGAATTAACCAGTCAATTCCAACTCTCATTCAAGGCTTCAAAAGTGAGATAATGTGGAGGATAACACGGCTCAGTGGCTTGAGGCAACACTTGAGTTCTCAAAGGATAACAGGGCATTAGCTTATTATGATCACATTCAGTGCATCATAAGTTAAAGAAAAGGTCATCCTTCTAATGATATAACCTTAGATTTGACATTAATACAAGTAAAACTTAAAAAAATGGGTAAGCATGTTTAAACACTAGCTCGGTATCCCTAATAACATTGAAGCATTAACCTTATCCCAGTATGGAACTTTGCCTAGTTTTTTGTAAACATAATGTAGTGTTTACTTGAATGCTATATTATGTTATAGCATACTGCTGCACTCATGACACTGTGGCCAATAAATCATAGTAAAGCACTAGTTTGAAAAAAATAAACGAATAAAAACAGACTCATCAAATTTGTGCATTTGATTAAGATTGATCTGTTCTATTGGCCATGTCTACTTTGTTTGGTTCATCTGAGAATGGAGTTGGGTTGTTGTGGTGTCAAGAATTTAGCATATTTTTTGAGTTTCTAGAGTCAATGCTGATGTGCTGTTCAGGGGCTTAAACAATGAGTAGAAAAGGTGTAAGGAAGGAAGCAGTCAGAGAACTATAAAGAGCCAGGTCAGGAGATAAAGGAAGTAATAGATAAATGAGATGGAGGAAGGTGGCAGGGTTAATGTTGAGGGCAGAGAGAGTGATGTGATAAAGAGACACAGGAAAAGGTAGTTGAAGATAGTGCGGACAGATCCACAAATTGTAATTGTACGTTTCACATTAGGGCTTCACATTATAGAACGTCTTGCCCACAGTCTACCATTGTCTGCACCCTTCTTGTTAAGTCTACTGGTGCTTTTTTTTTTTTTGCTGTTTTCCATGAGTGTATCAACTGCTTGTATGACATCATGGGCTATTTGTATCACCTAGCTTCCTAGGATTGTCGCTGGCTGAAATATGATGTGTATGAGAATTTTTCTTGATCATCAGACCTCTCTGGTTAGAAAAACAAATACACACAAGAGGCACTATTCATGCTGATTTGTCACCAAATACATTAATATTCAACAGATAACAGTATTACTGATGGCTACACAGGAGCACAGACAGACAGGTGGGATCTGTTGATTTTCCCATCTGATTCCTGTGCCCTCTCTATCCCTGTAGCCCCCTTTTTCCCACACAATGTTTCCTGGTACAAATTAGTTAGCAATTACATAACCCTGTGTGATAAATATATAGGAGCGTTCAGTGTAGTATACTGTATTATCAATAAAGTGCCTTTTGCATTTCCTTCATATTGCATCCTATGTCCAATCATGAACCTAAATCCTCAATAATCATCAAGAAACACTCAAGGGGCAGGGATCTGTTGTACTATGCTTTGTTTGGATAATATTGTTTATGTGTGTAGTGTGTCTAAATGTCAAACAGTTACCATGAACGGTCACAGATGGGCTGGTCCTGATCTGGTGAATGTTGCATAGTGACCATGTCACCAGGGTTGGCGCAGTGGGTTGGCAATGAGGATGTCTGCAGTGGGCTCCAAGGACACTCCTGCCTCTCCTTGGGAAGAGATTAACAGAATATGCTGAGATTTGGATTGATGAGAACAATGAGAGAACAGAGAAAAAAGCTTGACAAGTGTATATACATGCATTCAGGTTTCCTTCTTTCTCTATTTCTGTAAATAAACCCTTTGTGTCTGCTTGCTGAGTGTCCATCCATGGGTGCCCACTGCCTACTTGTGTTAATATTGTCAGTGCCTCTGTGCCCAAAAATATACGCATATCTCGGTCTATAATTGGTGTGTGTGTCGGCGCAGTAAAAGAGGATGTAGTTTCAATAAAAGGTTCAAGTAATAGAATTGCCCAGAGTCTGATACACAGTCACTTCTCATATCAGTCAATCAGATTAGAGAACGGGAGAACAAGAATGAGATGAGAGACAAGGAAAAATTGGAAAACAATGGTGGGAGGGAGGAAGAGGACAGAAAGAGTGTTCCTGTTTACATCAACAGCTTGTTTATAATACATGGGTCGATTTACATTGATCCATGTATCACTGCTTTTTTGAGGTGTTATTAGGCGTGGGTGACAATAAAATACAAATGCTTATCAACTGATATGAGCATAAATTAACATATTTAGTTATATGCATAATTATTCAGTATAAATCCCATATTAACATTTCTCATTCATGTAATTCGAAACAGAAGAACCCAGTTCCTGTCATTCAACATCCCTCTTAAGTAATTATATAGGAATTATAATTATAGTGACATACAGTAAATAGATATCAGGAGAAAAGAAATTAATCAATATCTGTATATATCAAGAATCACAAGGTATCACTTCTAATCGAAGGGAACAGTATGTTAGTGTTTTTGTGTGAAATATTCAAAAAATAACTAAAACATACACAGAAAAATAGCTCAGCTACTGATGCTGCATGTAGAGTTTAGAGTATTAATTTGACAGTTTGCTAACTCTTAGCTATCGACCTTAAAGTATAAAAAGTTTGCAGACTGTTAGAATATATGTTTCTTAGCTTTCGATGTGAGCGAAGTAAGAGATGTTAACCAAGTATTAGTCTAAATATAAGGTGGTTTGCCTGTTTATTAGGTAAAGTCGCTTAATGACCAATGACCATAAAGTTGATCTTTATAACCATCATTAAGGTAAGATTTATTGCAGGACTATATTTCATTTTTTTAGCTGGGTGTATATAATAATCTGGCCACTGAGTGCAAATAATACTGTGATATTATACCATAAGCTGTGTTAATTACCTTTGATTGTGATTCCTAATGTCCCTCGATTTGATATCAACCCTGAGAATAGCAATAGACTGGATTAAAGCTGTACTTGCATGTCATCCTCTATTAGCTGAAGTCACTGCCAAGACTTCTCCCCGCCAGAAATCTGCTGATGGGTAAAAAGGTGTCTACGGTTTTACTTTAAGGGACAAATTCTCTCGTCAGCAGCCACATGCTGTTCAATGACCAGCAGCAAGAAACTAGTAAACCTAATTTGGCCAGTGGACCATGGGCAGGCAATGGGAGCAGTCGATTCTCTTTAATCACACAGCAACTGTTACAGTGCATTAACACATTGTATCAGTCAGTCTTACTCTGTGTGTGTGTGTGTGACAGGACACCTTCCAGTGCCAGTCAGACAAACAGCAACATCAAATAGTCATTAAATAAGCATTCATTGTTGTCACAATGTCACTGGCTTTGCTGAATCTGTGAGCAGACCTGCCAACATATTTAGCCATCAGTAGTTGAGCTCATCCACTGCAGGAGGCTGCTGGTGCCATAATCACATTGTTGGGTTGTTGGGTGGATTTTTCAAAACCATGCTCTTTTTACATGTTTTCCCTCAACACTGTTACCATAAAATCTCCAAGGTGGAACTCATCACCATCACATGTACACATAGTCATTTTGAGACAGGTGCAGTTCTGCCTAGTGACTCAGTCTTGACCGAATTACATGTAATAGGATATGCAGGTGACCACACAAAAGCGCTGCTCTAGAAGTGGAGAAGAAAAGGAATGTAGCTGCAGTATTACGGTATTCATAAGAACACGCCGCTCTATCCTTCTTCTACCTTTGTGGGTAAACAGTTGTAGAATTAATGGCTCTACCCAGCAGCTTACCCCTGGATTAGAGGAAAAGTCATATGTGTACAACTGAGAAGTGATTTTACTTTAATCACTATTGAAGGGAAGTAGGAATGTAGATAATCCTTTTATCATTAGTTAATTATAGGCATGTATTGATTTGTTTATTTGATTAATTGATTAATCAGGTTGTCAATATTTTGTCTGAGAATGACAAATGCACATTGAATGTTCCCAAAAACAAAGGGAACATCTTCAGTTAAATTATTTATTTATATATATATATATATATATATATATATATATATATATATATATATATATATATATATATGTGTGTGTGTGTGTGTGTGTGTGTGTGTGTGTGTGTGTGTTTCCTTTTTCATATTTATATGCTTTTTGACCAAATTCCAAATTTGACCTAGCGGCACCCAATGTAAAATGTGATGCAGATTTTCTCCATGATGGCCATTTGTTTACAGTTATCCAAAACTTAGAATATATTGACATTAACCCATTCTGACGCTAAAAGAGAGAGGAAAGTGGATTCTTTTTCTGTCAGTGTGTTCAGCTAAATGTGTAGAAAATAGTTCCATTAGAGCTGTTGCATTACTTTCATTTCTGGCAACTGAAGTGTTAAATAGTAGCTGGAGGAAGATATGTTGTCTTCTCCTCTGTACTGATTCAAATTAGGATGCTTTGTGTAAAGTACTGAAAGTATTTTTATGTTCCGCATTGTGCAGTATTCATATAAAGAACACACACACACACACACACACACACACACACACACATAGATCTATCCATCTATCTGTCTGTCTATCTATCTATCTATCTATCTATCTATCTATCTATCTATCTATCTATCTATCTCATTGGTTTTAATATTTTTATGTTGTGGCAACAAAATAAAATAATTAATACAACAAAATAATAAAACAATAATACAAAATAATTATGCAGCTGAATCAGCACCTCTCTACCACAGTTGCAGCAAAAATTGGAAATTGTAAATTTAACGAGGGTAGGATTTATGCAAGGATTGTTTTACATCGCCTTATTTTTAACTTTATACCTAATACATAGACAAGTGAGTGTATTTATGAACAAACTGTATCTGGAAAATCATTTAGTTAGAGTTTAGATTGTGAATGCTCTCATACTAGAAACAGTTTTCAGTACTTTCTGAAATAGTTTTGATAATTATTTTACATCTTCTTCATCTTCTTCATCCTTATTCTCATTATCCCATTATCCTCCATTCTAAAATGCGCATCACCTAGGCAAGAGATGGTAGACTGACCTCATTTTATCTGATGTGGTAAGACAGCTTATTGACCTTTACTGCAAAAAGGTTAGTGAAAGCTTCTGTAAATACTGTACCGTGTGATTCGTGACAGCTAAAAGTCAAAGAGGAGTGGGAATGGCAGAGTGGCAGAAATGTATAAAACTAACTGTTGGAGAATCATTGCTCTGCCGTGAAAGGTAATATTTCATTTCTTAGTTGAAAAACTGAAAAAAGACATTTTTATCATACCCACGGTGATGTAACTTTTAGTTGCCAGCTCTGCATTGACATTTCGGTGTGAGGACATGTTGTGGAAATAAAATAGGATTCTTTTTTCTGAGTAAATTAACTGCGTTGCTGAGATGTGTTACTCATCGGCCCTCTGACTCATGAGGCTGTGCATGCTGTCATGTACTAGCACACAAATAAACAACAAACAGAGAAGGTCTACTGATATTTTTTGGAGAAATATCACACCAGGGCCTCTGACTTCAGTAGCATCCTATTAACCGCCCGGTACTTCACCCTTCAGCTGAGAGAAGTTGATATTCAAGCGAAAGGAAATGGAAAGACACCTGCACGTCTCAGTGTGCCTGCATACATTTATTTGTGCATGTGTCCATGCATATATCTGAGTCTTCAATATCCTACTATAGCCGGTGGGTGTCTTGAGTGGGTATAAAACAAAAGGTGCAGAGAGAGAGTGAGAATGAAATGAGGGTGCGAGGTGTCACACAAGAAACAGCTCAAAATGGCGTTTTAATAGTTGCTATGCTGTATGAAGGCATTTCCCTCTGTGATGATTAACAGCAGGTCTGTGGTCCATCTGTAATCTGTGATTGCAGTGAGGTGCTGTGTCAACTGCGAGACCCATTGGCTAAAGTTGTGTGACCAGCATTGTTGCAAATGAAGTGTTGCAAATGAACCAAGAACCCACAGGTCTGTTTTTACATTTTATTCTATACAGTATGTTTAGAATTGTTGATCAACACCTATGCAGTAAAATTCAACAGAAAGGTTGAAAACTGTTACATTGTCGATAATTCTACATTTCCATGAAGGTCAGTGTAAAATCCTTTTTTCACTAAATCCCTTAAGACAGTCAATTCCCACTAATCCCCTCTTGGTGTTTTCACCCAATAGTAATGGATTACTACAGACGACAACATTTAAAGAGGATAAAAGTGGAAAATTTGGATGCCCACAGCTGTCACTGCTAATATCATCCCCACTACAAATGTATGATAATACATTCTTTTCCTGCTTTGTATCTCAAGGCTGGACAGTGCTTCAAAAGAACTACATTGTACTGCATGTTATCTGACTATATCAGAAGGCAAACGTGTTTGTATCTGTTCTAGACAGCCAGACTCAAAAAACAGTGTATCGTTAAATAGGGAGATAACACCGAGCATTTTTGGGGGTCTCTCTTGGAAGGTATTCATAGCCCCTCATTCATTTATACACAGTTCTCTATGATCATCTGACAAGCGCTTCTCCTAGCATACTGGCTGCTTGAGTGTTCCATGTGCCTCTGGCAAAAAGAATATCAAAAAGTGAAGCAGCACGGCCTCGGTGTAATCCATACAGCGCTTTTGATCGTGCTTACTGTATTATGCTTTATGTACAAAAACGAGGTTTAACATCGTAAGATCATCAGACTTCTCTGCTGTCCCTCGCAGAGTGTCCTCTTGATGAATCTCTTCTGAACCATTTCAAATTGCACCAACCCAGTAGACCCTATGGAAGCACATTTTTATGCTGCCTTAGCTTTAATTGCACAGTGTAGAACTTTTTTAGTGCAGACTGCAGTCATATCCTGGTATTTAGCAATGTTGCCTTTAAATCGTCGTCATTAGCACGAGTTGTTGTGTGATGCCTCTTTCCTGTCTCTCACAATATCACAGTTTTCCACATATATATTTTAGTGGGAAGTATGCAAATGAAGTCAGGATCTGACTGGATGGTGCTCATGCTGTAATCATTGCAAACCGCAAAGAAATTCTGTGAATGCAATTAGCTCTGCTGCCAGTGCAATGGTGCATGTAATCTTTAAGTCTTTGATTAGATCAGATTACATGTCCCTTTGAATTATATTATTTGGCTTGTTGGGACTTATGTTTAATCCACGTGATGGTGAGGAGGTGTGTGTATATATACAAAGCTCACTTCATCGGTGGCTTAAAAAGCACAAGGAGTGAACGAAAAAAAGGAAGGATGTGGCTTATTGGAGTCTTTGTGACAGATAGGAGACAAAGAGCCGCTCTGCATTCTTATCTCAGCACCCAGGTGATAGCATGTGGAAAACTATGTGCACTGCAATACAATGGAAAATTGGGCTGTTAGATCTATGTCTGAGTTGCCTTACGGTGGAATTGAAAAGAAGAAAGAAGTATAAGAACCATATTGAAAGATAGCCTTTCAACAACTCCTCTCTTCCTTTTATGTAGTCTAACAAATTCTAGGAGATTTCCATGTTAGCTCTCTTAAATGATGCAAATGAAGAATCATCTAGTTCTCCAGCATAGTGCAAATACTTTACTTCTTTCTTGAACAAAATGTATAATTCAATCATTTCACAGCAGCTTACAGGGGGTTACCACTTACAGGGGGGGTTACCACTTAACTTACGCACTGATAAGGGGAATTGCTGTCTTCTTGTTTATTTCATCAGACATAATATACAGTCGTTTTTCAGTTAAGATCCTATTTCTTTTCACTTCCTTTTGCCGATATTGTCTTTTGGTCGATTACTCAATTGGTTGCTCAATATGCTCTTGTCCAACCCACTCCCCCACCACCATCACCCTGACATGCTTTCAAAACAGCTTGTAGTACTATACCAAAGCAAAATTGAATTTGGGGTTATCATGCTGCCATGGATACCTAAAATCTGTTGTGCATGGACAGAACAGATGTGACTTGACCATCTGTTTTAATTATCAAATAAAATAGAAAACTGATAATCAGATGAAGAATTTACTATTTTAATTTCACAACTAAATTCAGTAGTACCCAACATGACACAACCCTTTCTGATACACTAGAATAACCTGCCAAATCAATGGTTTTAGTGCAGTATGCTCTATGGACCTTGCTGTTGTGTGTATCCCTATAGCGAATGTCTCAAAAAGAAAAAAAACATATGAATTAACAGACTAAAACAGCAGTTTTGGTTAGTTTATTTTTTAAGAACATGTATGGAAAACGTACTGTACTGCTGCCTACCAGTTCTCTAATGAAGATAGCACAAAGCATGTGTCCTTGGTGAGCATACAAAAGGTGTTGTAACCGTCATCACAGTGTCACACAGTGAGACAGTGCAGCATTGCGCAAAACATCTCATTAATTTATCCTATCTATCACCAGAACAACAGACACTAGCCAAAGGGTTTTACCGATGCCAGCTGCCTCCCTTAATTTGATTCTTTATGTCATTGGCAGGGCCTGGAGCAGTCAGCCATTGAGCTGTCCAGGCGTTTTGTCTAGACATCTGCTTGTGGAGACAAAGGGACTTTTGTTGCACCTTTTCCATCACAGGTCTATTTGATGGTGGGATCTGGCCAAATTGACTTCAGGTGCTAGAAAAGGATGCTGTTTTCTGTTCATCACCTTTGGAGGACTGATGAGAGGAGACAGAGATGAGAAATTACGAAGTAGCGAGGGGGGGAGAAAAACATTGTTGGAGGAGGTAGTGGAAAAGTGAATGGCGCCTGTCAGGGACACAGTGCCTAGTTTCAAGTCATAACTTTCTGTTGCATTGTAAATGAGATTGTTTTCTTATAGATTCCACAGGATAAGGTGGAGTGCAATGAAACTACCCAAATAATAAAATCTGTTTCATATGATGTGGTTTTGACACACAGTTACAATATACCATTAGTAAATCATTTTTAGTTATTCTAAAGTTACAGTGAAATTGCAGATAGAGTATCCTTAGCATGTGTAATGGGAGTATTTCCAAGTGAAATGGACTATGCAGGCAGAGCATAATTTTGAGGGATTTTGATCAAATTCCTCAAATGCAGCCATGTCTTTGTTGGTCCTCTGGAAAACTACAGTGATTTTGAGCAGGATACCACCCACATTACAGTTGTACTGGACTGTTCGCCTTCATCCAAACCTCCTCACCTGCATTGTTAGATTAGTAGGTGGAAGGTGTGGGAGAAATGAATGAAATAAATGATGCTCTTTTGGAAATGTAAACAATGTTTTACCGGCTGACACCCAAACACATGCTTCAAGCCCATGGTGTTACTGTACTGTATTACTGCACAAGTGAACTAAGTCAGGTGTGGTTTTACATAATGTAGGGTGAGCTAGTCACCCCCCATCACATTTGCTTGGATAAATATAATATATGCATATGCATCCATGTGACACCTTCAAGGTCAGTGAATGTGATGAAACATACATTTCTGAACAAGGTCAGCAGTGCATTGGCCAAGTGTACTTTCACATGGAAATACTATGAAGATGAGGGAAGAAAGTTACATTTTTGTGCCTTGGGTTGTAAATGCCATTGTTGACACCTCTTGCATGTTGAGTGGAAAGGAGAGAACTTGCTACAACACTTACAGATTCCTACTATGACACTTATTGGTTCCTTGATTGCTCGTGACCTCCTGTCTGCCAACCACCATTAGAGTGGGCCCAGAATCACAAAGCTCCTCTGGCCTGCAGATCCACTTTAACAAATATATGGGGCTGTGCTCTAAAACACAAGTGATCTTAAAAATGAAAGAGTCACTGATACTTAATTTTATTCCTTGCTGTATATTAGGGAATATTTGCCATGAATTGTACCTATACTGGTTCTCTTTACCATTAGTGTTGTCTGAAATAAGCTTTCATATATGTACTGCCTTTTGAAGAAGTGATTTTTATGACTTTACACCAGACCCTATTTCTTGCCACTCATATCTCAGAGCACCGTGTAGATAGACAAGAACAAATGTCAATTGCCGCTATTTTTGCTGGCTTCCTTGTCCCATGCTTGTGCCGATAGGTGGCTCTTTTATCTGCTCTTCTGGCCCCCAAAGATGGGTAGGGATGATTAAAAGGGCAGCCCAAGGAGAGACAAATTTCCAGAGACAGATAAGAGGATATTGCAGGGTCAGGCTGTGAGAAAGGGAGATGTAGAAAAGAAGCCTAACAGAGGATTATAATGGTGAGCAAGAGAGCAAAACAGATGTGTGGTTGAAGAGCAGAGGGACTGTGTTCAGAGTGATTCCCTCTAAATGGAATTTTTTGTAAGCTACTGTGTTGTTGACTGATTGGATTGGAGGTAATATTTCAGTATATCTATAACACAGTAGAACAACAAGCATGCATGTAAACACAGTTCAAAATATTGATGCACTGGAGCAGAAAAGAATTAAAACTGTGCTTGGAGAAAGTAGAAGTTGAATTTTTTCGAGGGAAAAATACAATTTAAGGACTGAATATGAGGCTGAAGGACACATATGAGGGTTTTTGCCTGTTAATGCTGGGATCAAGCTGTGGGGAATCTGGTAGTGTTGGCAGAACACTTGGTTCACTGCATGTCATGGATTTGATGATCTCCATACCTCTTTGTAGCTCTTATCCTTTGTGATTAAATCAGTGTGGTTGTTTTGGTTATTGTTCTTGCTGTTGTTTTGTGGACTTTCTTTTTGATAAAAACAAACCTCTACAGATTATTTTAAAAGCTAAGAAGGTCGGTTCTGATCGACTTGGATACCATGGGTTTTAACATCGGGATCATAATGAGTTACTAGTGTTGTTAGATTCACTGTCATTATCATCTTGTATCAGTGTAATGTTATTTCTAGCTCCTTCTCAGTGTCAAATGCTTTTTGAGCGCATCCACTTCTTTCTTTATTCCCTCCAATGTTCCTTCTTGGCCTCCAGCTTCCAGTCATTTAAATGGGATATTTCATCTCCAGTTGTTCTAAATATTTGCAGTTTCTGGGGTGAATGAGCCATGCCTCAACACAGCAGCACTCTAATCTCTGCATGTTGTCTATTTGTATTTATGTGCAGCGGAGTACACATGCCGAACATGATTTGTGTGTGTACGCTTTAGTGTAGAGAGGCGAGAGAAAAAGCAAGAGAGGCTGGTAGAGGTGTTGTAGGGTCTTTACAAAAGGATACATGCCTCCAAGCGTAAGCAGGCGATTGGTGTAGGTGTATGTTTGCGAACCCAGAGACAGGGTGAACGCAGTGACACCTGCATGGAAAGGAGGAGAGAAAGAGGTTGGAATGAGAGATACAGTAGGTTTTTTGCAGCATAACAGAATTGGGCTGATTTATCTTCCCACATTGTGACTCACCATTTGTCAACCATAAAGTCTACATTTCACAGCAGCAACTAAAAGATGCAGAGAGAGATGGTAAAAATGAAGGGGGGTAGAAAAAGGGAAAGAGAGGAGAGGGAGAGAGAGAAAAGCACAGACAAAGAGAGTCTGAGTTTCAGAGGAGAATGTAGAAAGTAGGCCATCAACTTCTGGCTTACTGTAGCCTACTACAAAAACAAAGCTATAAAATTTCACTAAAAATATAACTCTGTAGTATGGAGACAATGGCTTCGGTAATTATCGTGTCTAATGCACAATGTGTTCAGTCTTCAGTTATGTAAGCTGCCTTGATGTTCGGTTGAGGGTGATGTCAGTGTGTATCAGTCCACTGTTTTAAGATGAATTAAATCCACTCACATGAAATATTTCCAAATAAAGCTTTATTAGGTTTTGCAAATCCCTGATAATATTTCACTGTCACAGGATGCTTTTTTAATGTAATTTGATGAAGAACATGCTCCTATTTTTTTTTCATATCAGACTTAAGATCCAACAGTAGAGTGCAACAACAGTACAGATAGCATACTATAACCTTGTTACACATGATTGGTTGACAACGTGTGTGTGGGAGGACTGCAGTGTTTGGGCGACCGCCTTAAGCAATCACCATCATTTGAGCCAAGGAATAATGTGTCACTATTGGAAATATGTACAGTAAATACCTGGCAAATATTACGCTTGTTTTGTACTATCTTTTGTAAACTTCTTCGCGTGTAAGACTGAAAACTGACTCAGAGGGTTACGTTGTGGTTAATGTTTAATGTATGCTGAAATGTATGGTTCCTAATGATCGTCTGTGTCACTATGTTTGTATTGATCTGTCATGTAGGAGCCTATTTCTTTGTCTGAGTGGTCATGATTTCGAATCGTAATCATGTTTTTCTTTGATTAGCCGCCATGCAGTTTTTTCCTGTGTCAATCACACATTCGACACTAACACATTTCACACATTTATATACACTTACATAAGTATACACTTGTCTTCACATGTACCTGATGACTTTTCCTACACTTACTGTCTCGCATCTGATTTGTAAAAGCACTTGATAAGCAACACAAAGTCACCAAACAGAGGTGCTTTATGCCTCGTTTTTGATTGAGTGTTCAAACCCAGTTCCCCCCCACGGCTCCTAGATCACCTCTGACAGCTGCTTCATTTGCCTCCATAGGGTTGTTGAGCATATTTAGATATGCAACATGAGACTGATTTGTGTGTGTGATTCATATGATTCTTTCTCATGGATCCGTCAAGCAAAGGGGGTAGTTAGGCCACTAATTTCAGAGGTGAGATCCGGTGTTTTGATACAGATCCAGGTACAGAATTGCTCAAAGGTTTATTAATAAACTAACTTGTAGTAAAAAGAAAAACAACAAACCGTACAGTGACCAACTAAATCTAATCAAGTATACAGACACTGAATATCCAACACAGGAAAAAGAGCAATGAAGAAACCAAATAAAAACTGCTTTTATGCATATACACATTGCTCATGGTATGATTAATCTCTACACAAACAGCACTAGACAGGTGTGCACACAATTCGAGGAAAAGAAGACCACATCATCCATAGCAAAGCAACATCTGAGACTCAGCAATAGAGGTGAGATAAATATATATATATATTTATATATATAATCGCATAGATGAAAATGGCATCTGATTGGACAAGTTCACTCCCTGGCAGAGCTCTTCCACCCGGTGACAGGCATTACTAACAGCATGAGCGGCAGTGAGTGCCACGGACAGCTTTCTCTCTGCTGTGTAGCCCTGCAGCAGCACCACCGTTAGCCGTCCTGACAAGTGGAAGGACATGGCTGATTCTGGCCGATACTCAGCACTGGAGCAAGACAGGAGCTTTACAACTGAAGTGATTGTCAGAATATTCACTGCCACAGGCCTGACTGAACAGTGAACCAATCACAGAAAAAATGGATCTCTGAAATAACAAGCCACTAGGAAGGAATGGACGATTGAACTTGTGTATTCAGAGACAAAATTTTCATATTGCAATACCTCTCACTTCAGTATAATATCCTCTAAAAGAAACTATAGATTTGTAGAACTAGATTGCAGACATCTGTGGTCTGAAAAAGACAAATCTATTGTTTATCCCTGGTGTTTTCAGTTATCCATTGAAATACCTTTACATATTTCACATGACTAGGCAATTTGAATTTGGTACAGATATCATTAGCTCCCAGACAGTGTCGCCTACAGTGACTCTCTTGCCAGATCTGGTGAATTGTAAGACCCCTTTAACAGCTTTTATTCAGGCCTAACCTCATCTCTTCCTGTCTGAAGGGAGTTACCAATATTTCTCTGTGAATGTGCTCTCATGTTGCTGTGGCCCTCTGGGTCTGACTGTGTTCGTTGGGTCAAGAAGGACAGTAGTGTGTTCAGTTGACCAGTCATCAATCAGATAGAAACATGAATGAGCTTTGAATACAGTATGCGAGGCTTACAACCAATCCCTGATCCTTGTTGTTCGCCAGGGAAAAAAATCCTTGACCTTTATTTTTAGTCCAAATGATATTACTTGACTATTTAAGTTTGATTTTTCTCATTTCACATGAGTAAGTATAATCCAAGGTCTTGATCTTATAATTTTATATTACTTCTGTTCCACAGTCTGTATAACAGCGTGCTTAAAGATTTGGAAATTAGAGGTAGATTCAGAAATTCAGAAATTCTTTTTACTAATCTTTTAAAACTCTTGCACATATGTAAAAACTTACATCATAGATATGTATGTTAGTGTGTGACATCATCTACTAACATCTATCAACTTTTTTAGAAGGCTTTTTCTTTCAAAAACAGTTGGGGACACTGCGGTTGCCCACCTTTTTCTATGATATGTTTACTGCTCGGCCTTTCTGCAGCTTTTGTACACCTAGAGCTCCTATTGAGTGATAAAAACAGGACACACAGATGTGGACCGATCCCACACATCTTACAGATTAAACAGTAGCTTTTGGCAGAATTGCTGGAATCACACTCTCACACACACTCACACACACACACACACACACACGTCTTATGTTAGTTTTGAGGAGTGAAATAATGCAGTCTAAGCCCAACCTAAACCTAATTCTTACCCTAGTACTAAAACCAAGTCTTAACCCTCAAAGAAGCCATTTGAAGTTGCAAGGAATGTCCCTACAACAGTGGTTTTAACTCAAAATTTTTACGTTACACAACTACAGAAATATATGTGTACTAACACATAACCACATTTTGGTAGCCTTAAAATAAAATCTAGTCTGACAATACATCACTCTTTGTTTTTCTGCAGGGGGAGGAGTTGATTTTGTCCTACCCAAACATTAGTATTAGGTGCTATGATGTTTTGGGTTTTGAAACTGAGGCAGTGTAAAGTTAGTGCATGCTTGCATGAAGGCTGTGTTTGTGGCATCTGTGGCATCCTTTTATCAGTGGAACTGATGCCAGCTCGCTTATATGTGCAAGCTACCTAACTAAGTTAGCTAATCTATTATTCTAAATACAGTCAATGATGCTCTAACCATGTCTGGGCTATTTTTCCATATTTCTATTGTTTTCTTAAATGGGCCAAAACATCGGTTGTCATATCGAGAGGACAAAAAATTCAGGACAGATAAGGATTGTTACGGCATCTAACAAGTTGGTTAATGTAGAGCCAGAAACAGGTAGCGGGCAAATGTGTGAGCAAACAAAGCCTGGTTGTCAGTACCTGCTAATAGCTACTGTATGATAAATTCTTCTTAGAAAAAAATATAACCAGGAGATTTTACAACTTGTATTTTTTTTTTCTGTGGTTACATGTTGTTCAGCTAATATATCATGAACAGTGATTTACAACAGTGATTGAATGGTCAAACATCACTAATGCTAAGTCTGGCTGACGCGGTTTGATAACATAAATAATTTTAGTCCCAGTCAAAGGTCCTGATTAAAAAGCTATTCATACCATCTGACTCATGATTATTCAAACAAATAAAGACATACAGTATAAGCCACTATGCACAAACTTCATATGGAATACACAGCATGGAAGCACAGTAGCACGGAAAAATTATACACAAAACATCAGATAATCTTAGTCCCCCACGCACCAAGGACTATATGTGTATATTTGCATTTTAAAAATGTAGGTAGTAACAAGAACCCCCTAAGCTGTGTTGTAGAAGGTATTAAAAAACATTAATTTTCTGCTTTCAGGTGGATTAGTGATTATGGATATGTTACCTTAACGTTACATTTTAAAACCTTGTTTGAGCTTTTTGTAATACCTCAGCACATCACAAAAGTGCCTGCCTATTTATGCAAGCTTCAGTACTGTATATAAGCAGTAATAAGCAACTCTTTCTTTTGTTTATTGTTTTTTGCTCCACTTAACATTCCTCTCTTCTCTCTTCCCCTCGTCTTTTCTATTTCATTAAAAGACAGACTATTACGTTCTGTATTTGCACATTTCATCTCTCTATTTCTCTACATCCTCTTCCCCTTTCAACTTTCTTCCAACCTCCACATTATTGTTTCTCCCAACCTTTTCCTTTAACTATGTTTATGATAGTCATCATTATCCTCTCCTCTCCTGCTCCTCTCACCCCATTTCTCTTTCTCCACACTCTGTCACTGCCTAGATTGGGTGGCACTGAGGCAGGCAAAGTAGCAGCTGGGCTGGGCTGTGGGTTGTAATGATGGTGCTGGCTTCTATAAAAAGCCTGCAAGCAGTTGAATCGATATCTCCTGTTGCCAAATTGCACGTTGCCCAGAGAGAGTGACAGAGGATCTTGAGTTGCTACTGGCTGTTGCACTGGGTCCGTGCTCTGCATGTGTATGTGTGCCTCTTGAATCTGTGCGATTGTGAGTGTAATTCTTGAGTGGGAGTGCATGTACCCTAGCAGGCTTCGCCACAGCAGGTCCTTGTATTAGCTGCACTTAATTCTTTGGAGCAGAAACTGTTTCTGGGCATGTCATTGTGGTGCTTGAAAAACAGCTCAGCCCTGCTTTTCACAGCCCTGAAACAAACACACCCGTGCGGAATATCATTTTGAAGAAGCCTTGTCAAAAGAATTTGAAATATCCTCGAGTCTTGCAGTGATCATATTGTGTGTATATATATATATATATATATATATATATATATATATATATATATATATATATATATATATATGAAATATTATATATATATATAATATGTCATATGTATATGTACATGCTTAGCTGAGCTTTTTGAAGGTCTTGTATCATGACTGTTATGCAGTGCTAATAGTGATTTCCTTGTTATAAAAGGCAAAAGATTTTTTGGCCTGGTTTGGCTTTGTCAGGACTCTTGTTTTGTAGAAACTTCACATGAAATGCAGTTAACCATCACAGTGATTATCTGTGCTTGACAGAGGAGCTGATTTGTTGGGAATATCTGTGGTGTTTTTTTATGGAAAGGGCAAATTCTGAGAACATGATTTAATTGATAAAGAGCAGCCATTAAAAAAAAAAACAAACAAACCTCCTTTGAATTATAACTCAGCTGAAACTGAGTCTCCTGATCCAGAAGAGGCCTTTTATAGCCCCACATACTGTCAAGCGCATTTTGTCTTTTTCATCAATATTGTTTGTAATTGATAGCCTACGACCTTCATCAGAATTTTTTGTCGAACCTGCTGCAAGATGTTAGATTTCTTCTTCATCTTATATCAGTCTTAATATCAATTATCCCTAAATTATTTTAACATTAGTTATAAAAACTGGTGCTATAAATATAAACTTTTTGTGTCCTCAGCATCTAAATGATTTTTACCTAAATGAAACACAGGCTGGGGTAAACACAAAAAACTACTTAAAACATGAACTGAGCATGTTATTGGGCTTTAGACCATGTATAGTTACATGTTTGTGTTTGTGCATACTTTAACTTATAAGTTTATAAATGTAATGGGATCAAGAATACTGTGTGGTTTAACATACATGTACACTTAAAGACCAGAAATGTATTCATTTTGCCAGTCCTCATATTTGATTCTGGCTAGTTGAGGGGTCTGAAGATTAGAATTAAGAATAGGTGCGATGAAGGTTGGGAAACAGGAGCTTCAGTTTAAGATAAGGTTTGGATCTAGGCCTGCTGTGTCTTCACAAGTATATTGTAGACCACTATGTATTTACTGTGTGTGTGTGTGTGTGTGTGTGTGTCTGTCTGTCTGTGTGTGTCTGTGCGTCTGTCTGCGTGTGTCTTTGTGTGTCTGTTTGTGTCTTTGGTCTTGTTTTATATTCCGGTGGGAGCTGTAACCTAAATGCACACTAACCAGTGGAGACTCTTGTAACCCTGGGGACAAAAATTGAGGTTCCCACAGGTAGAAACTGGCTTTTGAGTTTCAGGTCTTGGTTTTGGTGTAAGGTGAGGGTAAGGGGCCAAGGAATGCATCATGTCATTGAGTGTCCCCACAGGAATAGTGGAACGCGGCTATGTGTGTCTGTGCCCGTGCCTGTGTGTCAGGTGTATTTTTCATCTACACAGCCACTGGCTCCTCTGCTGCTTCACTGTGATTGATCTGGACTGACATGTATCCAAAGTCTAACTGCGCTGACGCTGTAAATTTTTCCAAAGGCTTTTGATTTCGTACCTGCTGTGTATGAGTTGCTCACCAGGTGTGGAAGTCTGCATCTGACCATTCATTTGACATTAGCACATTGAATCCTCATTGGATGTTCTGTCCTTCCCTGTACATTTTGGCAATTTGGCAAATATTCAGCTAATTAGAGGCCCATATGCTCTAATTATATTTAAACCACAAAGTCAATTAATTCATGCCTTATAAGAAACACAGAGATTTTAGTTTTCCTCAATTTTTAATGCAAAGTGTTGTGAAAAGCCATAAAAGAAGCATGTATTTTGTGACAATATATGGTAGTAGAGTTGAATGATTAATGTATAGTCAGTAACTGATGAGTAATTAGAGTAACAAGAATATATGGAAATAACACACAGATAAACAGGAATCCAACACACATATAATATTCATGCACAGGAGCCATGATCATTTGCTGTCATCATGTTTTTGACAACATTAGATGAGTGAACACTAGATGTCATGAAAAATAAGGTGCCTGAATCATAAAATTGTATAAAATTGTTTTTTTTATCAATGCAGAATGCACCTCAGTACAACTTCACTTTAATCATTCTTAATTGAAGAAGTGCTGCTTTTTACGTTGATTCTTTGGACAGAACTGCTGCAGGTTTGTCCTGACTCTCTTTGTCACTGGCTTGAGGAAAACCTCAGTCTTGTGCATTTGCAGTCCTTTTCTTTGACCTGTAAAAATCTCACTACTGCAGACATGTTTCCAGCTTCCGAAGGACCAATTTTATTGCCTCAAAGCAGGTTATCTGCAGGTTAATTACTCACTGAGATGCAGCCAAGAGCGTACAAATGGTGTGCAACCCTGGGCATGTGTGTGCGTAATTGCTTTTACACAAAGGTCAGTAATTGCAGTGTAGTAAAGCAGTGGCCCATGCATTACCATACCATCATTATTACATACATTACATGCTTATAGAAACTACATAGATTTGATCATTTTTGTTGTAATAAGTATGTTTACTGGACGTAATAATTCTAAAGTTCTGGGAGTCAAATTACAAACCAACAATTAGTGCTTTGCCAGAGGAGATCACTCGTTTTTTTCTGAACGTCATTTATAGGCTGAGCTAAAACCAGAGAGGAGGGAGGAGGAGAAGAGATCTTTTCTCAAGTAGGATCACATTACATATGACGAACTCCCAGCACAACCCTTGGTTTGGTAAAGGTAGAGCCGCGGCTGTCATACCTACTTAACCTTCCCCGATGAATATCTTCTCTTTCTTGCTGTTTCAGGTCATGGTCAGCTACAGATCTGCTGCAGTAGACATTAAAAGGTGTCTCAAGGAAACTTAGACAACCCAGGTGTCATGAGCCCAGGGTACTTGCTTCTCCTCAGTGATGACAATGGTGTAATCTTTCAGTCTTTTGGTTTTCTATAATGACCTCTTGCTGCAACTTACCTTACAAGCAACTATAATCTCTTTAACATTCAGGGCACATAACTGAAACCAGCACAAAGTACTAGGCCTTGTATACACCTACTACATGGGAGTTTTCAAGCTTGGCTGTTATCTTTGTTTAGCTTTTCCGTGTTAAAAGGATTTTACATTGTGCACAATAGTAAGACGTTAATGCACAGCACTGCAAAACTGTAGCTGCAGTTAGAGGTTGTTTGTTATGTTATGTATTCTAAGCATAATGTTACTAGACTTTAATTACCTCCCCGAAGGAGGTTATGTAATCATCTGTGTCTGTTTGTTGGCTTGTTTGTGTTTTTGTTTGTCATCAGGATTACAGAAAAATTACTGAACCTACTGTAGCCAACTTGGTGGAGGGATGGGGCATTTTGCAGATCTGGATACTATGAATTTGAATTTATTTTCTCTGAGGTCTGGTGTATGTGGTTGGACACGGGCCTTAGTGGAGGTATGCGTTCTCAGAGTACAATTGTAGTTTTATCTGCACAGGTGAGTGAATCATCATTACCTTCATGCCAGATATTATTATATTTTGCAAAGTTCAGCCAAGAAATTAATTCCCTTTGTAAGAAAACATCAACCGAATATGTACTGCCCACAGTAATAGACACAAACTCACACGATCACACACACCTTTTGCTGTATCCACCCTGCCGTGAGAAGTGTTTGCTCAAATCTGAATTGCCCAGCTGTGTTCCCACTACTCCTCCAGCATTTTAAACACATAGAAAATTGTTATTATATACACACAAAAAAGAGCGGGAGAAGAAAAGATAAAAATTGATGGAGGCATGAAGGGATTAACTGTGATTTATATAGAACAAAGGAGAGATTTTAAGTGTGGATAGGGAAAAGGGGAGAGGATGAGTGGATAGCAGTCAATTACACTGAAAAAAACAAGTCTCACATTGGGATCAATTCAAGAGAATAAACGATTTGTGGAACTACATGGCTGTAATCAGCAACGAACGTAAATGTCAACACTTTGAATGACAACCTAGCCCAGGTGTTACAACCACAAGTAGATAAAGTAGACAGAAGTACAGAGATTAGACAGTTGTTAGAGAGGAATTGTGACTGAAAAAAGAGGCAGATATGAGAGTTCAGGAAAGGTTCATCCATTGTTAGTCCAGGATTAATACTGAACCCAGACTCGTGAAGTTGACAGAAAAACCTTTGAGGGACTGAAAAAACGCAACAGTTGAGCTGAATTACACAATTTAATAAGTTAATGGCTAAATTTGTAAATCGGTAGTTCAATAGTGTAGGCTGCAATCATCACGCTATGTAATCCTCAAGATTATTTGTGAGTGCATAGATGTAAACAACCATACGCACAAACACAATCCCACACACACAAACACACGTACACACACGCACACACTATAACTCTAACTGGTCTTCACAAACACAGAAGCACAAGTACACACACATCAAATACAAAAATATAATAACTTGATTTTTAACAAACATATCAAACTTTCCCTTTACTAAATTACTAGGAAGAAAAAGCAGTAATCAGTAGTATTCTAACAAAATAATGGGAGTTGGCTCATGCAGTATAGAAACAGTTAATAATTAACTGTTGTAGCTGTATTTTTACTACAAAAACATGCTGCTGTCTCCTTTATATTGGTACAGGTTATTCTGAAACTGCCAGATTGTCTTTTCCAACTAATTTGTTTGTTCTTTCCACTAACGACGACATGAATTATTATTTTCTAGAGAAAATCGTAAATGTGATGCAGCATACTACCAAAACAACAGAGTGGCGAAAGTGATTTTCCATACAAAAATCTGTTGCATGTCAATCAGATGATAAAAGTTTATCGAAACTTGTCGAAATTGTATGTGATATACTGCATTTTGGTTGCTAATTGGTCGAGAGGGAGACTACATCACTGGAGAAGATTCATTATATGCCTTTCACAGAAAACACACCATTACTTGCTAATAACTGGCACAACATGTATATACAGAAATATAGGAGTATTTTATGTTCATCCAGCTGAGATGAGGAGATAGGAGGATTACACACACACATTCACACACACTCAAGTTTTGTGTAAGTTGTAGCACATACTTGTATATTGTACAGAAAAGACACACATCTACACTGTTGTGTGTTATCACACTAATCAGGTGTTAAATGAGGAATCTGCTGGCGATTATATCACATGACGTATCCAAAATGTGCTTTGACATAAAAAAAAAAAATACATTCATTTATTTTTCCTCGGTATTTTGTTTTTTGATATAATAACATTTTACCCTGAACTATCCAAACCTCAATGGCTATTGTAAATAATAAGCATTCCAGCGTCTTTCTTCTGTTAAATCTTCCGTCCATATTGTTTTCTAAAATTAGATACGTGTGGTTTGGAGTTGACAGAACCGGATGATAATACCAGGTGACTGCAGAGAGGTCTGTCACAGTCTGTGATTCAGTTTGGGGATTGAGAGGAAAACAGACATGGCAAAATTACACCTCACTGCCTACATGGTTCAGCCACAAAGACAAAGAATAATGTTGGTCTCTGACAAAATGTGCCTCCTTTAGTTTGGTCCATGCTTATGGATCCAATAATAATACCGAGTCAACATTGTTCTGACCTTAACTGCTGTCGATTTCTTGATCCTGTCTCTACCTGTTTCATCAGTGATTCTTTCAAGCTCTTATCTCTATAAGATCTCCAATGTAACCAGCATGTTGCTGACTTAATTTGATTCAGTTTATGCAATCACAGTAATTAATTATTGCATAAAAGAAGTGTTGAGAGACTTTTTTTTTTAACGTAATCACTTAGTCATCATCATTGGCATCATCACATTATCTTAGCTTTTTACGTTTGCCCTTCTGGGCTTTGCTGAAAACATTCAGGGAATGTAGGATACAAGTGAATCTGAAGTGCTTTGAGCTGTAGTTCCTCTATTTGCTGTTTCTGTATGTCCAACCCAAATCAGGGTTTTAGCAGTGAGGTGCAGCAGCCTGGAACTGGCATGAAAATGACTGCCGGTCACTTTAAAGGGCTGCGTTTCAGTCACTTCTGCATACTCGATCCTTTGTCTAACACCAGAAACAGGAACATGTAAATGTGAGTAAAGAGAGTAGGAGAGAAGCAAATAGATAAAGGGTGATCCAGTCGTCTATAAGGTTTTGACCTAGTCTTGTTATCAACAGTCAGGCTCTCAGTAGTTTATAGCACAGAACATATGGGCCATAGCAGCGATTCGAAAATAACTTCTCTATTATGAACGGTACAAAGCTAGAAGTTGTTTTGTGCTACAGAGATTGAAAGGCAAATTTTGTCTTAAACTTTGGATTTTGGACCGTGTGCATAAATAATAGTTAAGCTGAGGAGAAATTTAGGTCAAAGACGGGTATTTCGCAGGTTGTGTCTGCTTAACTGACAGCTGCTTCATAGTCAATTGACTGTTCACGAAGCCCTGTCCCCCTTTGTTAGTCTTTTTACACTTTCAGTTCTCACACGACGTGTATGCCATTTGCATTGATTACTGGTGCAGATTTTCTATCAAAATTCTTGTTAAATTTTTCTAGCACTGGTTCCCTGATTTCAGACAAAATTAGCAAATAATTGCAAAAAAATAATTAGAGACGCTAATGTGATCATTTCCATAAAGGCTGAAAAATATTAGGAAAACCTGCCAGAATAACCCAGAACACGTCAACAGTTCCACAAATTACAGCCTCCAAAATGACCATTAGAATAAAGCATCAATTTAATGACTGAGTCATAGCAACAATTTTCTTTAACTGGTGAATCAGTATTTTTACTGAAGAACTTGGCTTAAAACTTAAAATTGATCTGACAGGGATACATTTCATCACTGGTGTAAAATGCATTTAAGAAAATCACTGGAAAAATTATTTTATCATTAGCAAGGAAAATATTTGAGAGGATTTATAGACTGTAACAACACTGTGTAACATTAGTTTAAGACATTTTCTAAAGGCAACAGAAGATATAGAATGGCTGATATAACAACATTAAATGAAACATGGTGTAACGTTATGTGGGTCCTCAACAATACACAGAAGTTTAAAGTCGATCGGATGAGCAGTTGTCGGGAAAATCAAAGGATAGACAGAAAGAGAGAAAGACAGAGATTCCTCCATTTAGTAGTAAGATGTGAAAAATACAGTTCTATATTTGACAATGATGATGCAAACTGTCGATTTGTAAGTGTTCAAAATTTCGATATACTGCTTGTTATAGAGTAAACTACTGAGGCTCTATCATATAGAGAGCAAAGAAGCAGTGAATGAGGGAGTAATTTCAGACATCGCCATGGTCTGAAGGGTTCTCGCACCTGAATAAAAAACTTACCAGGCACATTCGCATCCAGCATTTATTCAAAGACAAACGTACTGAAATGACTGCATAGCGAGGGCAACGTTGCAGTCAAACAAGTGCAAATGTTGGCAGAGGAAGAAAATTTCTGTGAAGGAGTCTGTGAAGGAATGCACAAGATTACTGAGGTATTAAAGCAGATAACAAAGGAAGTCTGCAGCTGAGTCAGGAGTCCTATTGTAAATTGCAGTTATTTTTTCCCCTTTATTTCTTGCCAGTTGTATACTTACTGGACGTTTATAAGATCCTCGTGCTTAGTTATGTTTGTTAATCAAACAAAACTGATTTTCCTGTTGCTTAATTTATGAAGCAAAAAAATAACCTCAATTTTAGAAATGATGTTTCTTGCTGTGTGTCCTCCACTTGGAGAATCATACATGGAGGATAATAAGAGGATAAAGATAAGAGAAGCTGATCCATTTGATTCCCATTACTGGACATGGTTGTTGTCATTTCACACAGCATAGCATGGAACATTCTTTTTGACAAGAAATTTGTTCTCTCTTCCTTTAAAAATTCACCAGTCTAATTGCATCAACAGCCATCTTGTGTTTTGTCGGGTTGGGATGTATGTGCAGTTGTGTGTCAGACATAGTTGTTAACTGTGGTCCGAGATTATTTGTAGAAACACCTTAGAAATTTAAGAAGCTTTGTGGATTTTACCCAATAACCATCTTTTTAAAGATGTTTTATTGGAATAAGGCCCTGTTTCAATTGTATCAGCTTTTCACACCAGAGGCAGCTGTGCGTGCCAAACAACACGTGTTTTAATTTAAATCTATGACATTTATCAGCTGACAATAAAGTACTTGTCTCCCGTGTGGATGTAGGCGACTTCACCTTCACATCAGCTTTGTGTTTTGACAGTGTCTTATGTGTTTTGATGTGGTTCCAAGTGTGCTGTGAATTTGAATGGGATGCATACAAAGACTTGCCTGTCAGGGAGAGAGTGATGCAGACTGACAGAGAGTTGATTTAAGCCTGTCACGAATCATTCCCTTTCAAGTCGGCCTTTGAATCATATACACCAGGTCCTCTTTGTTGGGTGACTGGACTAAGCAGTGGTCGTTGTAACTTACTAAAAACTCTCTGCCCTGATCTGTGTGGTACAATATTTACCACTTTGCAGGCCAAAATATAGTCATACTCCTTCGTGTACAATTTACGTGTGATTATTTAGCATCTTTCAAATTATTGTTATTTATAAAGAAGAAAATACTGTACTACAAGGAGAAAAATACACAACTGTACGCTTGTGTAACATAAGGCTCTCTTTAAAACCTTCTCATTTTTAATTGACTTTGGTCTCAGCCTGCATTATTTTGGATTTTCATTACAGGAAACTGTAAACATATTAATTAATCCCATAATTGATAGAAACTCCATTGACTAAAATAAAAAAAGTGGTCAGAATAGCACAGCTAACCTACATAGTTGCTTGATTTTCATGTATTTTAGTGTTTGTATTTATTTATTCATTTATTTATTTTGGAGCAGACAAAATATATATAAAATCTTGCACTAACACGTGGTAGGAATACAAGAAACTGAGATCTGCAGAATGTCTATATGTTTGTATACTGATGCCTCTTTCTCAATTGACTATTATTTTACATCCTTGCCTGAGCTGCAGCTGTGCATCTGTCCCCCTCTATAACAGAGGAATATAGGTTGCAGGCAGCGTACAGACATGCCCCCTCTAGACAACTGTCGAAAATACTGTTTGCCTCATGGTGTCTGGTGTCTGTCAAATAATTCATTTTAACGATTAAAAGCAACAGTTAGACTTACAAATTAACATTTTACAAATCTCTCACTATTTTCAGCATACATGAAAGTTGTTATACCTAATTCAAATATAGTGGCTGACACAATATGAGAATTAAGATACACAAATGTATTACATGCATTTAAATCAACCGGACAAACCGGAATTTCATACTGTGTAGCACTGAGCACTAAATTAAGCCTGTTTCCTCTAAGGAAACAATATTAATTGAGAGTTTAGAAATATAGTCTCATGCTATAAAAAGTACATATAAACATATGAATGATTTCCACAAATATTTTTACAATACATATAAATATATTGCCAATTACATATTTTTGTAATAGTAATGATGTTTTCCTTATTAGTGACTAGTGCTTACATTTTACTTTACAGATAAAAAAACAAATCACTGCCATTTTGAATCTTTTGATATGTTGTCAACACCAACAAGTCTCGCTTTCATACTTCTGTATCCAGAGTAAAATACCTCTTTACTCTGCAGCAGGCTGAACCTTTGTTCTGAAGCTCCCTACTCTCCATTTCACTCCTATTGTGTTTCATTAGAGCGGAACACACATTTTGTTCTCCCCGACATGTTTTTCTATTTTTCACTGTGAGACATCAGAACACATATTTGATTGCGGCTTATATATATTACACTTTGCCCTGAGCTGTTTGTAAGGTGTTGTTTGTAGCCACTGATGCATAGTGAGGTGGACACAAACCTCTGGAGGGAGAATGGGATGGCAAACTAGCCCCATAATGAGTTTTGTATGAAAGCTTTATTACATTTTATACTCATATACAATCATTAGATGCAGCATAAGATCTGCACCGTGCATGAAATGATAATAATCTTGAGTAAAAGTTATCCAAATAATAATAATGATGATAATAATAATAATAATAATAATAATAATAATAATAATAATAATAGTAATAATAATAATGGGAAAATTGCCTGTGTTACAAAATAATAATATTTTTATTACATATGTTATCATATGTACATACTTTGACATCTTCTTAACTGGAATTGATTCATGCTACCATAGCATCATGACTGAAATGTCTAAATAAGGTGTTTTAGGTGCTTTTTATAGATAAAAACATTTTAATTTCAAGACTTAACAGGGCCTGAAAAATCCTGTAGTGATTGAATAACTGCTCCTGTACCAGATCAAACTGGCTGGTTTGTGTCGTTGTGTCATTGCCACCTCCTGCTGATTTCCACCTGCTTCGAGGGATGCACTGGGGGATTCTGATTCCTCTTCTAACAACATACTTGTCTCCTAAAGAAACTGAACGTTGACTTATTCCCTGATCACAGGACTATTCCTCTACACATTCAATAAATACTGTGTCCTTCAGCATGTGTATGAAGTTTGAATGTGCTGTTCAGTATACATAAGGAATTGACCAAAAGACAAATGACCAAAAAAAGACATAAGACAAAAAATGCAGGACTAAATGCAGTAATAAAATCAACCAGTGGTTAAATTGCCATCTACCAGCTTTTGATCGTGTTCAGTGAGATTAATATTTATATCAGCGGTTTACACTATGTATTTGCGGGGCAGACTTAAACACATTTGGTCTATGTTATCACCAATCATACAGATCAGTGTTTTATTTTTTATATTGACATTCCTTCCAAGAGCTTGCAGACCGTGCTGCTTTTCAAATATTAAAAAAAAAAAAGCCTGGGAGTGTATCAACAGTATCTAGTCAGTTACTACGTGTTGGCATGGCTGTGAATGTTATTTGGTTTGTTTATATATTGAGTAGCCAGTTTATTAGGTACACCTAGTTAAAGCTAATGCAGTAATAACACAGCCATGCATAAACCTTAGCGCTGTGATGGTTATAATGTTCGGTTTTTGTTGAACGTTTTTTAGCAAAGTGCTGATTCAAATAATGGTCATTTTGGAGGCTATAGTTTGTGATGCAGCTGTATTCTATTGTGTTACACTGCGATGTGTTTGTAGTATTTAGGCTGATATAATTAGGGTGAATAAAATACAAAGAGATTTATTATAAGAGAATCAAGATAGAAATGGAATTGAATTAAGAGGTTGAATCCTTACTGTAGAAATTTAAAAGACATCGCTTACTGTCAGCTGCATGCTATTTAACCTTTCTGCCGCTGAGGTACAGAGCCAGGTGCACACAGCTCCTTGCCTGTGCTCATGTGGATGTGGCGTTATGATCTCGACTGCCCCGAGGTGGGAGGAGAAAAACAGTAGGGGGTGTGTCAGCAATCATTGAACAGCACAGTCCACTTTTTTCAAATCCAGTCATCCTTTATGACTGGATTTGACATTGCACCACTTGCCTGCTTATACCAGACCAATGGCACAAGTCACTGTAACATTCTGTGCTGTTTCAGCTGCTGTGCTACTACAGCTGGTGCAGATACACCCTCACAAAATAATGATCCTTTTTTATTGTAAAGTCTTGTTTCACAGTGAGAAGATGAAAACTGATGAAACAGAAAGGACCAGGGTAGATATTTAAACCCAGGAACTACACAGGATAGTAGGTAACAAAAGTTATTGCAGGGACCATGGCCCTTTACCTCATATCTCAATGTAGGAAAAATTTTAAGTTTATAAAATATTAGTCATATAATAGTGTATATATCACAGTGTAGGGTACTAACGGGAAAATACTTCAAGTGTTAAATGGATTTTGTCTCTCACCTTAGAGTACACCACAATCCCTGACACATACAAATATGTACTGTTTTTGACCGTATTGTGCTTAAATATCCACAGTGCACATCTGCACACACTTCCTTGACTCTGTGACGTCATCAGACTGGGACGACCAGGGGTGGACAGCTACTGCCAGCATGAGAGCGGAGCTGCTGTTCTTCAACTGCAGTTCCTTATCAATGAGGTAAGCCAGACTCCATTTCAATAGACTCTTAAAGCCACCGTTCTTGCCCGTTTTCATAATGATGGAGACAATTACACAATTACCTTTTTAAATTTTTTCTGGCTGATAGTGGAGTTAAATTATCTGAATGGATAGTAGAGTGAAATTATGACTCTGAAGCTACACAGACAATGCTTGTTAGTCGCAATAATTACCTCCACCAAAGAGGTCATATAACCACCTGTGTCTGTTTATTTGGTGGTTTGTTTGTTTATTTGTCAGCAGGATTATGCAAAAAGTACAGAACCAATTTGCAACAATCTTGGTGGAGGAAGGGGACATGGACCATGGCAGAAGCCATTGAATTTTTTGTGGCTAAGCTGGATCATTTACTATGATTTTGAATTTTTTTCTACTGAAGTCTGGTTTATGTTGTTTGACATTGGCCTTGGTGAATATTTATGCTCTGCTGAGCGTATTTTCTGGTTCTTGGTGCGTTAATAGTCTTTATTTCTTATTTTATGGGATTTGTTTATAATAAATAAACTAGCTTGTTCTTCAACATTTACTGAGAAAATTTATTCTAATATCTGACACCTGAAATTCAATTTATGTAAAGCAGCAAATATAGCATCTCTTTAAAGTTGGAAACAGACTAAATTGCAAAGCAAGTTCTATAAATTTGCAGAGTGGCACTTTTAAAATTCTTTCTGGTTCTCTGTTAGAAGTTTACTGTTTTAAAATTATGTGTTTTGCTGCAGAGTTTATGAGTAAAATACCATATTAACACTACTAGTAAATCAGAAAATGTGACCGAGGGATTATATTAACAATGAAACACCATAATCTTGGTGCCCCTTGGGCATTATGCCATGTGATTGCATGAATCATGCATTCAGTCTCACACCATTTTTATTGTTCATGACTGTAGAGGGTTTTGGTTTCCAGTTCAGTGGATGGACTTGGATGGATTTTTTTTTTCAGTTGATGAGAAGGGTACCTATGACGTCAAACTTAATAGTCCTTTTCAGCAAATCCATGTCTTTGAAAGTACATGTTGACATATTTGGATATACAATATTAACATCAAGGCCTATGGAGTGTTTCTCCAAATCAGTTATAAATTCTCAGTTATTTCATGTGGAGGCGCTGATGACATAGAGAATAAAAGGAAGCGAAAAACTTGATAATCAACCATTTAAAGTTAAGAATTATTAAGAACATTACTCTCTCAAGGACACAGACATATTTTCTTTCTGCCTTTATAACTATCCTCTCCACTGCCCGCTCTTCCACTGACAGGCTGGTACTGTGTGGGCTGATACACAGCGGTGCTCTGCATCAAGTGGTTCGTTTTAGGACTTTAGCTGCGGCTTTGTCGGTGTGCTGCAGTTTCATGCCATATTTTGTGCACTAACAAAATACTGGAGGTGTATTAGAGAAACAAGGGTCCTTGTGTTAAAGAGCAGAAGTCGACTTGGGTCTGGAACACAAAGCTGTCTCTTCCCTCTGTGTTTCTCTGTGTTTCTCTTTCTTGTTTCTCCTTTACTCTGCTCTAATCTATGTGCTCCTCCTCCCTCTCTGCTTTTTTTCTATACCCACTCTGTTTCTTTTTAAGCCCACTGGCTCTTTCAGCCCACTTCTCCATTACTCATTGGCCTACTTGTGATGTGTCTGAGGCAAATGGATGTGGATGGGCCTGGAGAGGTGTATATGTGTGTCTGTTTGTGTGATACGGATGTGCATGATTAAGTGACTAAATTATTAATTGTTGCTGCTCTCGCTAGTCGGCACCAAACACACTAGTCGGTTAAACTATTTATTAATATTCTATTAATGCACATTGCCAGTTAACTGTTGCATCTAAGATGCTACACAGCTGCCTGCCACTAACTTTGGCTGCAGCCGCGGCAGAAGGCCGCCATCTCCCCACGCTAGTGCCCAGATGTTGTAAACCAGCAAAGCAGAAAGTTGGACGGAGGAGATCTGGTAAAACTAGCACAGTTTGACAGTATTTTGATCTAGAAAATGAAGATAAGGTTGTATGTAAACTGTGTCAGAGTAAACCTCCATATATCCTCTCAACAATGCAAGCAGTGCCTGACCACATTCAGCACAAGCGTCTGAACCTAACCCGCAGGGAAAGAAGTTTCCTGGTGTTAGCACTGGTAATGTTAGCCACACTAGGCAAACCAATATAACAGGAAGTATTTCCCATTAATTGTGTAGACTGTAGCTGCCCACCTGTGTAATTTGCCCCACCACAGTTTCATAATGAACCAAAAAGATTTTCACACCTCTCCTAATAACATAAAAGGTCTATAAGTTAACGTATTGCTTCATTGCTTCATTGCAGAGCTGTGCACAACGCATTGATTCACTCAGCCCCTCCTTGCCCCGTCACTCTTTCTCACAAACACATTGACAATGGACCTTGTGTAACAGTTGGACTGGCCACTGGGAGAAATCCCACCGCAAGGTGCAGGTTGGTAAATCATCACAAGCCCCCCGCCCCTCTCTGACCACAGTGTGTGGGCTGTCAACCACAACTGCCTCTTGACATTCGGTGAGATGTAAAGATTTACTCCCATTAGACGTATGAACACACTACTGAGGTCACTTCTTGCAGATACCTGTGAGTGTTGAGCTTTTTCATGCATTAAAAGTATCTGTCTCATGTATATCACACTGTAATCATGCAATTCAACACATCTAGTTGGCAGCTTATGTCGTCATGTCGTCCTTGTAAGCTGCTCTCTCATTATTTTATGAGGAGAATTTTTCTGTCACTTTGTCAGTGAGGCTTTGAATAGGCTAATTAATATGTTTGTTTGCCTATTCTGAATTCATTATTTCTCTTGATGAATTATACATCTAAAGATGCTGAGGGGGCTGTAGTAGGTACCAACCTTCTACAGCCCCCTCAGCATCTTTATTTAGTGGTCAATGGATGTATATCTTAAAAAAAATGAAAGTCCACAGAAATGAGGAGATACAGGTACCACAATTTGTTTTTGGTAACTACAAACAAGTACCAATATCCCATTCAAAAACTTGTTTTTGTTAACTTACAGTTTTCTTTCAGTTTGTCTATACAGTCCATATATTAGTCAAATAACAAAGACAAACAAACATCAAAAAGAATGTGTTATATTACTCGGGACAAAAAGTACATTTTCTGAGCATGTTGCCATCTGCTGCATTAATTAGGTACATAACAACAAGGACCTCTGATTTGGTAATGAATTAATTTAAGGATAATTTAAACTTCCAATTTCTCTGAACTGGTATGTAGATTAAAAGTTTTTAACAATGACAAAAATTGATTCTCAAAGCCCCACTCTTTCAACAATTCTTTAAAAAAGAGACTGTGCCTCTGTATTATAATGATGAATTTGTATAAAGAAAAAAAAATGAATTCTCCATCCTAATAATTTGTTAAGTCTCATATTCAGGGTTTAATATGATTTTCTGCACGTGCAGAGGTGCATAGAATGACAAGGAGGAGTAGTAAGAGAAGGACAGACGAAATAAATGTTAACACTTATGACCTGAGTTTTTTCGGAACTCAATTAGGTCACTGCAGTAATGAACCAACACAAAGCTTAGTTATCTAAACTTCTGCTTTTTCATTTGAAATGAAAATTTTTAGAAATGTCTCCTAAATATCATTGACGATCAAATCTGCAGCATGTAGTAAGATGCCGTATGGATTGGAAGCTGTCAGACAGGAACTGAACCCTGCCTTCACTACTTTTTGCCTTTTTTACACTTTGGAGAACTTTGATCATTTTAGTTTGATGCAACACCCCAGGGAGTATCTTAAGTAAGAGACGGTGTTTGTAACAGGCTATGTATTGTTAAATACACATTGACCGATATTAGATACTCTAACACACAGTCTAATAAGCGCTATAGACAGTGATTCCCGTCAACCAGATGAGAAGTGCAGAAATATGAAAACGTTCATTTTTGGAGGCTGACCAGCATCCTCTTTGTTAGCAGTATTAAATACATCTGTCTTTTTTATAGATAAACAATGTAGAGAAATTTGGTGGTCGTCTTGACTACCAACCTTGTGTTATTTGAACATGAATATGCATAAATACACCTAAAGCCATTTTACAGATGTCTTTTCAGAGTGATTATTGTTGGCCCTGGTGACTGTCATTTTACCTGTGCTGTGTTCTTCACCTGCATCTGGTTGTCTTGCCTTGTTTTGCATCAAGATGTCAAGATAATTATGCCATAATGGAGGTGCAGACCTGGCTCTCACCGTGTTTCCCTCTCATATTCTCTCTTCTCCCCATCTGGTTGGATTTCTTCATTTGCTGCTGCTCTGCCTCCACTCAATCCATTTCACTCTCTGTTCTTCTACACACTGCTTCTTTCTGCCTTTCTTGTCAATTCTGTGCTGGTGAAGAAACTCCACCAGTATAATCTTCAAAATTATTCTTTGATAATTCTGAAGTGATGAATGGAAATATAGAAGTGACAGAAAGGATTATGGAACATGGTGTTAAGTGATACCAGCAATTCTATCTCAATTCAGGTCCATAGCAGCAGCTCATAACTGAGTTAGGTTTATCTCTACTCTATAATCCTCTAAATGTTGCTCCAACCAAATAGCACACAGTTCATTAAATCAGTACTTGCTACTCATTACCTTGTTTAGTGTAACCCAGTCCATGGCATTTTAAATGACCTCAGTAAGAAAGAAATTAATTTATAATGTCAATAGAGTTAGATAAGTTGCAGCAACAAGTAAGCAAATACATTTTTATCAACCTTGGGCAAACAATGTGGCATCTGAATAAGTTATAGTTGGAGAATGGCGTATTAAATGAAATGACAGTAGGATAAAGGCAAATAATAATCCACCTAAAGCCATGATCATCTCCAAGTCAGATCAAGAAAAAATCAAGATTAGGAAAAATGGGATCAAGAAAACCCGAGGCCATTAAAAATAAATAACGAGACAAACCAACAACAGCTTGATACTCACTTAATCAAATGAGCCACCAAATGAAGAGAGCAACCCAAAAAATAAATTATGTTCTCTATGAATGTTTGCAAATTTAGGACAGAAGTGGATAACAAATGAATGGGAATGTAATGAAGATGTAATGAAAAAAACAAAATCACATTCAGTATAAGATGGTTAAATTTCCTGCATGTGTCATCATCATCAGTAAAATTTGACATGGATACACAGCAACATAACCTTTTCTAGCTTTGGAGAGGGAGTCTAACAAAATAGGGGGGGGGGGGGGGCAGAAAATACTCAAATGATTTAGTTGCTTAGTATTTCTTTCTTGTCTGTTGACTTTATTTTAGGAAGATACAGTTAATAATTTCTCTTGTAAATGGCTTCATTGTTCACTTTGAAAGTAGGCTCTTGTGAAGTAGCTATCATATTTTTAAGTGAGAGGCAGGCAGAAATGAAAAGATGGATTTTGTTGGGGTAAAGGGAATCAGTCAATGACGAAGAGTTTTTAACAGACAATACCAATGAAAAACTTCATCCTCCGATTGTAAAAAAATAATCAAATGTATGGCTATTTTTTGGACAATTACAGAAAATACTTAAATAGAAGACTGACTGTGTGCATTGTCTGCATGAAAAACAGGGGGATTTCTGAACGAGCTTCCAAACATGCAATGATGCTCCACAAAATGTCAATCTCATTGTACAGTGGTTATCTAGTTTAATATTTCCCTTAAAAATAACTGCGCAAAAAAATACGGAGAATGAGTGAAGGGAAACATTCACCAAAATGGAAAACTTGCGGGATGTTATGGTTTCATCCTCCCTTGCACTGTACAGTCTTTAATCCCATGATTAAGTGTGTAATCTAAAGCTAATTCTCCCTGGGCTCTAGTCTTTACAGTGATGCCTCGGTAGCAAAAGTGCTTTGGGAATTGTACTGTAATTACGATATTCTTACCTCAGAAGTAGGTCAGAAACCAGTTGACGTCATATGAAAATGATTTTTCATTTTCTTATTAGTTAGTTATTTTCTGACCCTCCTTGTTTCAGGAGAATACATTCTTCTCCTAATTTTTTAACTATAGTGGTTTTAGCTCTCACATGTTTACCTGAGAGACACTTTAGTTACCTCATGTTATTGTGACAAAATATTAACTTTTCAAATGTGTCTAGAGTGCCTGAAACCTAAAAAAAATGGTTTTAGTACTTTGTCTAATTATTCAAGAGTTGGGTTAAATGAAAAAGTAAGGTGTCCTCTGTGGTCCCATAATGATTCAGCAGGGAAATTTCTGTTTTTTTGTTTTTTTTGTTTTTATTTTTTGTTGTCCTCTAGGGAGCTTTGGTCACAGCCTGTGCAGACGACACACTACACTTGTGGAATCTGCGGCAGAGGCGGCCGGCCATCCTCCATTCGCTCAAATTCAACAGAGAGAGGTAAGCATAGATTTTGCTAGATAAAACACACACACACACACACACACACATACGCACACACACACACACACACACACACACACACACACACATTCATTCAGTATATAAACACACGCCACTTGCCTTCTTCTATTGAAAGATCAATGTAACTGCCCTTGGTTAGTATATTCAGTGGCTGGTACAGCTGAATACTCATGGTAATGACACATTTCATCAGCTCAGTCTAGAAGACAGTGCGGACTGGTTTTTATCAGCCTGCCTAATAAACCTGAAAAAAAGACTGGAAGCTCTCACTTTCATCCATCTGACCTGTGAGACAACCCCGACTGCCACCACAACAGGATGATTTCCCAGAAGCCAAATCCATGTCCTTTGAGATGTTGCTACCTAAACCTTTGAGACACATGAGACAGTTTTCAGATGGTTTCTACGATTTGGCGTCAGCAGAGAGAGCTTGTAGAATATCCAAACATGATGTTGGTCGTGGAAACCCAGTGGGTCCAGGTGTGAGGGTAGATGAGTTGAATCAAATCTCTGTTGTTACGGGTCAAATGAGCAACTTCTGCAAAAGTGTTTGAGATGTTTGTTTTATTGTCGGGGTTTGGCAGATGTAGCTAAGCATGATAGTCCTCCTGCAATGACACAAGTGGAGCTCCCCTCTCTATATCTGTTTCTGTTTCTATATCTTACAAAATTTAAGGGTCCAAGAGATTAGAGAAAGGGTTTTTATTGCTATGTTGCTTTTCTCTGACAACTGAGGCCGCACCTGACACACCGGACACTGCAATGCAAAAAACGAGGCCTACAATACATATCCTTCCTTTGGCTACATGCCTTGTTATGTCTCAAAGTTCATCTGAGGAATACTGAGACATTGCTCATCTCAGTATTTTTGAAAGTTTTTCATGAAATGCATAGGAAAGAGCAAACTTTTGTCCACAACAAAGTAATATTCTATTGACTTAGGATTATGGCTGGTTTCTTTCACAGAGAAAAGCCGTACCAACACTCTCTGACCAACTGGGGCTTAGAAAGTTCAGACATGCTGGTAGAAGCCAAGTTAAGCAACAATAGAAGTCTATTTCAAAAGCTGTGTTCACAACAAAACACAAAGACACGACAATACAAAAATGAATGATTACATGACTTTATGCTAATAAATCCCTCATTCCTCTTCCTATTCTTCCTTTAATAAATGCTTCAAATTCAAGCTAAACATTTAAACAGATATAATTGATGCAGTTTGAGACATATCTGTTTTCATTTTCTGTTTCGGTTCATATTTTTTCAGTCTCGCAGTCAATTCATTCCAACTAAGAGTTGATATCCTCCTTACGGAACCTGTGTCATGAACAAGGACATTCAATGAATATAACTGTATTGATTGTGACAGAATATTCTGTGCCTTTAAAAAATGCATTAACTGTGGTATTTCATTTTTCCAACAAAGTTGTCTTTATTAATCAGAACCCAGGGTCACAGTGACACTATAAGTGATACTTTTGATGAGTACATGTCATAGCAAACTCACCCAGCTTGCTATTATGAGTCAAGGCCTTCATCTGAGTCACAGGGCATGTTTTCTTTCTACTGAAACTTTCTTTCATTAGAGATCAATGAGCTTCCTCTGTCAGACAGAAGAATTTCAATGCTGCCAAGAATTCTGTAGTTCAGAAAACCCTTAAGGTACTTAAAACAGCAAGCAGTTGCACCTGCTGCCTCTGTTGTTTCCAATACAGGCAGAGAGACGGAGGGCATCTGCTGTTGTGTATACAGGGGCATGACATAGTTTTGTAAATGTTATTGTTACTGTAAATAGTTGATTGAATAGAAGATGAAATGATCTCCAAAGTATATAAAGTTAAAGATGAAACATTCTTCTCAACATTTTTTAGCAAGATTAGTGCATTATATATGGGCATGGTTTGTTCATTCTCATCATTACAAAAGACCAGTTGATACAAATTTTAAAGCTTTATAATTACTTCAAATCCTCAAACCTTGTCTTAACAATCAGAAGCCATAGGCTCCTGTAAGCAGCTGCCCAGCCCTCTGAAAATTAAAATAACTGATGCCCACAAAAGAGGAGACAGCTACAACAAGAAAGCAAAGTGTTTTCAGGAAGTAATTTCCTCAGTCCTTAATGTTATTAGGAAATGGCAGTTAACAGAAACAATAGAGATCAAGTTGAGGTCTGGAAGATCAAGAAACCTTTCTGAGAAAACTGCTGGTAGGATTGACAGAAAGGCAAATCAAAACCCCCTGTTTGACTGCAAAGGACCTAGAGGAAGCTTCACCAGACTCTGGAGGGGTGGTGCACTGTTCTACTGTGTCTTCATGGAAGAGTCATCAGAAGAAAAGCTTTCCTGTGTCCTCACAACAAAATCCAGCATCAGAATTTTGCAAAGGAAAATCTAAACAAGCCTGATGCATTTTGGAAACAAGTGCTGTGGACTGATATAATTAAAATAGAACTTTTTGGCACCAATGAGCAAAGACATGTTTTGAGAAAAAAGGGAGCAGAACTTCATGAAAAGAACATTTATCCAGCTGTTGAGCACAAGATTGGAGGAGTTACACTTTTGACTTATGTTGCATCCAGTGGCAAGAGGAACATTTCACTGGTAGAGGGAAGAATGGATTCAGTTAAATAGCAGCAAATTCTAGGAGCCAACATCACACTGTCTGTAAAAAGCTGAAGATGAGAGGAGAAAAAAATCCATCATGGACTGCCCCAAGAGGTACAAGCTGAATGTTCTGCCATGGCCCTCGCAGGGTAAAATGAATTGAAAATCTCAAAAGATAGACCTCAAAAGAGCAGCGCATACAAGATAACTTAGGAATCTAACAGAACTAGAAGCCTTTTGCAAGGCAGAATGGGTGAAAATCCCCCAAACAAGAACTCAGAGGCAAAAAGCATTTAAAAGCTGTCATATGTGCCAGAGAGGGTGTTACTAAGTACTGGCCATGCCTAGGCCACAACAAGCCCAAACTTTTGTTCTGGGCCCTTTTTCTTTTTTGTTATTTTGCAACTATAAAAGATGAAATTGCTTCACAAAATATGAAAATAAAAAACATAATAAATGAATAAAATCAAGCTAAAACACGAAGGAAGCTTGGGACCAGACTGTGTTCTTTGTTTTGTCTCAATCATTTCCAGGAAGTTAAGGAGACATGATGCAGAAAGATGATTTAATGAAACTCAAGTTTATAAAAAATACTGAGGAAGCCAAATGAATTTCAGTAGGAAGACTATTCCAGAGTTTGGAAGCCTTAACAAGAAATGCAGGATCTTCTTTAGATTTAAGTCTAGAAGAAGGGATGGCTAGCAGAGTTTACGGATGTTTTTTTATGGATGTAGCTGGTAGCTGCAGTGGTTACAGCTCCCTGAAAGCAATTTAGGATTCTGTTTTTAGAAATTAGAACTTAATCCAGTATAATCACTTACGCTCTGTAACAACGTACCCTCACAAACATTTATAATCACTTTGCTTTTTTGTCTTTTTAATTATTTGATATCCTATGACTTTCCTTAATTTATCCTATTACTTTTGCTGCTGCAACAACCTCAATACATCAATGTTATGAGAAATCCTCACATACCGATCACTGTAAACCTGTCCTGTTAAGATTTTATACCGTAGCTTCACTGCCTGGCAGCTGCGCCCATCACCACGAGATGCACACAGCATGCCCACAACAGCAGAGGGGTGAAGGTTAGGAATAATGTTTTCCTTCAGAAGTGTTATAAAACCTCCTTCGGGAGCTTTCTACCTGTCTTGTGCTGTGATGAAGTAGGAGTCAGAACCACTCACTCTCATTCGCAGAGCAGTGAATCATGCTCTAAGATACAGTAAATAGAGAAGATGGGCATCATGAGTCATCCATAAGAGGCTGGGCAGTGACTTTCCATTTAGCTCTGTGTCTCTAATCTGAACTTCTGACAACTGGCAGCACCTCCTCAGAGTCCCTTAAAAATAACATATGAATTACTGGACATCGTAGAGAAGATTGTTTTGCGATAACTTTCATTTAAAACTAATTTGAAGATTCGCAGTCAAAACAAAATGCCCTTACAATACATTGGACACTTGCTGCAGTTTTGAGCACAATAAAAAGAGTGCTAATATAAGCACCCTCAGATAAAGGTAGTGACAGAATTTCTTAAGTAGCTCTGTCACGTCTCATGCAGAGCAGACGACAAGGTTGGCAAGGTTCCCTATATGAAGTCACCAATTCAGTTAATCTCTACATCTGTTTACTTCACTAAGGGTCTTTACTCCTCAGCTGGTCTGGCAGAGGCTGGTGAAATGGAAGCATAACCCATGTCTCCTCCTGTCCTATTTGATTGATATTTATAAGGCTCAACGACAGTGCCTGGGCCGACTGTCCGGAGTCAAAACTATGCATTTGACTTTCCTTACTTATACTTCTAGATCTGTTTTCACCATTACTTACCTCCTGTGTTCTTTCATCTTCTCATCATTTCTGCGTCCGTTTTTCTTTTCTTTACAGTGTTATTTTTTATTTCATTTCTGACATTTTGCCATTTATCATAAATGATCAGCTCAGAAAGGATGTTTTTTTAAATATGGCAATTTCAATAGTTTATGAAGAACTTTAGATTGTATCTCACCTTTTGCCTTTTATGTTAAGGAATTAAATCTAATAATACATAAATGTCGATCGCAAAGCTTCTTTAACAAAAGAAATATGTGAATTTGGTGTGGTATGGATAAAGGTGTGCTGCATAAGACAAAAGACTGTATAAGCCTCTGTTGCTAGCATAGCACTACTGCCCCCCCTGCCAGTTTGAATACTGTCATCTCCCCAAGCCCCTAAAATCCTTATTGAATTGTCTGCCATCTCATTTGTCTTCTTTGTAATAATCCTGTCTCTTGCTGTGTCAGTGGCTTTGGGGCTGGAGCCCAATGATCCCCCCATCTTTACAAGGTAATCGGCATGGACAGGAGTTACTTAGAGTGTGCTCATCTTTATTCCCTGGTTAAGGTGCTTACAAAGATGATGAATGCTAATACCATAATAATAATGGTTTAAGCAGCTTTGTATCATATCATAATTATTTTGAATTTAATAATATCCAAAACATCCAGTAGCAATTATCGGGGTTCATGTGGTCATGGAAAACATGGAGAAGTCACGGGAAAAAAAATGTTTTCCAGGCCTTGAAAAGTTTGGGGAAAAACATTTTTAAAAACATTTAAAAAATGTTTTAAAAAATGTTTTAAAAAATGTTTTAAAAAATGTGTTTTTTGGAGAAGTTGTAGAAAAAAAATGTCAGAAGTAGTTTGTGGCTGTTCATTGAATTTCAGTTTTAAACATGGCCAGTGTATTTCTTCAGTGCAATTCTAGGACAGACATGTAATCAATCAGGTATGGTCATAGTGGGCTATACCTTATCTTACCTGTGTGGAAAAATATTCTGCATTTACTAACGAAGATTTTATGCTATTTAAAGCTTTGAATACAGAGGAATTGTGATTATGTGTGAAATGGTGTACTACCTGAGCTTGTGGTACATAGTGTATGTCTACAGGCGACTGTGAAATGTAAAAGAACACAAAAAAAGTTAAGGCCTATACTTCTGGCAGTTGTTTTGCAGGGCTCTTAAGATACCTGTCTTTACTGGATTAGAGGGATCTTACAAACTGAGTGCAAAAGTTCTCTTAGAAGAGAGAAGCAGGAGTGGTAAAATAAAGGGCAGGAGAAGTGAACGTAGGCAATAATACCTACACATAAGGTACTACATTGTGGAGGGGAACAGATGTTCACCTTCCTGCTGAGTGCTAACCTTGATTCAGAATGAGTCACGCCATCTTTCTTGGATATCCATGAATGAGTCAGGACGTGACTTATATGTAGAAGGTCAATTATTACCATCTAGCACTGGCTTAGGATTATGGATCTGATAGTGACATGTTGGATACAGTCTGTCAAGGGCCATGTACAGAACATACTGAAGGTTTGAAAATGTTAACTCATTGCTAAGCAGGCAACAAAAACATTAGAATGCAGTTTTAATCACCTTGTCTGTTGTCCAGAAACTGTTTCATTGAATCACTGCCTCCTAGGTACATTTGTTTGATCAGGGTTCTTGGTTGTGTCCAGCTGTAGATTCACCAAAAAACATAGCCCAGACCTATTAAATTTTAAGATAGGGCAAAAAGAATATATCATTCCTGTAGAATGACAACATGTTTCATTTTGGTTTTAATCTTTAAAGGAATAACTGTATTTCAAATTTAAATAACTGACTGATAGTTTTTTGTTCACTGGATCATATTGTGGACAAATAATTACTTGATAGAATTAAATTAATAAAACCTACACCTAATTATCCTAATCCTAATCATGATAATATTGGCAGATTTATATGCACATAGTTTTTTCTGAAAACAGAATTGCATATAATATTCACTGAGTTCAGCTGCAGAAGGTGTGGATCAATCTGCAAATGTGCAAAAATGCAAGAATGCACTGTTTAACATTACTGCATAAACTGTGCTATCGCATGTGCTGACAGCACAATCCTTGAAAATAACTGAAGGAGAGATCCCTTTATGAAACTTAATATTCTAACACAGTCTCTTTCCCCCTTTGTTTCTCATTCTCCAGGATCACATTTTGCCACCTTCCCTTTCAGAGTAAATGGCTGTACGTGGGGACGGAACGTGGAAATACACACATTGTCAACATCGAGTCCTTCATTTTGTCTGGATATGTCATCATGTGGAACAAGGCCATAGAACTGTGAGTAGCTAATGCTACAAATCCTGGGGATGACAAATGATTTTGAAAGTTATTGAGATGAAAGCGATGATTTCTGATCATGAGGATGGTGGTGGTGGTTTGGATGGCACGGGGTCAAGCAGTGCTTCAGTAGTGAGATATCGTGTGGCATATACTAGGTATGGAGTCTTAAAGCATTTAATTTTCTAAAATAGGATTTGGGAGAAAAATCTTAAAAAGCTAAGCACAGTTGTGATTTTGTAACTAAATAAATGGTAATTGTGCCAGTAGTCTTGCAGTATGCAGCCCCTTAAAAGGTCATTGATCATTACTCACCAGAGTACAAACACACATGCAGACACATTAATATAGGCCAAGTATTCAAATTTATTGAGTGTTGAATGTCCATTTCTCATGTGCATTCATATGCTTCTATTCAGCCATATCGTTAGCCTCATAGCATAATTGCCTAAGTCATATTTGAACGTTTTCGGAAAACAAGAAAAAACACAATCTTTAGCAAGCACATTGGTATTTTTTATTGATATTGTAACAGAAAAGTCAACCAGATGAACAAGTTTGCAAAGAAATAAGACACAGCATCGATTGCATAACAAATAAAAGCGACTTAGGCAGAATATGCCATGACTTAGGCAATTTTTCTCATGCAGTCCGCCATCTTTGTATGTAGTGGTAAAAATACCTAAGTCAAAGACATGACTAAGGCAGATAGTGATTTTGGACTGTAACAAGCGATCTGATAGGCTGAGGACATAGGCAATAAGGCAGGATGACGCAGCAGTGGTAGGACAGCAAAGTTAGGGAAATATCACAATTTGGCCAAAAAATGACTTAGGCAATTGTGCTATGAGGCTAACAATATCTAAGTCAACATCTGACCATGTTGTTATTTGTTTGATTGATTCATATGCCAGTTTATTACTCTTGGTTCCAGCCACCTACGCTATGTTCTTGTGGTATTACCCTGACAAGTCGCCTGCTCCAGCGTCAGTCAGAAGTAATTCTCATTCTAAGCCATCTTGTTGCCTTGTAACAGCCAAGCTATAGTGAGCAGTCAGAACACTGATGTGCAGGCGTCGGATGCCGTCTGCCAATCATTGTGAAAGGCTCTGAGGCAGAGACAGTGGTCGGGATTTTATCTCGATATTTGGTCAGTCGAGTCCGCACCTCAGACAGGACTTGCCATTCTACTTTGCATCACATATCAGAACTTCTGAAGTTTCCTAAAAAGTCTAAAAATGCGTGAAAGAAATTTGTTGGGATGTGTAATTTTTTTCACTTTGTTCATCAACTAATAACTTTTTAAAAACATGTCACACATAACTTTTAATATGGTTGAAGCGTTCCCATAGTGCCATCTGCCCTGAAAAAAAGAATTCATCATTAACATTATAAGATATTATTACAGATTTATGAAGAAAAACATTAACAAGAGTAGAAAAGAGCAGAGACAGTATATCAGACCCCATATTTAGGGGTAGAAGTTAGTGTTTAAACCATGATCTAGAAATAGATTAATCATGAGATGAAATAGTTAACAAATGCTTCAGAATCTGATTTAGCTGAGCAGATGACAGTGACTGATTAACATCATACATCAGTTCCCTTGTAATCAATAGACTAAGAACTGAAATCGCTCCCTTTGTACTACATAGTGCACTATATTTATCCTCTGCTATACGTTTTGCCCCATGTAGTGACCTCAGAAAACTCCCACTTCCCATTATGGAACAAAGAATTAGTCTCAATGGCATTAAAATTATCATCACTATTCCCATATTTCCCTTCTCGACATTTTGGAAGTTAATGTAGTTTGGTCTATAAAGGGACAGTTGACTAACCAACCAAACTCAATAACAGATAGATAAATGAGGAACCAGCATTGCCACAGGATCCAAGTGATCAGTGAGCTATTTGTAGGGTTGTATTTCTATTAGCCAAACATATATACAAAAGTGAATAAACAAGCAGAAATGCATTGAGAAAGCTAGTGATCTTTTAGGTTTTTTTTATAATTTCATATCAGCAAAGATGGCATGCACACAACAGCAAATGTGCATGAAGTTTTGAGAGCACACAGCCATTTGAACAGTGTGTTTTTGCACAGTCCATACTATGTTGCGTTTGAGCACGCATAAAAATGTATAATGTGTTCTCTATTTTCTGATTGTCAGCACTTTCTAAGGAGGAGTTCATGAGAAGTTGAACTAGTAGAGAGTGCATCTTCTCTCATCAACACACAGAGAGACTGGGGAGTTTCATAGTTAGGCTGGGGAGTTTTTCCAGCAAACATGAATAGGGATGAGGCGACATGCCCTGATTTTCCTGCAGTGGCACACTGAGACAGCACAGGATAACTTATCCACTCTTTCCACTGTGTACAGACAGCAGATCAGAGTTATATTTAGTGTGTGTGTTTGCACGTGTGTATGCATATGTGTCATCATAGTGTTTGTGTGACAGCCCTTCACAGTTGAATTAATTCAATACAAACCAAAGTATGCCCTCTTGAAAAGAATCTGTTATAGCAACAATTCAACTGGGGCCACTGCTCCAAACAACAGGGCCAGGCTCTCATTGAAATTCAAATGGGTTTGCAACATATTTAATGCACAATTTTATCTTGAGGAGATTCATTCCAAAATGGGATATAAAAAATGAGATGCAAGGGGATATGGGAAGCTCACAGCGGCCCAGTGCATTCTCTGCCGCAGTTCATAGATCCTCCTGATGAACGGAATTATATTTACGTCTGGCATAAACCGTGATCAACATTGGCATGTTTAGCTATTTCTTCTATTTTGATTTTAAAATAATGAACACCAGCATCCAGATCCCACGTTCGTTGTATGAGATGAATATGTTGTCTAAAATTGAAAATACAATATACAGCAATATGAGACAACAGAAATATATGGCGAAAGCAACCCTGTCTCCTAAATCATACTACACATTTGCAAATATGTTTAGAAAGTAATGTAAAGTAATGAAACTAATGTCAGGCATGGTCAGCATTTTTGTAGTTATGTTGGAATATGAAAGCTTAGAGAAAGATCATCGTCTTGGTAAAATGAGGAAGACTATTGTAGTTTTTCTTTATTTAATCCACCATGCGAGGCAACCCTATATTCACCTGCCTATACCATTCAGGCTCCAGGGCCTGACCGATGCGGCAGGGTGAAAATTGCTGTGACAAGATACAAGCTGTGACAAGGATCTGTAAAGGCACTCTTTCTGAGCTGAAGTCACTATGGAGACAGGGTCTTGAAAATGGCAGGTAACTTATCTCAGTGCCATGTCCTTAGGTTGAAGAAATCCTCTTAAAGAGAAGGTTGCAGTGCAGTGTTTCTAAACTAATTTTAGCAGTGTGATAATGTGCTGTAGTCTCCTAGAAAAAGGGAGATAGAGCCAATAACATAGATCCTCTAATGCTAGACTACTCACACAACCCTGCAATGTTATTCAGTTCCCTGTCTTACTTGGTGGATACAAGACCAAATACATTCATGGTAAGTGATGTGGACTATATGATCCCTCTGTTATAGTTAACATAATGTTGAGATCTAACAGCAAATAATTTGCCACAAATGAACTTAGGGAATTCATAGGACAGTGTGTCTGTGTCTGTGTTTGTGTTTTTGCGCAAGTGTTTGTTGGTGCACAGCAAAAGGTCCTGGGTCAAAAGTTCATATGCGTATTCCAACAGAAATTGAATGTAAGCTTAGTTTATTATTTGTTCTGCACGGCTGGTTTAGCCAGATTTGCTTTTGCCATTCACCCATTGAGGCACTTCAGTGATTGGACAGGTGTTATGGAGGGTTTGTTGATACCTTGGCTTATTACTGCTTAGAAAGCTGAACAGAAATGTATTTAGAGCTTGCTGTGGTTTTATATTTTTATCAGCCTCCAGCAGCAGGCATAACTAAGTGGCCTCATCTGAACGTGTCAGTCACACTTTACCTCAGCTTCCCCGGATCAGCTCACATTTCAGCAATTATGCTAAAATGTCAGGCTTGTTGCTGCTGCAGATAAGTTGACTAGTGACCACATGGCATCTGGAAAATGATTTTTTTTTATCTGCTGAAAGGTTTGGTTGGGGGAAATATGGCTATATCAACTAAGACATCCCTTCCCTTTTGTGTTTCATCTTTATCCCCTTATTGATGGATAATGGTTCTCTCTTTGTTCAATTTGGCAAAATATTTGTCCTTTGACTCCATTTTGGAGGTAAATTCAGCTGTGTGCTTTATTCTCCAGTGGTGGAAGAAGTACTCATAAGGTTTATGTATTTAAAAATAGCAATACCACAGTATGGAAAAATCATGCATTAAAATTTTATTTAAATAAAAGTCCAAAGGTATTGAAGTATACCCAAAACAACAAAAATAAAAACACTGATTATGAAAAATAGCCCATTTATGAATATTATATACAATATCATTGGAGTAAAGTAACTGATACATTAATATTAATATTTCTTTAATGCTGCTGGTAAAGGTTGAAAGCAATACAAATACAGTCAGTGTATTTTCTTCGATATAGTGATGTAATTGTCATGGTACTTGGCAGCATGTTAGTATACAGTACGCTCTTGTTCTGAACAGCCCTATGTGTGTATGTGTGGAGCAAAACTGTGAAATGACTCATTACTGATTTTTTCCATGTCCTGTCTAAATAAGGTGTATGGGTCTTTTCCACCTCTCTCTTATGTTTCCCTCTCATCACAGATCAACTAAAACTCACCCAGGACCTGTAGTTCATTTGAGTGACAGCCCAAAGGATGAAGGCAAGGTGAGTAGGCAGATAAAAGAGGCACCGGCTCTAATGTTACCACAATCTACAACACAGAGGCTCTCTCCTTTTCCCCACTTCTTGGCCTCTAGTAAAATCTCTGCCTTTTCACCACTTACATATCTGTCATCCAACCTCCCTTTGCTTTTCCTGTATTTTCCTTCATTTTTCATTTTTTTTCCAATTGCTCACCTCTCACTCTTTTTTTCACTCAGCTTTTCATTTCTGCCTCACCGACAGAAAACCATTCCTCTATATTATCACTCTTATTTTTGCTCTTGTGTTCTTTCTCTCTGCCCCTCGGGCTTTCACATGTACTCACAGAAGAAAAGAGGTGTTAGGGGCCTACAGGTTATATCTTTTGAGAGCAGTTGGATTTTTCAGGGTCATGCTGCAGTCAAATTGGTAGGAAAAGTACCCGGTGGAGGTTGCTGTAAAAGAGAGGTCATTGAAGAGCGTATTGATTTTCCCGATGGATTTTGCTGCCTCTTGGTCATACCAGACTTGACAATCTGTTACGGCAAAAAAACAAGACATAAGTTTACAGCTTTCAGTCAATCAATGCAAGAAAAGACAAACTGACATTACTGTTACTAACCTAAAAGACTAGGGATAGACAGAGGATCTCACATGTGCTTTTATTTATCAAAGCCTTCACACTTTGTTCTTAATAATCACTCCGCATTGTGGTAAATAAATAGTTTAAAGTACAAGCTTCTTAATTTCGTCTATGAAAATAAATCTGATAGCACGTAATAGACATTAATACCAGAAATGGTAATGCCTGAAATATGACTGGGATGATATTGTTGCACCATATTTACTGGATGTGTAACAGGTCAGCTATAAGAATTGTTAAATCAGACCTGTGTTTGTATGATTTTGCAGTTGAGTTTTCCTGCATCCTACTAGTAAAAATAGCTACATTGATAAGCTGATTAACTGGTTAGTTGATCAACAAAAAAAATAATCTGCAGCTATTTCAAGAATCATTTATTTTTAAGCAAAATTGCAAAACATAGTTTCATCTTCTCAAATGTGCATTATTGTACATTGAGATCAATTAGGGTGATTTAGATTTTGAACTGCTGGGTGGACAACTGTTCTTGCTTTATAGAGAAAATGATTATTTAGTTAATCAATAAAGCAATGGGTTAATAAACAGTGATGATAATCATTTGTATCCAGGCAGATGCTAGCAGAAGAAAAAGCTTAGGTGTAACTGATAACGTTACTAATGACTCCTGTATACTTAGGTGCCCTAAGTAAGCAAGTGAGTAAGTCCTTATTCATAATACCAAGACCCTGGGAATAGCTCACCTTAGCTGAATGCAGCTATTTTAACATTAGTATTAATGATGCTAACGCTTTTCATGTGAAGCATTCAAGTTGAGTGAGAAAAGAACCTTGATTCCAATGCACTTTTTCTATGTACTGTAATATTCTATGGTTTTAAACTGTCAGTAGTAGAGAACTTCTTAATCATATAAACACTTTTTTTATTTTTGTGGATTCATCAAATCAAATAGTGAGACACTGCTTATTCATTGCATGTCAAAGCAGAGCTCTATACAAATACTTTATTATTTTATCATTTTTACCTGACATCTTCATTCATCTTACCCGTGTGTTTACATTCGTGACTGTTGGTGTTACTAATGTAAAGCTCTAAGATTGCATGGTAGAAGTTCTTCTTCTGCACTTCACCTGCTCTTTTCTTCTTATCACTACTTTTTAAGATGTCACATAGTCTTTTCTCTCAGCAGGAGAGTTGTTACAAGTTGGCAAAATTACTCCACCTTATAGCAAAGGTCATATATTGATGTTAGTACTGTTGGTGTATGCTCTGCTCTTATACCTTTCATCACCTCTTTATTTTTTATTCCCTCTCACAGCTGCTTATAGGGTTTGAGAGTGGGACAATTGTACAGTGGGACCTCCGGGGCAAGAAGGCCGACTTCAGAATCTACTACGATGAGGTGAACTCCACTATACAATTCTGTATAGAAACTAAACAACTGAAGCCAAGCAGTTTGGTTTCTATAAAGGGCTCCTCTTTTATTGGCATCATGTCACTCTGATTTTAAGTAGGCATTTTAAGAAGCTCTCAGTGTTTCTTGAATTATAATATTCATGAATTTTCACTTTTTTTGAGTGTTATCTGTGGGGATGCCTGTCATGTCATAGCAGCAGGAAGTAGGATATATATATATATAAGTGTGGCAAAATTTGGACCAGTGGAGAACAAGAAATTGCAACAAAAATTAATTGTATTCACACAGAGGGGGGTGCATGATTGATGTGCATAGAAGTTCACAAACTTCCCATGACATCAAAGTCTCATGGAAATACACTGAACACATTAAAAACTGGCAACTGGTTTTAATGTGATTAATATCAAAAAATTCCTATGCAAATATTACACACTCTGATTCAGGCATTCAGTCATTAACAGAGTCGAAACTACAGCAGAACTGAGATCTAGACGTGATAAAAGAGTAGATCAGTTTAAACGGAAAAGGAAAAAGGTGCTCCTACATGAATACATTTTTGGGGCTCAAGAGCCTCCATCTCATCATTTCATCCTTCTCCCATCACTTATCTTATTCAGGAACAGGAATTTGTCTGCAAACAGTTTCAATAAGATTGTCCATTACATGCACTGACATACAGGCGGAAACACAAACACTCTCAAGCAAACACATCAATTTTATTCGATTTATTTTTTTAGCCTTTGTGGCCTCAGACCCAATTTGCCCCCTGGACATTTTCACCTTTTAGCAGTGATCCTCTGCATCCGCTGCCATCTCTCATCTCCCGTCCCATCCTCTGGGAAGAGTCACAGCTCTCTTTCATTAAGGTAGTCCCATGTGCATCACCTCTAGTGTAGCATGGCATCTCTGTCTCACACCTCTTCAGCTGAAAACAAAAAAACACCACCACTTACATCTCAAAGGGACAAGGAAAGGCATACTGAATTACAGGTCATCTTACTAGTCTAAATGAAAAGCTTTATACTTGTACTCTTGTTGTTCAGTCATGAGTTAAATTGTACATTACATACAGTGTATTTGTACTGTGTTTACTATATTTGGCTTTTAGAATTTTGCACATGTAATGTTGTGCACCTTACTGTACAACATAACAGCAATATGCAGTATGTGAGGGAAACTAACTGTAAGTAGAAACTGTTGTAGCTTTGTAATGGAGGCTTTAAGCAAGCAATGACCTTTTTAAATGAGCACAAATAATATTCCCATTTGTTCAAGAAGAATTAGTACTCTATTCTACCTAATTAGAACAAAGCTTGAATGGAAATTTCTACTTACCTTTAACATATTTTGGGGGGAAAAGATGCCGTCTTTCCTCAAAATAATAAAACATGTCACCGAGGCTGCATCCTCCTCGAGGCTGGCTCAAAAATGTCAAAAGGTTAGATTAGAAGCAGAACTAGAGGCAATGCATTAATATTGCACTGTTGGAACCCCCGTCTTCAAATGTTAATAGGTGTACATATGGTTTCCACGCCTGTAGTGTGCTGCAGTGAAGGTGAAAATCATCTCAGTACTGTCTGGTTTTCTGTGACATATCTCCCATTGACCTCTCCAAATGTGCCCTGGATCATTCCTCTTGAGAACATGGCCATGACAGGGGTGGGTTTTGGTGTGAAAAGGCATTGAAACAACACTGACATTACTGAATAACTGGATTATCAAGTATGCATGTTTAAATAATTAAACATGTGGACACCAGCCTGACAGATCGTTTAGACGGTAGATTGAGGGCTTAAAATAAACCAATAGATATGCAGTGAGTGCAAAGCAACAAAAGGGTGGCAGACTTCTGCTCTGAGCTTCATTACTGCTTTTTTGTTATAGCTTGAACATCACACTTCAAACTATACATACGATGTACTTGTTAAAAATCCACTCTCTGTCTGTCATTGGCGCAGGCCATCCATTCAGTAAGCTGGCATCACGAAGGGAAGCAGTTCATGTGCAGTCACTCAGACGGCAGCCTGACGCTGTGGAACCTCAGAAACACCACCAAGCCGTTCCAGGTCACCTTCCCTCATGGTGAGATACACACCCACAGTCTACTGGCTTTTTTGTGTATGTGTGTGTGTGTGTTTTTCTTTACATTACTAAACAAAATTAAGCTTTAATATTCACAAGCTGAGAAAACTGGGTCCTTGGGCTGTTTCCTAATACAGTACACAGAAAAGGAACATAATGCAAATGAGGATAAGCCTAGGATTATTATAGAAATGGAGGATTTATTATGAAATTAAGTAATAGTTCACAGGTTGTCTATGGGTTGAGTTTCAAATGGTTATAGAACATGTGGGCGGAAAGGAAATCTAGCTTTTTATTTAGTCTAGTTCTGAATTGTAGAATTGCAAATGTTTATGTTTTATGCAAGTATATAAAAATAGTTTTACACATTTAGCAGCATGAGTATTGCAGTGTGAAAAAATATTCTAGTGATGTTTTTTTTAGATGTAAAACAGATACTACAGATAAATTGCTATGTAAAACAGAAAAATCAAGTTAATCATCAATGAAATGGTTCACAACTGTGACTCGGTTAATTAGAATAGTAATACAAAGGGATTTGTCCTTTTGGGATGCATCATACTCTACATCATAAACAGTGGTAATACACTGTCATCAAATTTTTTGGAGCTACTCCTGGTTTTCAAGGGTTTGTTGTCAAGTGCAGCTGGCTGTGCAGGTCCAGCAATATCCAAACGTCTGCATATTCAGAGTCCATGACAAAGCAAATCTGACAATCACCGTAATATGTGATGATTGCCAGTTTTGAAAAATCAGCTGTCAGGGGAGAATAGTGGTTTTAATGATTTCTGCTCCATATGTAAACCTAAGTACTCTTCCTCTGACTAGTCTTCTTTCTCTCTCTTTCCTACTCTGGCATGATTTGTGTATTGGCAGGGCACCCTTACGTTGTCAGATCTCTGGTGACGAATAGTACCTCGCTGTGAGCTGTGATCTGTGATCTCAGGCAAAATCACAAAATAGGAAGGCAACAGGCAAGGAGATGGGTGATGAATGTTGGGGGGAAAGGCAACAGGCCATAAGACAAGGTTAAATACCAGCAGATTGCTCAAAGCATATTCGCAAAGCATATTTATACATTTGCTGTTAGAGGTTCAGGCATGAGAGCTATTTTTGAAATTGCTGTATTCTATTTTGTGAAAGCAGGACCAGAAAGAATCTCAAAGTTTATTAGAATTCTTATTTGTTTCTTGTTTTCATGCAGAGCACTAGTTCCATGACTTAAAACCCAAGGTCCCACTGCCTTCCAGCAGAGACTTTCTCTTTATATTAAAGGCAAAATCATTTCATTATGTGAAGCAGGTGCTTATGTTTTTTTTTAAAACACACAGAAAAGAAACTGACTCTAGTTTAATATTGCACAAAAAGTAAGTCGATCAAACTGCTTAAAGTGTGAATTATTTATAGAGCTGAGAGGATGGCAAAGACCTCAAGATCGCTACAATAAATTATAATATTGTCTTTAAATATTGTCAATGTTTTTGCTCTTTTCACTAAACCAGGAAAGATACAGAAGGATGGGAGGAAGGAGTCATGTAAACCCATTCTCAAAGTGGAGTACAAGACCTCGAGGAACAGGCATGTGTTTTTAAACAAATATTCAGATCCAGGTTTCTTGATATCACAGAGTCTTTAGTTTCCTCATTACTTTAAATTGATTGATTATGGTACTCCAGTTGGTGATATCTGCAAGCAATCAACCAGTCTCCAGCTGGTTATTTTGATCACTATCATAACCGAAAGAGAATTAAGATAAAAAAACAATTATCATCTGTGCATTTGTATTTTAATGCAGCTAAAATTCACGTCACTATGGCTTAGCTTTTTATTTAGTCTAGTTCTGAATTGTAGAATTGCAAATGTTTATGTTTTATGCAAGTATATAAAAATAGTTTTACACATTTAGCAGCATGAGTATTGCAGTGTGAAAAAATATTCTAGTGATGTTTTTTTTAGATGTAAAACAGATACTACAGATAAATTGCTATGTAAAACAGAAAAATCAAGTTAATCATCAATGAAATGGTTCACAACTGTGACTCGGTTAATTAGAATAGTAATACAAAGGGATTTGTCCTTTTGGGATGCATCATACTCTACATCATAAACAGTGGTAATACACTGTCATCAAATTTTTTGGAGCTACTCCTGGTTTTCAAGGGTTTGTTGTCAAGTGCAGCTGGCTGTGCAGGTCCAGCAATATCCAAACGTCTGCATATTCAGAGTCCATGACAAAGCAAATCTGACAATCACCGTAATATGTGATGATTGCCAGTTTTGAAAAATCAGCTGTCAGGGGAATGATTTCTGCTCCATATGTAAACCTAAGTACTCTTCCTCTGACTAGTCTTCTTTCTCTCTCTTTCCTACTCTGGCATGATTTGTGTATTGGCAGGGCACCCTTACGTTGTCAGATCTCTGGTGACGAATAGTACCTCGCTGTGAGCTGTGATCTGTGATCTCAGGCAAAATCACAAAATAGGAAGGCAACAGGCAAGGAGATGGGTGATGAATGTTGGGGGAAAGGCAACAGGCCATAAGACAAGGTTAAATACCAGCAGATTGCTCAAAGCATATTCGCAAAGCATATTTATACATTTGCTGTTAGAGGTTCAGGCATGAGAGCTATTTTTGAAATTGCTGTATTCCATTTTGTGAAAGCAGGACCAGAAAGAATCTCAAAGTTTATTAGAATTCTTATTTGTTTCTTGTTTTCATGCAGAGCACTAGTTCCATGACTTAAAACCCAAGGTCCCACTGCCTTCCAGCAGAGAGACTTTCTCTTTATATTAAAGGCAAAATCATTTCATTATGTGAAGCAGGTGCTTATGTTTTTTTTTAAAACACACAGAAAAGAAACTGACTCTAGTTTAATATTGCACAAAAAGTAAGTCGATCAAACTGCTTAAAGTGTGAATTATTTATAGAGCTGAGAGGATGGCAAAGACCTCAAGATCGCTACAATAAATTATAATATTGTCTTTAAATATTGTCAATGTTTTTGCTCTTTTCACTAAACCAGGAAAGATACAGAAGGATGGGAGGAAGGAGTCATGTAAACCCATTCTCAAAGTGGAGTACAAGACCTCGAGGAACAGGCATGTGTTTTTAAACAAATATTCAGATCCAGGTTTCTTGATATCACAGAGTCTTTAGTTTCCTCATTACTTTAAATTGTTTGATTATGGTACTCCAGTTGGTGATATCTGCAAGCAATCAACCAGTCTCCAGCTGGTTATTTGGATCACTATCATAACCGAAAGAGAATTAAGATAACAAAACCATTATCATCTGTGCATTTGTATTTTAATGCAGCTTCAATTCACGTCACTATGGCTTAGCTTTATTTTTCCCTAAAGAGAGCTCCCTCTCAGAAATATCGTATTCCAGGATATTGATTATAATTTGCAGTTGTCAGGGGGCCACTAATAATATGCGGGAGAGGTGGGATGTCTGTGTGTGTGTGTGTGTGTGTGTGTGCGAGACACAGACAGAGGGCAGAAGCAGTGAGTCAGTAAAACAAAATGCAGTAGAGAGTCTCGGGATAGTGTTTTAGGACTATTTGGTACAAACATTTACTCGTCAGTGTGGCGGGTAGCCTTGTGTGACTTAATCGCGAAACAGAAAATCTGCCTGCCACTGGTGCTTGGCAGGTGTTAATTTCTCTGAGTCAAAGATTTTGTTCACCACTTATTTAATTCATTTGGTGAACAACTTCTTCATAGCTTTAAGAATGAACACAAGTTTATTTGTTTTCATTAATTTCTCTTATTTTGTTAGTGGCTTATATTTAGTGGCTTATAAACAGTTGTTTGAAAGCCACATGCATGCTCTATAAATAGTTTAAGAATTGATTTATCCATTATTTTTTCCTTTTATTTAATTATTACCCTGTCAGTTTCAGCTACTAGCATTAATGCAGAACAAGAGAAACCCTTCCGTAAGTCCTGTTCTCCTTCCACAACAGCGAACCTTTTGTTGTCTTCTCCGGGGGTCTTTCGTATGACAAGGCAGGACGGCGACCAACATTAACCATCATGCACGGCAAAGCCATCACGGTGCTTGAGATGGACTATTCTATTGTAGAATTCATGGTGCTCTGTGAGACTCCTTACAACAACGGTAAGTGCATACAAAGACAATGACTAAACTAGTATCAAATATTTTCTGGGTTCAGCTAATTGGTTTCAGCAGAAATACGTGGTTTCAGCCCATGTCTTGACATATCTTTTTGCAGTAATACGAGTAAAATAGAGGAAATATGGATTAAGCATTATCCTTTTCAGTCTGGCGTTGTATTTTACAGAGGTCCAGGAGCCTTATGCAGTGGTGGTGCTTCTGGAGAAGGACTTAATTGTGGTGGATCTGACACAGAGCAAGTATGTCTTATACATATACTTATACAGCATAAGCACACCTTCCAGCAGCTTAGCTTTATGTTACTGAGAGTGAAATAAAAGTCATATTATCTAGTTTTGACATGTTGGTGTAACTTGGTGTCACTTCAGGGGAAAGCACAACATATACGGTACCATTCATTCATAAGCCAAATCCAGTCGTCATAACAACAAAATGAAAAGGACAAAAGAACTAATCAGTGTCATCACTAATTATACCTGAGGGAGAAACAGAGGTCAGATGTTGTTTTCAAATAAAGACATGCTGCCTTGCTATCAGAGTGTTAATGCTACAACTCCAGGTACATTAACTTGTTATCACTATTGGAAGGAATGAAGATAGAGGTCAAAGATGCTGATGTGGTGCAATTAGTACAAGTTAACGCCTAATGCTATGGATACAATTGAATAGCAGCAAAAAAATTATTTATAAATCAGATTGCCTGGTTAATTACCTTAAACTTGTTATTCGTAAATTTCTCCTGTTATGGCTAAATGTAGTTTTAACACATCCAGATTGCCAACATTGTCAGCTCACCACTTTCCTGCTAATTGTGTTTAAATTGTTTATCATAAATTTGTCAATTGCCCTTGTGTGTGTAGATTTGATAGTTTATACTCAGTATGTATCATCACACTGTATTCATAGAGTTTACTGTTCAAGGAATAGTTAGCATTTGTAATGTAATTCACACGGTATAGTTTTTCTTGGCACAGCCATATTCTCTCGCAGACACATGGCAGTGCTATTTTCACCTCATCAGGACAAAGCCATTAAAGCAGAGGATATGTAAAGAGGCGGTGTTGCAAATTGTCACACCCTTTAGTGATGCTCACTCTGTAATATATACTTGTTAACAGACATTCAATTACCTCAATTATCTCCTTGCTGTCATTTCATGAAAACTTTCCACGTCCTTTGCCCCTTATCTTGCAGCTTCCCTGTCTTTGAGAACCCTTATCCAATGGACATCCATGACTCTCCAGTCACCTGCACAGCCTATTTTGCAGATTGTCCACCTGACATTATCCCAATCCTCTATTCTATAGGAGCTAAACACAAGAAGACCGGCTATAGCCAAAAGGTAGGGAAGGAAAATTATAAGGGAGGTATACCATTCTATTTTCCATAATTTTTTATTAATGCAATCAAACAACTTCCTTATATACTTTTGATAGATATTATTGACCTTTATCTGAAAGGTAACAACATTAAACTGCAGAGTGAGTGCTGATCTGTATTTATTAAAAATTAAATTCATCTTTTACAAATTAATTGCTGTTGAAGTTATGGGTTATCATTCATCAATGTGATTAATTTGTGTTTTGGAATAAAATGAAATCTTACCACCGACCTCAGTGAGAGAAATACAAAAGATGATGTGATTAGGTGTTCAAAATAATCACCATTCTGTCTGTAACAATGTCAGGATTGGCCAATCAGTGGAGGAACCTGGACGTTAGGCTCCCACACCTACCCAGAGATCATCATCACAGGGTAGGTCAGCGATACTGACCAGCATATTATAAGTACAAATACACTGGAACCGTTAACCCAAGCTGGAAAAAAAATGTGCAGTATCGCCCAGCACATTAAAAGGCATCTGCACCTAGGTCTTTACTCAGACCGTGACAGGACTCTTGGTTATACTCACCGATATCAGCAGGTTTCCAGCCATATGAAGCCAATGTGGATACGTTTTATCTTTAATACGAAGTATGAAAAACAAAATAAATGTTCAAATTCTTAGCTCATACTATTTATATTATCAGAGAGGAGAAAAGGATATCAGCTTTACTTTTCAACTATCAGAAACCGTAAGGAGGCATCAGGTGAAGTTTCCTGCCCAGTGAAACATTTAAAAGTAAGCCTAACTTCTATAATAACTCCTAAGATAACTGGAATGTTTACTACAGTGAAGAATATGTGGTGTCAAAGCAAGGGACAAGGTCGCCTAGCTCCTCGCTTTAAACTAAGTATGCCTGAAAGACCAAAAGAAACTATTCTTTGTCTTTGTTCAGACATGCTGACGGATCGATTAAGTTTTGGGACGCATCTGCAAGTAGGTCCATTCTTAAAACTTTTCTTTCTGTCTTTCTCTATGTCTCTGAGCTGTACTGAGGTGATAAATTTTGTTCAACTCAGGCTTTTGTTACACAGCATTCTCGAATAAATAATATTTCTTCAAGGATTCTGTGGTGATTAATTTGGGATTTGCTGTGGGCTCAGTACTCGTAGAAAATTAATAGCACCATGGTGAAATGAGATGCTCCATGACAACTGAGGCATATTGCCCATTGTCATGTTCACAGATGGCTTCAGTCAATAAAACCTAACATGCAAACATGTAGTTTTCTCCCCTTTTCCCTGTGGTCTGTTGGAGGCATTTACTTGAATTGCATCATATCTGATGTTACTGTCTTGATATAGATTGATTGTGTAGTGAGCCTAGCTCATCATAACCTCACCCTGACCGTGATTGACCCACAGAGTTCCAGCTAACCATAGCAGTCTACAGCCGCCATATCTTGGTATGCTACTTAGCTAGCTATTTAGTTTATTATTACTTTATGTTATAATAATATATTAGACCATAATATATTCTTAAATGTAAAGTAATAAATTGGTTTTCACAGGATGACATATTAAGTATTTTTAAAAATTTCTTATTCGCTATTATTTTACTTTTATTTTTGCCATGAAACAATTCCAACCATCTCTGATTAGAGTGCACAAACAGTGAAGGCATTCTTAAACACCTCTGCTGTGTTTGTTCATAAAGTATGTGCTATGTGTGTATATTTATATGAGAGGGCTGTGGTGATAATCACTTCCCCCTCAGTGAGTCAAATTACTTACCTAATATCATTTATACAGCTGTGCCAATCACAGGTGTGCTACAGTAATACCATACAAAATATTTCTTCATTGTGTATGTGCTGCCAACAATGGCCATGTCAGTTGTTCCCTTTTTCTCAGTGTTTCCATGATGCCACTTACAGTATGTTTGGCATTAACAATATTTTCACCAAAATTTCTCTAACTAGTCACACTGCAGATGTTGTACAAGCTGAAGACCTCCAAAGTGTTCGAGAAGCCAAAGCCAGGTGAGGGCCGCGCCGCTGAGTTGGTGGAGGAAGACCCCTTTGCTGTTCAGATGGTTAGCTGGTGCCCTCAGAGTCGCATCTTCTGTGTGGTTGGCATCTCAGCCCACATCATCCTGTATCGATTCAGCAAATATGATGCCAACACTCAGATAGTGGTGAGTGAAATGAGAATAAAAAAGGGTCACATGTTGGTCATTTGGGTGTATTATGAGGGAGTGCATGTGAAAATCCGATGTAACTTTTACAAACTCCTGCTTTGACGACTTTAGTGTTTTTCAATGGCCCTGTGTTTTTAGAAGAAAGTCTAATATAAATACTGTTATCATTTGTCACAGTTCATACAACATTGTTTGGGACCTGCACCTGCATAATGCTCTATTAGGTCACTGTAGAAGTTAAATTGTTTGAGGACCAAATATAGTTATTGTGACTGATGGCCATTGTGATAAGTAATATAGATTATTTCAAATTCCGGTATCTGTGTCATCTCCAGTCGCTAGAGGTACGCCTGCAGTGTGAGCCCGAGGACGTCATCTCTCCATCGGAGAATGAAAACAACCCCAGCTTCTCAGAGCCTGGCTCCCAGTCACCCCAGCCCCACCACCAACACCCAGCTAGCCCCGGCAGTGGAACACCAGAGGGTATCAAAGACAGCATCCCCTGCCTCAAGTAAAACCTCTTCATACTCATTGTTTCTCTGCATCAGATAACAAGACACATGTGCCCGGAATATTCAGTGTGCGTTACAGCGGAACAGTGACCCACCTCTTTCAAGAAAGAATAGTCACTGTGAAAATGAATTAAGTAAACACTGGACCCTGATTTTCATTTATTTTTGTGCTGTTGCTTGTAACTTAAGTAGTTGGTCAACATATACACATATTTTTGTAACTTAACTCATAACTTCTTGATGGTTGCACTACCATGCCCTCTCTGATGTATTAGGGGATGGGAGATATAATAACAGGTTACTCCCTATGATGCAATCAGATACTTGTTCACTAGGACAATTGCAGAACTAGTTCTGTAATTGTCCTGTTAAAGCCCATAACCCTGGCAGGATCCATAATTTTGCATCTCAACTTCTCCTTACTGTTTATTGATTCTTTTAGATATATATGATTGCATGTGCACATTTTTAGCAGATTAGCAGAATGCATGTGAAAGTTCATAATAGAATTGCAAAATATTTGATAGGAGATTGGTGACGGAGCTGAGAAGCCTTTATATGAGAGTGACACAAATGTACAAATAAATAATATTTTGTCCCCTCTTGCTATGTACTGTATGTGTACACAGTAATCTAACCTCTCCTCTACCGTGTGTCTGTTTCAGGGTAAAGGAGCGGGTTGTTCGGGTCCCCCCTGGCTACCAGGCAGAGCTGGTCATCCAGCTGCTGTGGGTAGATGGAGAACCTCCACATCAGATCACCAGCCTGGACATCAACTCTGCCTATGGCCTGTAAGTCACTAGATGTGTGACAGTCTTTCTGTCAGCTTGTTTACCTGTTCATCTCTGTTCATCTCTGTGTTCATTTTTCTTTCTACATTGTGAATATGGACCTGCCATTTTTCATATATCATCCAAAGTACAATTCAGTTCAATATATTTGTTAGTGTGCACTCAGGACAGCAATCCCTGTCATAGTTACGAGCTTTTTGCACAAACTGTTCAGATACAAAGCTGGATGCTTTTTGAGATCTTTGATTACTATCAAGGCGCAGTGGTATCTTGACAGTTGTTCAGCTTCATAGTTCTGTCAGGATATTATCGGAAGTGAAGCAGATTATGGAAACTGCACCAAAAGTAAAATTGAGAGACCAAGAAGGTTTTTTTTAACAGAGAGGAAAAGCACTCTGTGTGGCTGGTTTACACCACAGCATTAACCCAGCTACACTCCACACAGTTCCGACTATTTACTTTGTATTTGAGGAATTGCAAGATTGTGGTCCCAGATGGCAGCAAAAGGGAAAAGTCTGACACTGCTTCAAACCTAAATCTCAATCTTTTTTCTGTACCAGGTCAATTTGGAGTGTATTATTTCACTTATCTGTATCTCTTAAGAACCAAAAAGGGAGGGAGTTCATTTTATTATGTTTGTAAAACATTAAATTGTGCGTGGTTGGGGTTAGTACTGTTGTTATTGCCTGCATTTTATACCACTAGTACACAAGGTTATAGAATTAATTAAACTGTTTCCAGTAACTAGTTTTTTATTTTTCCTGACATAAAAATGCAATGCCATCCAGGGGGATATTCATTGAAAAGCAGTTGGCTTTAACAGTACCAACAAGATGCGGGACACTGTCTTCTTTTCTCTTCCTTTTGTATTTAACAGTGTTTTATTTTAATGCTTTATTTATTGTAACTTTTGTTGATCTGAGTAAAGGTTGACTTTTTTATTCATTCAAGTTTTTAAATTTGGGAGTTATTAGAATATGTTCGATTGATGTCGAAGAGAAATCCGAAGACTTACTTAGTTTATCGATTTAAGACAACTTGTGGTTTTGATGCGAATAGAAACTCTCTCGGCGGAAACCAAAAAAAAATCAAAGCTCTTTTTCAAAAGCTTTGCCTTTCTCCTCTTAAGCTAATTCTAGTTTGAATGGAATGGAAAATTATTATTTTTTTTTTTATTCTTTTTTGCTTGCTCCATCACGCATCCTTATGAAAACCCACACAATTTTTACTCTTATCATTTCACTTTAGGATATAATGTCCTAGACTCATAATATTGAGTATTGTTGTAAGCATAAATGATATTTATACTTCACTGACATCTGTTAAAGTAGTTACAGTGCTTTTGAAAAATTGCTTTGTAACACAGTAATGGAGGCAACATAAAGACACGTGACACAAAGGCATGATATCAATACCATATTAATGTGTTTTCTCACAACTAAAGTCACAATAAAGAAACAAGGCTGTCTCTTCTGGTCATCATGGCATGAACATCCATACCAAAGGACAAGATCACTGCCATTTATCCCAGATCTTATTTAAAGGATTTGTGCCACTTATCAATGTGCATTGTGCTTAAAGACACCTCACTGATAGCATAGGTTTCAAGAAATGTCTAAAGTTGCTATTATTAACCATTATATCACAGAACATACATGTTAATGTGTGATCTAAGTATGTTTTAAGGATGTTTTTGTTGTTGATTTGTTTTGTTTTTTTTACCATCACCTTCCTTTAGCTGTTAAAACGATAATTTTGATCTGTAAATGTTGTGGTTTCCTGGTTGTGCCATCTTTCTTAGTGATGTGTTTTCAAACACGTAATCATCGTCGTGAAATTGTTGTTTACATAGAGTGAGTGACAACAGCCCTGTTCATTCAGTTGTAAAATTTTCCAAATTGGAGACAATGCTGTGGCTGCTGTCACAACCTGGACCTTCTGACCATGTGAGAGATATAAACTGAACCAGACATCTGCATGCGGGATGCATTAGCGCAGTAGTGGAATGGGCAGTGGGGATATGAGGAGTCTTTATCTTTTTTCCTCACTTATTTTATCTATTTTTTCTGTTTGCTATATTGAAAGGCCACTGGCAGAGTTGAGAATATCATCTGATTATGGCCAGAGCCTTATCAACAGGAACATCTTTTGCACACAAATACAGAAATTGCGCATAGGTTTCTCTTGTTCAGTTATGCCAGAGGGTCGGGATTGGAGAGAGGTAGCAGGTGGCAATGAGGCTTGCTGGGAATCTGGTATTAATATTCAAAAACAGCAGCACTAGCAGTGTGAGGTAAAGTAATTTCATGTAAAATTCATAGTTAATTTGAAAGTATTTGATTTAATGTTGCACCATTAACGTCAATGAGAATAACCTGGTGCAACATTAAATCAGCCAAACGGTGAAAATGCAAGCGTGTGTTTCTGTGCATTTGTACATGCCTCTTTGCTGTGTTTGTGTGTCTCCAGTTTGGCGTTTGGGAACTGCAATGGCCTAGTGGTAGTGGACTACTTGCAGAAAACTGTTCTGTTGTGTATGTCAACACTGGATCTATACGGAGCCACTGACCCCTACCAGCGCCTTACCCGCTCCCCTCGCAGGAACAGACAGTCCACCTCAGGTAGCACACACATGCCTCTGGGATCCTGCCACACACATGCATGTACACAACTAATACTCATTATGCATCCACACAAAAAGGTGCCACAAATGTAGTCATTACATCCAGACTACTGCATCTTACTGTCTCTGTCTCTATCTATTTTCTATTCTCCTGTCCACTCCCTTTTTTCGTTTCTACTGCTGCTTCTTCTTCCTTTTCTTCTGTCTCCTTCCTCTGTAACTATCCTTCTTTCTAAGGCTCGACTGATCAATCAGGCAACTCTGACCTATCTTACATGAGGATCTGAAATCAATGATGAGGGTGGTTTAATTACATTGCTGATCAATTCCAATGGTCTTAAGCACTTAATTCAATCAAAGTTCGTGAAGATACTAAACCGCATTTATCTGATAGAAACTTGTTAATTTAAAGATAACATACATATTATTTTTAAATACAAAAAAAAAATCCCATTATAAAATATGATGCATTGTTATACAATAAATTCAACTGACCAACATAAATGAGGTAGTTCAATTTAACTAATTCTCCACCACCTATAATGTTAAAATGCTTGGCTATACTGCTTCTTCATTTTTAATGAAGCACATTTAACTAATTTAATCCTTCAGTTTAATACTTCTCTTTCCTCCAATTTTTATACAATAAAAAGGATATAATAATATAACATTCTGAAGGGGGCCACTCAGCATAATGGCTGCTTTACTTTTGATGCTTAAGTATTTTTTTTCTTTTGTGAAGGTTAAAATGCTGAATTTTTACTTTGAACAAAGAATTTTTACATAGTAATATTTCAATGTATCAGAGGCTTTTCAACTCTTAAGTTGTGGCCTAAGTTAACATGAAAAGGGTGAATTTAAGAGACAATGTCTATTGTTACAAAACCCAGTGTGTAATCCCAACAACATCTAGTTAAATCTAGTTGGATAAGACTAGAGGTAATTATATCAGTGCTCAAAGGCCTGCATCAGTTGACCTCTTATTCTTCCCTTTCTTTGCTCTTTTGTTGTCAAACTATAACATACAGAGAACAAAAACACTCGTCCATCTCAGTATGCCTGTCACGGATCTGCACTATGATATGAGGTGCATGTTAACAGGCAGTCATTCCATGTCGGCATTATTATGCATGTTATCATTTGATTTCTCTGTCCTCTCTGTTATGAGTCCTGCTTGAACATAAATCTGTAGTCAAAAAGCCACAGAGGTCTCTTTTTAGTTCCTGACCCCTGCTTCCCTTTTTTCTGTTACTGATCTTGGCTAGTGATGGTCTCCGAAGTCGGCCTAGTATTTATACTAAAGTACTGTAAAGATATTCAACCCCACCATACAGAAATAATTGTTAACAATACAAGCCACACTTTCATTTGAATAGAAACTCATGGATTTGAGGGCATAGCAGTTCTGATTGTTTTTATTTTCAGCTGTCTAAGGTCCTTTAATTTAAAATAATTTAAAGTGAGGTACAGAGGTTTCTTTATCACATAATGCCACAAGTGTAGCTGAAAATGCTTCACAGGTACACAGGATTTGTGTGAAGAGGAATATCAAGTTAGATGGAGGGATTGATAACTTTGGACTTTAGAGCCAACTCTTTTCATTTGCATTCCATAAGTGCTTTTAGTGATGACCAAAGCAGTCATAGTTCCCAATATCCTCTTTTGCCAAAGTCTTTCTGTGTTGGAAATTTAAAATCAATTCTGAGACACAGAGAAAAATAAAAATGGGCAACTGCGCCCTTTTACTGAACCCTGTTGTTATGATCTCGAGCACTTGCTATGCTGGAGTTAATATACTGCTAAAGACAGAAATTCAAAACTTAGTCAAAAGCCCAAGTGAAACACGTGGCATTCATTAAACTGTCTCTAAGCTGCTGGCCTCTCTTTTTGTAATATTCCGTCATGTGAAAATAAAATATTCCGTCCTTCCCACAACATTTTTAGCTGTTATCACCACACATATTTGTATGTGTATTTTATATATACATATCAGTCAAATGTACTGTATTATTAAACGATGCTATTTATGCTTAGTTATTGATTATTTAGGTGTGTTTCTCTAGTTGTAGTTTATTGGATTTTTAATGCCAGTTAACACATGTTAGGACAGTAGGTGTATGGCAAAAAGCATATGAAGAAAATGAAATGTAAACCAATTTTTCAATGCAAGAAGACCTTTCTTATTAATGCTGCTTTGTAAGTAATTATATGTTCCCTGCTAGCATAGTAGCTTACTTCTTGTGAAAATGAACAAACACAGCGTCTCCAGGGTTTGCAGGACTAGCGGGTATTTCTTGTCTGTCCTCCCCTGATGCTAACTCAGTTGCTGCTTGCTCTCACTTTCTTTTCCACTCTAAGCCTGTGTGTTCTCTCTCTCCCCTTCCCACGTTTTCCCTTCCTTCCCTTCCCTACATCCTAAATGTAATGACTCAATTCCTTTCCCATCCATCCTTCCTCTCCTTCTCAACCTCACATTCTCTCCATCATAACCTTGTTTTTTCTTTTCTCTCTACTTTCTGTTCCACCCCACTTATACACCTCTCTGCTCTCTTTCTCTCTCTCCCACCTTCTTGTCCTCTCTTATCTCTCCTTGCCCTGAATCTCTACCTACACTCTTCACTCTTTATTCCTGCTCTCCATCTTTTCCATCGCTCCTTCTCTCCTCCTCCTCCTCCTCCTCCTCCTCCTCCTCCTCCCACCTTTTGGTGACTCTGTGGCTGCTGCTGTGGGCATGTGGGCCTGCCTAACAGAGTTTTGCATGCGTGGTCTATCTAACTTTTATTCAGATTCAAAGAAAAGGATCCGTACATCCTATCAGAGTAAGTCAGGCCTTCCTAAAGGCTGGGGGGCTGTGTGTGTGTGGGGGGTTGGGAAGCAATGGGGGGATGGGGCAGTGTTTCGTTGGAACATACAAGGGCAACAGGGTTGCCATAGAGATTGGGAAGGGATGATGTAGACTGAAAGCAAAAGGACAAACCAAAGAGATGATTGGAATGAAAGTGATTGTTTCTGGTCTTGCAGAATATCCTATATGTAATTTTCCTTATAAAACCCAACCAGCCTATTCCAGTCATGTCCAGCAGTATGTCCTTTGCAGAAAGAAAGCCACTCCTTTGAGTCTGTTAAATAAGGGCAGTTATAAATATTACATGATCCATGTGATGTATATTTTAACTGAGGCATAGTTAGTGGTGTGAATAAAGCCTTGTTCATCCATTGGGCCTAGAAAGCTATAACCTGTGTTTTGAGTCAATGATTGCAAAAATAATTCTTAATCTTATTCTTTCTTAAACATATAAGCAGAGACCCTTTTGATGCCTACAATCATCTGTAAGGACAGTGTAAATGATAGAAGTAAAATTTGCATCAGGAAGTTTTGCTGGAGACTTTGACTGAAGGAAATAATTCATATAATTACTATTAAATTAATCAAAATTTTCTGAAATAACTACTTAGTTTATAAAGCTGTTGATAAAGCTATAATGAACATGGCTTAAACACCCCACATTTGCACTCAGTCTTAGAGGAAATTTCAGTGTTTGTGATGTTCTTTTTTTTTTAAGGTGTAAGTATGACTTCTCTTTATGGCCTTTGCTTGGTGCATGATCAAATTTGATGTTCTGTTTTGTATTTTGATTGTATATGACACCTTATCATGAGATTTGCACTACATTCTGTTCTTTAATAGTTTTGGGAATGCTGATATTTTATGTCCACCGGTTGGAAATTTGAATGAAATTAAAGCTGAAATATACATTTATTGAATAGACTGTAGTGAGGTAACTTAGGGATTCAGCCACTCTGCTCCCAGAAAACAAAATGTATTGTAATTAATCCATCCAAGTAAAAGAGCGATTGTCAAATATTACCTATAAGACCTATATCCTCATAACATGATACATTCAGAAATAATTATAAAATACTGGGAAAAAACTATGCAACCAATCCCAGATGATGGACCAAGGATAGCTGATAAACATTCCTCTAGACATTTTCTCGGGGCTCTGTTGGCTGACATTGACCAAACTGACTTCTGTACAACTGGTGAGAGTGAAATAATCTGACTGACTGTTTGCGTTCTACTTTTTCTTCCTCTTGGCTGCCATTGGCTGCTGCAGGCCTTACTGAACTCTCTGACAACCAGCAGTCCATTGATATTGAGAGAAGCAAGTCACCCACATCAGGTAACCTGCCCACACACACTCACACTAATTCCGGCCACTACAGAGTCCATCTTCCCTGTATGGAAATGTCTCTGTCTTTGCACTGTGAAGCTTTGATGGGAAGCCATTCTCTTTAAACTCGAAATGAACCTACAGTATGCGAGCCTGTGGAAACCTGACCCATAACCAGAACATCATCCCTTTATGAGAATAGCAGCTGTTTCACATGACAACCGTTGTTCAAAGTTGTTATCTAGATGTCTTAAATTCAAAGTTTTGAAAACATGCAAAAACTTCTTAAAAACTTCAGTGGAAAGATTTTCATGAGAAAATGTATGTAGGTATCTGACTGTTTGTTTGAAGCATATCATGGTCTGTCTGACACATTTTGTCACAGTTTCCAGCTGGTTTTTCTTTCCATTCTTGTGTAATGAATGATTGTTTTCTCAAAGGTAAGCAAGTAAAGAAAGACTATACTTTTCACCTCCTCTCCCTCTTTCTTCATGTCTCTTACTTTTGTGTTTATTCTTTTTTTCTTGGACTAAGTGCTAAGTTCTGCCACTGTTGTGACATGGAAGCTGTGAGGACCTAGCCAGCATCTCCTGAGACAGAGAGTAAAAGATGAAGAAAGCGAAGGATAGGTGCGGCTTAAGAGACCAGGCCCAATAACATGTTCTGTATGACTTGAACTACCGTTAATGCGACAGCTGATAGTGGCAGTGATGAAACTACAGTTGATAAGAATTGAATTGTCAGGGGTGGGATCATCCACAGTATATTATAAAAAAGAAATTCCTGTGCACTGCTGTAAGTTAAATATATGCTGGCATGATGTGTAGCAGTGCTTGATTTGATGTAGCATTAGATGTTAAAAGATGAATCACGAAATAGAATTGGCTACTTTAGAGGGGAATGGTGTGATGAAAAATACAGTACATTGTGAATTCCATTAGTGTTTGTTGTTAATGTTTAAGTTATTTTGTCATTGGCTTTAGGTTTCAAGGTCACCCTTTGGAGATGTGTTGATAGTTTACAATGTGAGAGGACTAGCTCATGATGAATATCATAGAGTAAAGGTTGGATACAATAGATGAGAGTATGAAGTTTGAGATTGTTTATTGTGTGTTGCGGTTTGTGTGCTTGGAGCCAGGATGGATGAAAAGAGTTTGCTTTTGATTGCAAAGAAAGAAATAGACCCATAATATGGGGAGGAGGGAGAGACGAGAACATTTCCCAGCGGGTGCTTTGGTATCTGTCACGGGAAACCACTTTATCTCAACAAATTCAGAAATTAAATGGTCAAATGGAGAGTGAAAGCATATGTAAATCTGTGCTAAGGAGACATGCTGTGTCCTCGTGGCTCTTGCTGCCTGTCTGCTTAATGAGGTTTTTAGTTTTCAAACAAGTGATTTGAAACCAATGAGATTTACTTGTAACCAAACAAACCAAATGTTTCCATTTCAGCAACAGTTCAGTATATTTATCTTTACAGTACTAAGTATTATTGATTTATAGAAAAACTAATACAGCATTTATGATTACATTGAATTTTTTTTTGGCCCGGGTATTTTTTTTTCTAAAATTTGTGAAAATATCCCACAAACTGATTTTCTGTGAGGTGTGTGAGAAGAGCCTATATCAGTATCAGCACAAACACAGAGCCGAAACATTTCTGTCATACCATCTGACATTTCTTTAAATGATCAACATGGTGGTAAATTTGTGTTTTTAGATGTTTTTTTAGGGAGACAAAGAACAATTTAAAAGTTTTGTTTTGAGTCTCTCAAAAAAGAGCCTACAGAAAGTCTTGAGTCTTTTTGATCTATAATGCAAACTTTTGATAGTATTGGCAAAATTTGTATGAACTGAAAAAAATCTATATAATATTCCAGATGATGCTCATTGGTAGATATACAGCAGCAGCTGATATCCTATTCCCAGTAGCATAGAAAGACCAATGTACTTTATCTGCAGGAGGCTGAATAGTGTGATTCAACAACAACTCAGAGATTACTCTGTCAGGTCATGAGAGTTTTGGCTTTCATGACATTCAGCTACTCCTGATTGAGGACTGTGCTACAAGCATTTGAACAGTGCTGTTGCATTGCAGTCTATGACGCAAAGAGTTTAATTTTAAGCCAGATATAATTTCAAACAGAACGGCAAAGCTGATATATTTCAGCCCTTCACTTCCTCGTTTTTTGGGTTTTTTTGCACACATGACAAGGGTGTCTATGCTTTGTGCAGTAGCAAATGAATCTCTTTTAGACAGGTTTTACAGGCAGTGATCATGGGCCATATAAATAAACTCGACTTGACTTGAATAGACGTTTCAGCTAGAAACCTGTCCATGTTCCAAGTCCTTGTTAGAGCTTCAAGGTCATTACTTTAGATTAGAGCACCTTTTACGTGTAGTATGAGTAATTCAATATGAATTCAGCTGTCGAATGTCTGTTGTTGTTTAAGAATTTTAATAATCAACAACACTTCAATGGTTTCCACTATCCATATTGTCCAGGATACAGAAATTGGCTATGTAACCCTTGAGCCTTTTTTCTTTTTTAAAACCTATTTTGGAGCGCAAACAACCAGGATAACAGAACCAGGACGAGATGTTCTTTGCTGTCTTGGCAGGGAGTCTCTCTGCACTGCATTGCTGACTAGGTCATGGTCATTCTCTCCCATTACAGGCCTGTCATCTTAAGAGAGATGGAAGAATGGGAGAATTGTGGAGAGATGGATAGGTACAGATACAATACAACACAATTTGTCCAAGTGTATGATTCATTTTAACAATTCCCAGAGGGAAAATGGCAGATAGGTAGAGTAGTAATATTCAGCGAAGTACAGTTTCAGAATTGCACTTAACAATTGTTGATAGCAGTGCGACCTAAACTAAAATTCTAGTTACAGTCAGGTTGATGCTTTCTTCGATAGGTTTTTTTTAGATTTTTTTTGACAGCTTATAAGCACAGCTGTGCTTTGTTTGAAAGGTGAAGAGTTCGTGGTTTGTTTCCTTCTGCTGAATATCAACTTCAACCTTTCTCTGAGACCATTAGAGACTGTCTGACTATCCCTGGTACATAAGGTGTGATGTGTCTGTTTAAGGACATATGCAGACTGTTGACAGCTTATTAGGGAAGCCAGCCATTGTCCTAATAACCCCTGCATGTTAATAACTGCAGGCATCTCTCTCAGCTCTTCTTTCAAATTTCCCCCTCTCTTTTTTCCTATCTTCCTTTTTTATTAGGCCCAGTAATTTGCCCTTCTTCTACCTTAAAGTTGTCTCCTTGCACACCCTGCTGTTGTCTACTTTTTTATGCCCTGAGGTTTTAAGTTTGGGTTCAGGGTTACGAGTAACATTTCCTCAGTGAGCTTTATCCCACGTGTGGCTGTAGCAGGGTTCACTTGACCAGGACTAGTTGTGAGATCAGCAGGCTGAAATGCCAGTGATGGGTACCTTACCCAGATATATTTAGCAGTGGGGACATCAGGGGAGAGAGGATACAGGTAATAGCTGAAACTTTACAGTTTGCTGAACTGATGCCACCTCCACAGCTCGGTGTGACTCATGGTGGCTTGATAATACTTAAAATAAGGCTACTAACAGTTTTACACTGAAATCCCACTGGTGCACACCTAATATATCTATACTACATCTATAACTAAGCAAAATTACATGCTCCTGAAAACCCTTACCTATGCATTAGATTACTTACTCATTAAACCAGTTTTTGAATAATGTATAATAAATCATACATACCAATATTGCATGTTATTACTAGCTAAAAAAGGCTTACATGTTTTTAAATTACTCCTAGGATGTTACAGATGCACCAAGCATGCCATTTTATAGTGTTAGCTTAGCTTAACTTAGAGTAATAAATTAGTGTAAAAATCAGATCAGCACGCTCAGAAATGACTTGGAAGTGACTGCTAGTTAGCATGTTGTCTTAATGGGCTGCATTTCATTCACTATTTAATACTTGTTCTGTTACCTGATAATAGAAAGGAAAGAATATGATTGAGAACTGCTTTATTGGGAATTTGGCCATATTAAATTAATGTATATGTAAACACAAAGAGTAGGAGCAAAGCAAACTGAAAGAATGGCTGAAGCTGGCGGACACTAGGCAGAATGTAACTATGATGTGATGATGTTGTGAATATGCCAGTTAGCGTATCATATAGTCTAGCAACATTCAGCGACTTTTTGAACAGGCTTTAGCTAGTTTCCATTGAAAGCTGTACAGCAGTTCAGACTTTTCAACTACATCTTCAATTTCACTTATTAACCATGCACAGTACAGCCATATACTAAATTACTGAAATACCTTATATCCAGCCATTCCAATTTTCAGAATCAAATGTTACAGTTTCAGTCATTATGTTCTTCCATGTAATGTTGTTCATCACAACCACAAGTCTATTCCTAGCACAGTTTAAACTTCCGTGCTTCAGGTGCTACTCTATTCAGAACAGGTGGGTAGTCGGCATGACACACAAAGAAGTTCCACCCCAGTGACTCTGAATATTTTTAAAAGGTAAGAAAAAGAGGATTGGTGGGAACAGGTGTTTGTTACCAAGAAACTGTCTGAGCTGTTTAACCCTTTATCTCAGTTTGCTTTTCTCCTACTCTTGTGCTCACATATATAGTATACAGAGCCGAATTCCCAGTATAGCTGCTCTCATTTACATTCTCTGTTTCTATTTTCAGATAACATAACAGGTATGACATAGTGAGTGATACGCAGCCCATTAAGACAACATGTTAACCAGCAGTCACTTGCAAACCATTTCCTAGAAGTTGCTCTGTTCTGCTATAATCCTGATTTTTTAATCCCAAGATCGTCTGACAAAATCACCAGACACATAGGTTAAAGGCAATGCCTTTACTGTGATTTCAGCTATATTTGCTTATAAAATGATCCCTCAGAGAGAAAGTTAGAAGCTCATTCACATCCATGTCAGTTGCCGTGCAGTTGATTGAACAAGCCCAGAGAGAGTTGTTCCTGGGGAGGGGAAGCCCTCTCTGCTACAGAAAGTAGCTGAAGTTGGTCCAAAAAATTGCTAGATGTGTCATATAGGTGCTCTTGTGAAGAAAGGTCACTGAAGGGGTGTGGAAAGTCTGTAAATCTAGCAACAAAAGTGCTACATTGGCAAGACTGCCTGTAAATGCCACCATGATGATGCAAAAGAAACTGTTTGTGCTAATTAGTTTTGAAAGTTTAATGGGCAGTTGGGAAACTGCAACACCTGTCTGGCTGAACAGTGTTGTAACTTCATCATGTCCACACTCACTCACTCATTCATTCCCATTTATAGGGCTTGACACGCTATTGTAGTCCAGACAAAAATATGGGCACTCTAGTATCGGTTTTGCGTCTTCTTGTGAGTTTCTATTATGATGATGACTGATAACATTTTGACAAACAACTGTCCCTATGGAGTATCAGGTATTTGACATTGACCCTGAAACTTAGAAGGGGTGATAATGTTTGGAAGAAAAAATAATTTAAGAAATTACCTTGAAGAATTAACACAGATCACTTAACACATTCAGGTCATAGTGCCATGTGTAAAAGAGCGGGAGGACCGGATGGCTATATGGAGCTGGTGGAGAGAATCGAAATAGTTAAAAAACCTGATACAATACTAGTGGTTTTGTTAGAAAGAGTGAAGATCAGGTGTAGTGAAAGTAGTTGTGGTAGTAAAACTAGTAGTACTGCTAGCAGTAGTAGCAGCAGTGTTTTTCGTGATAGTAGTAGTTGTGCTTGTGACATCTTTTACATTTCATATTGTTGGTGAAATAGTGTTGTCCTTAACCTGCTCATTAATCTTTTTTTTTATAACCTATTAACTTATTTTCCTCCATGTTACATACAAGACTCTCTTCTCACCTATTCACCTACTCTGTTTGTCTCTCCTCTGTTGCCTTGAAAATCTGTGTCTGTTTTGTTGGATCTCCTATTCCAGTTTATTATCCAACCTCCCTACACAATGACCCACGCATCCTGCCAGAGCCTGTGGCCAGTCTGAGAGCCAGCCACTGCAGTCCAGTCTTTTACTTATTGGACAATGGTAAGAGGAGAGATGTCTCCCGGATCTCAGCCTCTTCATGGACATCTGCTTGTGGTTTTTATCTTTTTTTTTGGCAATAATGCAACAAGGGAGGGATCATTAGGTTGTTTTTGAACAGGTGGTTGGTTCAATGTTGCACCTTGCATGCTGACTCTGCTTCCACACTGTGAGCAACACTATCAGCAAGACACCATAAGTCCTTTCATTACTTACATAAGCACAGAAGTGGGGGAGTTTAAGTAATTAATATAACTTTCCTGGCTCTGAAAAGCTGGCAATGGTAGAATACACTCATGGTCCTTGACCATCAAGAACAAAAATGCTAAAATGCTTTTTCACTCTGGTTTCCCCCAAGTGTCATGAAAAACAGATTTACATTTATGTAGCTGGAGTAAAATGGAAAAAAAGTTAATTACAGCCATTCAAATACTAATGGGCGTTGATAAAACATCTGAATGCAAGTCACACTACCAACAGGATATGAAATCATGAAATAATCATGGACAGGAGGCACACAGGTGGTGGGACTCCTACTGTTTGGTTTGCAGTTACCTGTTCTAAGGACTGCACTGTATGTGGATCAGAGCACTCCAAATGGGAGACACTGGGAAAGAAAACCACACAAATGAGCAATCAATGATCACAAAATCACTAAATATTTTAAGATACAATAAAAAAAATCATTATCAGAATGCAGAATGTGCAGATCATTACCCAAATGCAACTAGATTCTCTCACACGACAGCTGTTCACAACAGAATGACCCATCAACCAAGTTTTTTGCTGTGTAAACAAGCTGACAGGGACTGTGTTTCTAGAAGTAGACTGTCTGCCGCTGCATTCTCAGTGTGCTCCATGCTTTTGTGAAGACATCTGCTGGTGTTGCATTGTGTCCCTGCCCCAGCCGCAGGCAGGTAGTTGTTGTGATGCTATTTTAAATGCCAGATCTGGGCTTTGACCTAGGATTCTTCATCATTCAGCAATGCTGCAAGGCAGGAGGACTTAGGAAAAGGAAGGGGTTGTATTCCAGCTGGGTTCTTCTCCTCCTCTCTTGTCAGTGCCTCTAGTGTTTCATTCTCTGTGATGTGAATCATTGTGCTTCCACTTAAACCACACATCTTTGTTGCTAAAGGACAATATGCTGCTTTACTAGACTGTGGCGCTCAAATTGTCTCTAAATGTGTCTTTCTGACTGTGTGAATAAACCCACAACCTCATCATGTTGTCCTCTAATGTTCATAGCTGTTTCGTCTCTAACTAACTGCATGGTGCCCACTATGTGGCCAGCTGCGATGCTGATAAAAATGACATCAGCTTGAGTTGTATGTTTACCAGTGGCTTTATTGTGGCCTGATCAAGTCGAACTTTAGCCCCATTTGGGATGTCAGAATTCCATATTTACTATAATTTGGTCAAATGAAATTTCCTACATAGACCTCTGGGAAAATTTAAAACTGATTTTTTTTTCCCCTTTCAAACTAGCTCTGTGTTTCATCAACATTTTCAATATCCTACTAGTGTCTACTTTCCGTTAGAAAGCAAACTTTTTTTTCTGCAATGGGGAAGCACAGCTGAGAAAAAGAGCAAAGCAGAGCAGGGTATTCTATGGAAATGTTGATTTAAGAATTGGTTTTGCCCCAGGTAAATGCCTTGTCTTTCTAGAGAGAAGGCAGACATCTATGGTGTCATAATATGCATTTAATGGTGCCACTCACAGCACCACCGGGAAATAACATTTTGATTTTGCTATAGTTTTGTGTTGGGAACACTACATGAAAAAATTGTCAAGTAACATACAGAGTTCTAAGGTCACAAATGGGGCTAGTCCAACTGTTGTCATACATTTGTTATAATATTATCACATAAACAACAAGATACCAAACTTGGAGTAAATTGTACTTCAGCAAAAAGGATACACATAAATTATGGTAATGTTGTTATTAATCAACAATGACTTGTTGAAATTGTCCTATTTTTAAACACAAAAATGTGATGTTGCTCAGCTGACCAAAGATAGTATAAAGATTCAAAAGGCATGCGGTTACAAAAACCTATGGTAATGAATGGTAATACATGCAGTGTTTGGTCTGGCAACCATAATAAACATTTTATGAAGCCACTTATCTGTTAAACAGAGGAACCATTTGTCTGAAACAGGCTTACTGTGAAAACATTTTCTCTGTCATTGTAGCTCTAGCAGTGCACATTTCATATGGTTGCAGTAACATCTGGTCACCATGGTTTATTATGAAGAAAACACACATGAATACACACGCACATGCAGAGCTCATCTGTTATCTCAGTGGCAACACTAATCCAAAACGCTTTACTAGTTCCTGAAAAAAAGGGAAACAAAAATGCATTGATTGAAAACTTCAACTATAGCACCAGAGCACCCTAATTTCCTCCTATGTAACAAATAAATGGTCATGCACAGTAAATAAACTGTAAAAATGGATTAAACTATATTAGATTCAAGAAGATTTTTAAGAAGGTCCTTCCATTTCCTCCAGTAGGCCCCACATCCTCTGCTGTACTCTTTCTTTTCTGTAACTCCGTGGGAGAAGGATTGAAACCTGAGTCAACATTTTTTTTTTCAAAGGAATCATCATCAATTCCTTTGATGCATTTTCCAAATCTAAAGTAATATTGAAATGGTCAGAATTATAAAGGATGCAAATTCATGTCCATACTGTTTTCCACGTGATCTTGAAATTTAACAGCCGTCATTTAAACACCTTTCTGTGTTTTTCACATGTCAACAAAGAAACAATTAAATATTGCCTTTTTTTGAGAGGAAAACTGACGCATAACATCTCAGCTTTGACCTTTGCAGTTCTCTAATTGCTGCAAAATGCTTGCAAAATGTTTGAACAAATTATTTTATTACCTCCAATGTCTGACTTTGATTTTTGTATTGACACCCTGTTGTGTCAGGCTGTTTGTGTCTTTTTCTCAGACGTCCCAGGCCTTAGAAAATGCAGAACTGAGATATTTCAGCAAAGATCTTGGGTCAAGAATAATCAAATTTTAGAAATGTGGGCAGTGAGTCAAGTTTGATATCCAGAGAAATAAAAGACAAAAGATAAATTCTGTCCTGCCCTGCTCCAAGTGCTTGAATATTTTGTTTGACAATATTTTTGTATGGGGTATTACAGATCCTGCAGAAATAGTTGGCAACATTGGCCTGGGACAAAAATGGAGCTTGCATTTTGAAATATGCCTGCCATGTGCAACTGCACCAATTTGCATGCTCTGATTCTGTTTTCATTTGAATTGATGAATCCCATTTCATTTGGTTTGAGTTTTTTTTTTGTAATTTTGTTTCCCATTGTTTGAATTAGATTACACCTACTTTCTTTTTTAAATCATTTATTTAGTATTCCTTATTTTTTATTTAAAAGGATTAACTGGTGCTTTGTTTCCTATTCTTTTGTTTCAGTAAAGGGACCCGGCAGAAAGTTAAGTCTGCCAACAGATCTTAAGACTGATCTTGGTACGGTAGGCGAAAGCCAGCAGTTTTCACTTGATTTCCTTTGAGTCATTTAGTATCTGCTTTTGTCACCTTTTCTAGGCTTTTATGTTACGTTAGTAAATATTTTCTCACTCAAACTTCTTTCAGTTTACTTCTCACTCTGTCTACCTGTTTAACCAGCCCATGAGACTGCCAGTCTGACGTGTTGTTTTGCCCCTTAATATATTTTGATTTAAAACTTCTGTATTCATTTCTTCTACATTTTGCAAGTGTTTCTAAAGGTGATTTGTAACTCATGCCCATGTTTAAATTTGAGGCTTTCTATCGCTTTATCATGATTGGACCATCTTCTGATTTTGCACAATCTTTCCTCCATTGACAGCCTTGCTCTGCAGTGATTGGATCACCTGCTACTTCGTTCATTTAACTGGATCATTTCTCTCTTAAACAGCCTTTTTTTCATTATAACTTGATCATCTGTGTTACAGATACTGACCATTCCCCGACACACATCTGCTATATAAGTGGTACATACACATTACGATCTCAGGTTTCTCTTTGCTCTACTTCTCAACCATGCTGTTCGCTCTAAAGACTTCTGCTTCTTTGAGTCAAAATGTGCCAGTACTTTCTTATTCCTGTGACTTTTCTGATTTAATAGCTATATGTTTTGTGACAAGTGTGAAAAAATGCTTTTGTTTTATTCTATTTTTACAGCACTTATTAGCCATATTCAAAGACAAAAAAACTCTGATATCAACATACTGTGCACCTTATCACACGGTAGTAGTAGAGAACATTTTAAGCTCATTAAATTTCCTGTGTCAGTAGGATGTGTGTTGTCAGTCTCTCTCTCATATATATATATATATATATATATATATATATATATATATATATATATATATATATATATATATATATATATATATATCTTGGAGAGACACAATTGTGTATGTGTGGGTGTTTGCACACACTCTTGATGCATATGTACGGTACAACATACATTGGGGGAATATCCATTTGAGTGCTATTTCTTTTGTTATGTCATTTCCTGCAGAACATTTTGGGGCAAATGACTGATTACCTGCATCTCCGTTAGAAATTCATAACAACAAAACATAGACAGGGGAGCAGTGGTTTTGTCACGCAGCTCTCGCATTTTCAATCCCTACATTGTTGATTCTGCTGTGAAACTGTGTGACTGTAGTGCGCAGACTGTTTGGCTCCCTTGAGCATTTCAATCACTTCATATTTGATTTGAAATTATTTGTTCATCAACCATCAGACTAAATTTAATTTGCCAAATTCTAAGAGGACAGTGACAAGGGGTCACTGTCTGTTGTTTTTAACTATTTAGCACAATGCTGTTAACCTCATGCTTTATTAATTTCCACATAGTGAAGTTCAGAGAGGAAAGATAATAAAAAAAAATAGGGAAAGCTTCAATAACATATTCATGTCAACTTCAAATCATTTTAACACAAGTTTTGCTACCACGCAGATGTCATTAAAGGACTAGTGTGTAGGATCAGGTGGCATCAAGCAATGAGGTTGATGTTTGCAACTGACTAAATACACTTCCCCTCACTCCTCCCTTTCCAAGTGTGGCTTTCAGTTGTTTGGTTTCTTCACTCTGGTCCACTGTAGAAACATGGGGGGCTCCACGGACAAGGACAAGGACGTGCTCTCTGTGTAGTTTATGAAGGGCTCATTTGAAGCTAATGAAAACACAAGAATTCTTAGTTGATTTTACACTAATGAACATGATTATGTATATTAAATTCAATGTCTGCCAGTAGATCCCCCTTAATCCTACACACTGGTCCCTTAAAGAAAAAGGTACTGCTTTATGTATTAATCACTCAAGACAAGTGAGAATGAGAGTCTTCCGATGTTTGATATGAAGCTGTAAGTTACTTCCATGTTGGCTGCTTTTTTTTTGTGTTGCCAACTAAATTGGAGGCAAAAAAGAAACTCCAGAGTCCAAACGATCTACACAATTTTGCTTTGTTTTTCTTTGTCTCATTAATAATGTTTGGCTCTCAACAAATTAATTTGCTTGCACACAAACACTGTACATAAGTAAGAACAAAGCTTCCAACAAACTCAGTCCCTGAGGGGAGGCCATGTAAAGCTAATTCCAGAAAGCAAATGTTTCCTGTCAGCACCCTATGGCTATGTAGCCTAACCAACTTACCTACATCACTAATAACATTATTTTACAATATATTTATATTCTTGTCTATTCCTTTGATCTTCACTCGTAGCTCCTTGTTACGGCCAGTAATACCATAAAGCTCCTGGCCTTCAAAAGCAATAAACCATTTCTGCTTAAAACAAGGGGTTGTTTTTTTGTTTTTGTTTTTTTAACAATCAAAGACACAAAGTAGAGATGGAACAAACCTGTTTTCTTCTCTTTTGATTTTCATCTCTTTTCTGGTATAAATTGGGTACAAGTGCACTCACAGTTTGCCTCACATTATGCTCTCTTTTCTTTTACCTCAGCATCTCTTTCTCCTCCTTGCTCATACTTACTATGAACAACTCCAACCCTCTGTCCATCACTCTTGCCGTCCCTTCCTCCCTCAACACCATCTTACTTGTTGACAATCGGGGTTTCAATTTGGCTTGCTTTTCAAACACTCCAAAAATGTCCATCTTCATAGGTCATATAGTGTACTACTGAACTGAAGTCTGCATTTTTTTAAAAAGAGAGCAAAATCTCCCAATAGGTTGAAGAAAACTTCAGCTATATCCTTGAAACAGATAAACTACATCATAAATAAGTAAAGTTCTCCCCACTCATTGGAAGATATCTCCCCTGTTTTGATTAAAGCAACATTTCATTATTAGAATAAATGGCTTGTGAGGATGGATATTGCAGTAGTGGATTAGAATATTTTTGAAAGTTTCGTTATTTCCCTCTCTTTATTGTTTGCTAATGCTTTGCCGTTGTTACAGATCATGTCAATGGACATTGCACTAGCCCCACCTCCCAGCCCTGCTCGGCAGGGAAGCCTCGCGTCCCAATGGGTTCTGAGGGGCCACGGCTTACCCGCAGAGGCCCTGGCCGACCGCCCTTCCGCAAGGCCCAGTCTGCTGCTTGCATGGAGATCTCTTTGCCTGTGTCCCACACTGAAGGTGTGTGCTTGTCCCATCCCTAAACCTCCTTAACATGCCCTCCATCCCATCAAGTGCATGCCATCCTCCCACCTTGGGGTAAGTGGATTAAGGCCTGATACATAGTTAACACAAGGCAAACGTATGCTAATGCAAGTTAGCGGCTTAAAAAGTGCAGCAATGCTCTAGGAGTTGATGTTGTAGAGGTAGCAAATCAATGGATAATGAACAACTTGCAGATAAATTTGATATAAACATCTCACAATTGATTTCTGGCTAAAACCCTCCCCCAAGCAGTTATTGCCCAATCAAACCTTAGGGACCACAACTAGTCACTGCAGGTCGGTCAAGAGTTGGATTTTCTCTAGATGTTCAAGCAGTGTTCAAGGTGTTGTAGTTAAAGCATTACCTGCATTCTACAGAGTTTAGAGGGTGGGCTTTGCTTTCGCCTTTTCTCAACATAAAGAGTGTTTTTGTTAGCATGTCCAGATAATTCGCTTAAAGATTCTCGTTTTAATATGAGTAGGCTAATAACATTTAAAATGTAACCTGAATGCATATAATTAACATCAGCTTAATTAGGCAGCAAGCTTCAGCAGATAAAATGCCAGCGACAGTTGTCATTTCTGTCAGACCCATTGTTTCAGAAATGACTAATAATTTTGAGTAGGAAATCTGCCGTCCAGTGAGAGCGACCTGCAGCTGAGCTGTGTGAGCTTGACATTTTTAGCAGCAGTAAAGAAGAGGGGCAAAGCTTAGTGGACGGTCATGCTTTTTTGATATCCTCCAAAACATAAACAGTCAGTGCAAATTAATTGAATGAAATTTTTAGAAGATGCATTTGTACACTGGAATAATTGGGCATCAGCCCACGGTTGGTGTTGACCACTGTTCTTCTTGTGTAGTAGTTCATTTATCATTGTTTGAGCTACTTAGCTACTCTAAACATGTATTTCTGCAGCTTGCTTTAGCATCACCTTACAACGTTTGAATTACAAGATGCAGGAAAAAGCCTTTGCATTTTGTCCCTCAATGCTGTTGCCTGTGTCAACCATGTCACAGCCCTAAAGGTTGGTGCAATCTTAAGTGATTTAACTGGATGTTACTTCTTCAGTGCCTTTCTTCCTTTTCTATTTTTCTGCATTAAAAATGGCACCTGTTTAGCTTAAAAAGCAGAACCGATGTGATAGCAATGAATGTCATTTTATTTTTCCATCCAGTCATAATATGATGAAGTGAAGTTTTTCTGTCATATTCTTTGCCTTCTAATAAATAGATTCTTGATGTTATTTTTTTTAATGTAGCTAAGAGCACACAGGATGTTTGTGTAGTGTGGCCACACCTTCAGACTTTGCTGTAATGCAGAAAGCTTTGAGCCTAGAAAGGCATTTCATCAGTCTTTATTTAGTTTATTTATTTGTGAGTATATGCAATTTGCTTGTATTACAATTTTCCAGAAGATCCACTTTTTCAAGTTTCAAATAATCCTTTTCAGTATGCACACAGATAAAAGAGATGACCATTCATCTCTGGCATTACAACATTCTTACTTACAGATCTGATATTCATTTTCTTCCATTTGAACTCCTCTTATTCACACCCTGACTTTGACTTGCACTCTCTAAAAATAGATTGGCTGAGTAGGCTTCATATCTCCATGATGAGTGTGAAAATCTGTGTGAGCTGGTGTGTGTGTGTGTGTGTGTGTGTGTGTGTGTGTGTTAGTACATGCACCTTTTCCGTGTTATAAAAGGGAATCTATGCATTTATGATTATGTAAATATGTTCCTCTGTCTGTGTGTCTGCAATACCAAAACCTGCTAATCTGAATAACCTCAATAACTCTGTAGGTCTTAACAAAATATCTTTCTTATTCCCAACAATTGATGCAGTGGGCCGTCCTTAGGCTAGTTTTTGGGTATATTTTGCAATTCTACTCTTACAAAATAAGTGGGAGCTTGTGCAAAAACATAAAAGCAGATAGAAAAAACTTGCTGTCAAGTGAGGACTTAATGACACTTCCAGCAGTGTAATTTTAAGATAACGACCACGGAATGGACATATAGAAATGGCTTCTGCCAGGTTTTTACAAGAACACTGAGGCACATCCTATGACTTTGAACAGAGAACAGTCTCCCACTCAGACACGTCTTAATCTTAACAATACTCTTTACATTCTTCTGACTTTTATTCATTTCTCCTTTCTTTTTAGATATTTTTTTTTAAGATGGAAAAAGCCACAGCGAAACCAGACAAGACTATGAGTTGAACTTAGCTGCACTTTCAGTCTTTCATTTACTCATATTGCTCTGTAATTTTTTGAGGGTGGTGAAAACAAAAATAAGGAGGCAGAGAAGAAACTAAAGTGCTCTACTTTAAAGTGTGGAAAATGTGAAAATTTCCTTTCCCACTTTCAGCAAGAGATTTTAAGCAAGAGCACTTACACATCGTCTGTTAGATAATTTCCTTGTATGTTAGTCAAAGTGTCATGTCCATCCAGTTGTAGAGACCGCTATCTACAATAAAGTGTCGCTTACTCATAAATCTAATACACCACCAGCACTGCTTTCATACAGTGCTGAATTATCATATAAAAACTCGTGCTCCTAAAGAGAGCACACTTATGGAAAGCTCCAGCTATTTGCTTTTGTGTCAGATTAACAGAAAGTCTCTGCCAGGTTACAACAGGCAAATCTCTCCATAGAAAACTGCTGTAACCACACTGCACAAACATCAGAGTAAAAAAAGGCACAGCCATTAGTTGCAAATGCTTGCAGCTGAAAATCAGTTTATGATCTTAAGAAACATTGTCTTTAAACCTGTGCTGTTCTATAAAGTTACAAAGGGAGTCAGTGTGTGCCAACCCTTTTTTTTTTTCTATTTTGCAAACCTTGTAGGGTTTTAACAAACGTGGTAGTGCAAAATATTGATGCTAAGTAATAAACAGGATAGGTGCAGTGCCATTTGTTGAGTCACCGTTGACCGTTTAACACAAATTCTGCATTTAGAATCAACATCTTCTTCTACTTCATTATACAGCATTGACCTGGAGCCAAGAGGGAAGCCTTGTTTCATGCGCATAATCTGAATGTTTTATTTAAACCACTGCCTCAGCTAAAGCCGCATTATCAACCACGCCAATGCAGATGACATAAGAAATTGTTCTTTTCCACACTTGTTGTAAACCATCTAGAACCTCCAAAAATACTCATAAGAAACATTCTGATAGACTTCTTAAGTAATTTAACATGAAAATTAATATTAACCATAGGCTGTATTAACATTGTAATCTGTTGCTATTAAAAGATTTGTTAAGTTGTATGGCTTACCTAGATACAATTGTGACAACCTAGGGATGTCAACTGATTATGAAACTTACTGCACTGTTAAACCACACACTGCACATGACCTCCAATGAATAAAGGCTTTATTTAAAAGGCAGAAATCAAAAAGTTATTGTCGGAAATTAAAGAGAAAAAAAAAATGCAAAATTATTTTGTCAAGCCTGACTGCATAGTTTCACTCAGTCCTGTCCACAAGCTAGCTGAGTCAAAAAAGAAGAAAAAAAACCACTCTTTTTAAGGAAGAGCATTCCAGCTCCTGTCAGATACAAAAGAAACATGTCAACACCTCTCTGAGGGATGGCCACCTTGCTTCTGTGTGCCTGAGTGGTACACGGTGTTCTACTGCTCAAATAGTACGTAAATAGCTTGGAGAATCTGGCTCTCTATATCAAAGGCATCTTTGGCTAATCAGTTTTGACATCTGACATCTGTTACCCAGGCATCTTTTCCAATTCTCACACACCACCAGCTTTCCTCTTGTGTCACCCTTTGACCAAAATGTCAGCTTTGCACACAAGATATGACATAATCTAATAAGCCACTTGCCATTAAGTTTTCTGAGCATGCTTATGTTTCCGCCCAAGGTCCGAATTAACTTTTTGACTCACCAGCCGAGGTGGCTGGTAGAAAAAAAAATTCCACCAGCCAAGCATATTTTTTACTGGACAAAATCATAAATTTCTTTTTTGTACCACATACATATATTTGTTAGTCTTTCATTGTGATGATAAGGCATATATTAAATACAAACTTGAAGAAACCAGCACAAACAAATGCTAAATTATTTTGAAATATTCATCAGCAGTAAATTAATTAATTTATAAATCCATTAAGTTCATATTTGAATTAATTTTTTATTTATTTTTATTTTCTAAATATCACATCACTTTATTTAATTATATATGCATATATATGTATATATTCATATTGTAATATTCAACTGTTTTGTTTTGTTTTTTTTATTCCATTATAACTTTAGACAAGTCCACAGGGAGCTCGGCCTCATCGCGCAGATCCACAACAGAGTGGGCAGCTAATTTAAACAACGTTAGCTGTGCTAATGAACGAATGGCACCTGTTAGACTCACCTCAACATGCCTATATTACAACCATTTAACCCAGCATGAGTCGCCGTTGTAAACCGTGACTATTCTTGACTCCTACTAGGCAGGGGAACACTTTGGTGTAGTCTGAGGTGAAGTGTGTTTTGTGCTTTTTTCTGGGGAGGGGGCTCCGCCATCATGCTGCAGGACACTATGTTGAACTCCTGGACTCCAGAGAGAGGTGGGCTGTAAAGCCCGCCCACGGAGAAACAGACACATAGACAGAGGGCAGAAGCAGTGCGTCACTAAAACAAAATGCAGTAGAGTCTCAGGATAGTGTTTTAGAGCCGTTTTGGTATAAATATTCACTCGTCAGTGTGGTGGGTAGCCTAGTGTGATTTACTCGCGAAACAGAAAATCCGCCTGCCATTGGCATTTGGTGGGTTTCAATTTTTAACACTTCCATACTGTGGGGTGTAATATATATAGTACCTGCCTTTTAATATTGAAGGTATTGTATGGTGCTGTAGGATTTTCAAGTTAAAAAGAGCTACAGATTGAGTGCATGTTTCCTATTCTTTGGTAGATTTGTACTCAGTATTACAGTATTTTTTCTTTTCTCTTGGCTACTGTAGTCAAATATACAGAATGACATACACTGATTTGTATGTCACTTGTCTAATACAGCATGTGATAGGGAGGAAATGAATGAAAAATCCAGAATAGCCATAGTTTGCAGCAGCATTACTTTGTGTTTATTACGTGTGTACAGTCGCTTTTCTCAGCGGACCGCTGTGTATTCGCTGACTGTCGCTTACCTTTGGCACTTTTGTTTATCGGTTGCACTGGATTACCACAGTGAAGAGCCAGCAGGATCACTGCAATAATTAAAGGTCAACAAGCAGTGCGAGAGATGAGGCCAGTGTTAATGAGGCCTGCGTGCCAGGAGAGGACATGGAGGAGGGAAACGGCAGGGGAAGCCAGACTCAGCGAACAGTAAACCATACCTACTGTCTTGGTTGGGCAGCACGCTTATTCATTTCTGAAGATGCTATTTTAGGATAATGTTTGAATTGCCTGTGGACATGGTAACAAATTTGGTAGTGGTTGTTTAAGGACAGAAAAATCTATTAGATAGAGAGTGTATGTTGTTATCAATTGATTTTTGGTAGTGTAGAGGGAGGAGGTGTCTTTTGCTCATAGTTTAACCCTTAAATTAAGTATAAGCTACATAGAGTGTTATAGTATCCCATAATATACATATTTCATGAGTAAAAGAGGCAGTTTTAAGATATCGTTTACTGTGCTGTAGCACAGACCTAAGGTGACTCAGTAACAACCTGGCCTGATGCTGATGGAGACACTCAAGTCTTCACCCGAACCCACATAGGTCCATGCTCTGAGTTTAAAATAAAAACAAAAGAAAAAAACCCTAAAGCCATAGGCCTGGTATTATATGGTTTTGGATAAAAGAAGTGCCTTTTGGATTTTTTCAAGCAGTAATCATCATCATTATTCATCTTAATTGTTAAAATGTTACATTTTGATTACAAAGCTTGATTAATTCCTAAATAAGTACATAAATAAACTTACAACTTGAATGTGTTCACTGATATTAAGCAAAACTTTGGACAAAGCTCAGTTTAATGTCACCAATCAACCACAAAAAAAAAAAAAAAAAAAAATATATATATATATATATATATATATATATATATATATATATATGTATGTGAGAAGTGTGTGTGAGTTAGGGTTAGGGTGCATGTATAACTGAATAAATCCCACTTTGTCTGTCTCACCACTTTAGATTGTCTGCCTTTTCCTTATCCCCTCCTTGACGCTGCCTTGCCTGCCTCTAGCTCCCTGTAAAGCCCCCACCCCACCCAGCCCCCACCCCCCCAAGGGGTCCCTGTGTCCTTTCAGAGAACCACTGTGTCTGACTTTCATTAGCCAGCACCCCACAGGCTCTGTCACACAGCATAAACAAACCCCAGTGACACACAGCAAAACTGAGCTGCTGCTACCCAGACTTACAAAAGGCTATTTTGACTGTGTGGCTGCCAGCTGCATTGTATAGCAGAGTGTTAATTATACCAGAATTTTGAGTACAAACATCTAAATATGTTGATACTGCTTTGATAAGTGGTAAACAAGAAAACAAAACAACAACAACCAACAGCAAAACAACCAGCATTCTTGAGGTCTTCACCTTTGTAGCAGCATTTTTGCTGGAGTTTTCATTTCAGTCTTGTATTAAATTAGTTATGTATTTGACTCCTTGCACCAGTTTTGTAATCAGTTTGTAAACTGGGATGCAATCATAATATTTTTGTACTTACAGCCAGAACTATCAAAATGTTTTCTGTTGTGCAATAGTGCTGTACAGTAGCTCTTTGTAGACCACACTGGACTGGACTAAATGTATGGCCAGGAGTGTGTAGTTGAGCAGACGGTGCTGAAAAGCGTTTCAGAGAGCAGATGGATATGTGAGTAAAGGTTGTGTGGCCACCAGAAACATACAAGCAGCTTCTTTTTCAGTCTCATTCTCTCTCCGTCTCTGTATAAGTTTGAAGGAATCTCTTCACACTCAGTTGCATCTTTCTTTCTCTCCCTTTCTTTCATTCTCTGATACCGCTGTTCATCTGTCCATCTTGTCTTTTTCTTGGCTGGGTGGCTGTGTTTGTGCGTGTCTGTTTGTGCCCACGTTTGCATTTGTTTCTTTGGCTCATGGCGGGTGTGGTTTGTTCTGTGGGGTTCATGTTGTGGGGGATGAATAGGTTATGCATCCAGGAGGGCAATGCTTCAGCAGTTACACGGAGTCACTATGTACTCCCACGACGAGCACCACACCACCAGCCCCTACACATGGAGTGAGAGAGGTAAGGGGGCTTCGGCCACAAACCCATCAAAAGCTGTCCTGCTGACTACTACACATTCGTCCGTCTGTCAGTCAGTATGTCAGTCTGTCCCGTGGCCCTGTTTCGTCTAAAATATGCCTAGAAGTGCTTGCTCTTGTCCCAAGGTGCAGGAGAGGGTTGATGTCATCTTCATAGTAGTGCATAGAGTATTTTGTGCAGGCAGCATACAGCAACCATTTGGAGTTGTTGTTACATAAAGTCTGCACTCTGCATATTGCCTGGCTTTGAATAATTCAGAAATGCAGCAATACAGAAATACTTTTATTATGGGGGCTTAGAGTGCATAATGGAGGACCTGAATGGACAGCACTCAAATAGAGTTTGAAGGAGTTTCTGGATTTAGTGCAACTGCCAAGGTGTGTATGTGTGTGCGTTCTCATGTGTGTGTGTCTGTCTGTAAATATGCGAGTGTGTGTGTCTGTGTGTATGTGTGTGCTTTGTATCTGAGTGTTTGACAAGGCCACTGAACAGAATCTTGTCAGCAGATAAAACCAGAGCATTCTCAATAGAAGTGTGTGCACAGGAGTGTGATGTGAAAAATAGGTTTCTGTCCAGATGTCCCTTTGTAATGTGTCACATCTTTTCAGTGGCATTTTCCTATTTGTTCCAGTCTTTTACATGACATACAATCTGCCAACAAACTATGTATACAGTATATTTGTCTTCTGCATGCTTTATCACCCTCTCATTACGGAATACCTTTTTCCTTTTAACTTCTTGTCCACTCGTCCCACCATTCCCTCTTTTTTATCCATCACGTTGCTGTTCACTTCCGCCACTCTTTTACTGTTACCATACATTTCTTTCCTCCAACACTATTTTTCTCTCTCTTCTTTTCTCTCTTGCCCTTCCCTCTCTTGTCACTGTTTCATCTCTCTCACTCCTTGCATCATTTCTGGCTGGGCCATGCTTTTGTGTTTGGCGGCTGTTGCTACAGAGAGTCGTGAAAACTCCTTCAGCCGCTCGCGCAGTTCCAGTGTGTCCAGCATTGACCGGGACACCAAGGAGGCTCTCACCACACTGCAGTTTGGAGAGTCCTACGGGCGCAAGAGTGACGCTCTGCCAACCCCATGTTTGTGGGCGGGCACCAGCTTAGGTGTGGTCCTGCTCATTCCAATGTCCATTCCCACCGACCAGGAGGAGAGGATGGAGGAACCTGTCACCATTGGCCCCAGTGGTAAGTCCCATTGAGACTGGGTTTCATCACAGAGGTGTCATGTACCTTATAGAGGTTTTTAGTAATCGTAGTTTTACAATTTCTCATGTACTCACTTTTAGTTCTGATGTGGTGTTATAGATCTCAGCATTCCTTTGGTGAGCAAAATGTTCACAAATACAGCCAGAGAAGATGACCCCTAAAATATCACCAGTTAATCTGTGGAAAGGCTTCAGCCTACTTACAGCCATGTCAGCAACAAACTCAAGACAAAGACAAAATATAGCAGAGGATATTAAAAACCACAAAATAAAAACTTTATCAATTTTATATTTATTCGGTCTTACTAGTATTTTGAAACGATACACTCCCGACTAAAAGCAAGCCATAAGCAAGCATTGAGAATGAGAATATAAGGCAACCTCTTTAAACTGCTGTCTCAACTCAAAATGTTAGTCAGGTTTATCAGCACAAAATGTCCAGATCATATTTGTTAGACTCATCTTTAAGTATTTCACATTTTTGCAGTTTCAGTTAAATTTTGACTATATTGGATGCATTATCATAAGGGATTAAATCAGTGTGACTAATGTTGGGGACTTTGAATTTGGATTAATTTTGGTCACTTTATGAGAAGATCAAAAGGCTGTAACAATATTAATGCATGTACCATCTTAAAAAAGATATGGTGAATTTTTTAAAAAGTATATACCTATATACAAATCTAGTAGATCTAGTGTTAAAGTAAAGTTGCAGATGGGAAAACTGAAGCAATGAGATGAAAGGTGCTAAAACGAGTTTGATTTTAATTCTCTGTAGGTTTTTCACTACAGGTAATCCCTTTCTTATTACACATCATCTGATCCATGGTACCATGAAAAATCAGTTAAACTGTTTATTAAGTAAAAAGGCTTATTTAATTTTGCAAAGGTTTCCATTTTGATTGTTGCTATGAAACAGTGAGGATTATTTCCAGCATCATACAAAATGTAAAAAGTGTAGTAATTAGCCTTTTGTAATCTATTTCCTATCCGTATTACTTTGATTTGAATACGTTTTTTCACAAATAATGATATAGGGGACACTAACTTTGAAAACCCAGGATAAAGCAGAGCAAAGCAACAATAGATTTAATCTTAACTCCACTTGTATGTTTGGCACAAAACATCCACTCAGACAACTGAGAAAATGCAACGTTAATTCAAAGCAAGGCTTTTAAAATAAGAGCAGGTCATTTCCTGAGGAATTAAGTGCACTGTGTTAAGATGTGCAAAGCATCATTTGAAACCTCAGCTCTCCCCTCATTTTACTCATACCAAAGAGCCTCTAAAACATCATTAGTTTAAGTTTGAGGAAAATTTGTTGTCATGGAAAATTTGATGGGCATTTGTCATGTAAACATTAACTTCATTCTACACTCAAGAGCAAGAATAGATTTTGCAGCCGCATAGTGTTTGCACTCTGACTAAACAAAACTGAACATCTCAAACAGACAGTCCAGAAGCCCTGCTGTTTGAGGAAAAAAGTCTCCTCAAACTAAAAGTGTCCACTGAACCAGAAGTGCAGGCCCTTTGGCGCACCAGTTGTTCTCTTGGGACTAAATTTACAAGAAACAAGCTCATTATAGGGCTGTCACAGATTCTGACAAACTGAAAAGCAAGTATTATTGAACTCTACCTGTTTGTCCTGTGCTCTTCTGGATTACCTGTGGAGAATGGATAGTTTCTTAAAAAGTATGTTGTCAGCATGCATGTCAGCATACTCTAGTGTATGTGTAAGTAATGGATCACTTTGTAGCCAAGAGTCGATAACTTGCATAATTCCTTCATACTAACATTCTCAGTCTCATTTCACAAATAAAGTTCAGTTAATCTCAGAATAATTTGTGTTACGCTCTGATCAACAGACAAACTGGGTTGCACTGGAGATGAGTGCGGTGCTTTGAGTTGTTTTCATTTCCACTTTGCATCTAGTACCTTCTTGGCTTGTGTTGCTGTTGTGCTATAGCTTTTGAAATTTTGATTTTAGATGTCATACCTTGCCTGCTTTCCTCTATTGACTCTACCCAATCCCTCGCAGGAGCGGTCCTGATGCTGAAGGGCTCAGTGTTAAGCTTTGGCTTCTTAGACTGCATGGGAGCACTCATTCAGTGTCCCTATGAGGTTTGGCAGGATCTCAATGCCCTCGAGGACCCTGACCGACCACGGAAGCGCAAGCTGGTCCACTTTTCACCATCATCCTCCCAGGATGCCTACGGAGAGGGACACCTGGCTGTAGTGTGCTCAGAGAGGCAGGCCAAAGTATTCTTGATGCCCTCGCAGTCTTGCCTCTTTGTCCACAACATCACAGAGTCATCATTTGTACTTCGAGCTGACGTGGTTTCTGTGTGTAACAGTGTGTGCCTGGCCTGCTTTTGTGCCAATGGTCACGTCATGACACTCAGGTACATACAAGGTTTTGCATTTGTTACTTTTGTCTGTCATATTAGATGTTTGTGTTAAGTGTGTTCAGACTTTTAACTAAAATTGTGATTAACCTGAAATTTCCATAATATATTCTTAATTTAAAGTATCTTTCTGTGTGGACCTCTGTAGACTTAGATCATTTGACTTAGACCAGGGCTGTGCAATTGATGGTGTAATGACTGAGATAACAATTTTGGCCTTCACAATTATTTAGACTTGGCTGGTTGCAATATTGACCCTTTGCATTGAGAGTGCCTGCTCTGATACATCAAATAGAGTATTTCCTATTCACACATAAACTGTGCATAGTTGATAAATTAGAAGTATTTCATTTGAATACACTTCTAGTAACATTTCTCTGATTTTTAAATATACCTCTGGATACAAGCAAAAATGTTCTTCAGAGGAGAGAAAATGTGCATGTGACATGTGACTCCATTGTTTAGAAATAACTCCTTCCTACATGGTTGGATGCTTCATTAAAGCTTCCTATCTCTAAGAGTATGATTTGATTTCATTAAATTTATTTTGATGAGCTAAGATTTATTTATAGTTGTAACAGGTACATTTTAAGATTAAAGACAGTCTTCCGTTCATCAGATATTCACACACCGTTATCTATTTTGTTACTAAAAATGTAATGTGATAAACAATCCTGAGATTATACTAGACTGGATTTAATAATCATGATTATTATATTTCTATAATCATGTAGGCAATATTTGGCCATGATGTTTGGTGTTTTTTTAACTTTGGCAAGGTACAACGTTACTATATACCGTATATGTTCCTGGTGTCTAACTTGTCCTTCATTCCTCTCACTTAGTTTGCCCAGTCTAAGACCGCTGATGGATGTCAATTACCTGCCTCTGACAGACATGCGCATTGCAAGAACCTTTTGCTTTACCAATGGGGGGCAGGCACTATATCTTAGTTCCCCGACAGAGATCCAGAGAATTACATACAGCCAGGAGATGTGTGACAACCTACAGGTCAGCACTGAAGTCTGTGATTGTGTGTGTCTGTGTCCTCGAATGACATGCAATATCTCAGATCTTTGCCATTTAGTTTCATTAAGGGCAGCCATGCATTTATTTCTGTGCACATGGAAAATTCTGTATAATTCTGTTTTTGTGTGTGTGAGGGCATCCGCTTGACTGACAATTTCTGTCATCTCACATTTTGGTTCAGAAAATTGTTGGTGCAGTAAATAAGCAGGTGCCATTGGCCCCCTCCCTTGGTGAAGCCCAGAAATGTCAGGAGCAACTAAAGTGAAATGTCACACTTGTCATAGTGGTCTGAACTCCACTTGGTTGAATGTGTGGATATTGATTTTTTACAGATTTGTGTGTGCATCTACACATGGTTATATTCCTATTCATAAAGGTGTTTATTCTTAAGAGCCATCGCTGCACTCTCAGTAATGATAACAGATGTCAGTGGAGCTGGTAACATGATGCTGCTATAGTGCCACCTGCAGACAAACAGTGGTTCCTCACTGATTCTGGAAAGTTGTCCAGAAGTATATGAAGGCAGGCGTACTTACAATAAAACAATCATTAACATAAATTATATGTAAGGGCACTGTGACAGTTTTCTCAAAGGTGATTGAGAGAAAGTGAAGAAATCTTTGCACAGTGACCCCACCCTACCACAGTGATGACAAAGTATGGCAGAGTATGGCAAAATATGGCAGAGCATCCCTCTGGAATTGGATTTTTTTTTTTACTGAAAACTACTAATTTGCTGATTTTTTTTTTTTTTTTCCATTTTCCTTCATTGCAGGAAATGCTGGGAGAGCTGTTTACACCAATAGAAACACCTGAAGCTCAGAACAGAGGCTTTCTAAAAGGCTTCTTTGGAGGAAATGCCCATTCCTTTGACAGAGAGGAGCTCTGTGCGTTTTGGGTTTTTTTTTCTTTTTTTCATTATAAAGAGCCTTCTAATATGTGCTGATTCACCTAAGAAATTCCCTATGATGTTGATTGATCAACATATAAAATTCATAAATGGTTCAAATATTCAAAGGTTAACTGTACAATTTGCAAACAATTACAGTAAAAATTCCACAATTAACACAGAATGTGCTTTATTTCTGTATTGCCATTGTTTTTTCCTTTCTCTTTTTTTACCTGATGTGGTCAACAGTTGGTGAGGCAGCAGCTGGGAAAGCATCTCGCAGTCTGGCACAGCACATCCCTGGACAGGCAGGGATGGAGGGCATGAAGGTGGCAGCTAGCGGGGCTGTGGGTGAACTGGCTCGGGCCCGCATTGCTCTGGATGAGAGAGGCCAGAGACTGGGGGAGCTGGAGGAACGAACCGCCCTAATGATGACCAGTGCAGAAACCTTCTCCAAACATGCTCATGAGGTAGAAAAAAAAATCAAGATCAACAGGAGTAATTAATATTAAGTTGATAAAATGCTCAGTAAGAACCAAATTTATGATTTAAAAAAAACCCAAAGATAATTGAATTTAATCATAACCTAGTACAAAATATGTCTATGAATACCATTGAAAACTGAAATAAAATTAAAATTAGGATATAGCAAACTAAAACTAAATTAAAACTTAGAAATTCATGAATGTTTTTTGTTGTTTTTGGAAAGAGTGCAGAATTATTATAATGATTGTAAACTTGAAAAAAATAAGAATTTTAAGTTATGTTGTAGCTATTGGAAACTGATATGTAAAATACTCCAAAACAAGCTCAGTTCCTTTTTTTCATTTACCTTTCCTCATTTTCATAATGATAATAATACACTATTGTAAAATAATGCATGATGTTAGTAAGCACAGATTTGTGCTGACACTTCAACAAAAAAGATGTCATGGTCGCAACAATTCTCCATTATGGTCTCATTCATTTACTTTACCAATGGACTACTGATGGGTTTTTTTTGTCTCAAATATACAGACAATTTAAAAGATTTTTTTTTGTTAAATGTGGTGTTATTCTAAAGATGTACACTCCAGCAGGAAATGAGAATGTGTTATTCCTCACCATCCACAGTATTTGATTTCTCTTTACAGCTGATGCTAAAGTGCAAAGACAAGAAGTGGTACCAGTTCTAAAAGCAGGATGGAGGACCGAGGCTGGCTTTGGACTGCTGAGAGCTTTATGCCGGGACAGGGACTTTCACTCTACAAATGAGAGCAATTAAAAGCAAGACTCAAGAGTGACTTTGTCTTAACGGCCTCTGGACTGGCAATATGTGCGGCACTGTCACGTGACATGAATGAGAAAGATGGGCTAGGTCCTTGTCTAGACATGCAATGATAAGGACAGAAAGAGGATGGTGGCATTAAAAGGACTGAAAAAAGTGGAACTGGAGATATGTGACGAGTCTATCTGTGCGTGTGTGTGCGTGAGTGTCTTAGTATGAGTGTGTGTGTGGTTGGGTTTTCAGGATCTCACTGTGTAGATACTCAAAAGTTAAGAAACCAACAAGAAATGCATGAAACAAAAATGGATGACTATTAAAAATATCCAACTGCCATATTAAAAAGCAGCATGCTACTTTAACAGGAGATACAAAAATAAAAAGTTTTATTTAATGATATAAGCCAACAACAGAAATTATGAAAAACTTTATATTTTTTGAAATACTGAAAAAAACATCATATATAAAAAGGGAAATGTATACCTGCATTGCTATTAAGCCAAAATTGTGTTCCTTTCCCTTTTTTTCTTTTTCTTTTTCGGTTAAGATTTTTTTTTTTCCCTTAGCCTCAGCTTAGGCTAGCATATTACTTGACACACTGTAAATGCATAGTCACCTTTCTCTACACACACTTAGAATAATGCTAAAAATTTGTTCCAATCAACTACTCTGGACTGCACAGTGCAAACACCAATCGGTAAAATATACACTTAACTCTGAACAGTCTAATGACACAAATTTAGCTTCACTTTGTGTCTGCTGCTACTTTTAAAGCATTAAATGATGATGACGAATATTACACTCCCCAACGACAGCTGTATGTAAACAGAACAGATTGGTTTGGGACGTATGCCACGACTGAAAGAGTTAAAAGGTATTCTGGACACAGTGTGTTTCTATCTATAGTATGACGCTGTATAGTATTCATGTGCCATAAAAAACGAGGAGTGATTCCACTTACTGTAAACTAAATAACAAAGTGCTAAGAAGTAAGGAGTATTAATCATATGTTTCCTGGTGATCAGATGATCAGAACAGATGATAAAAAGTACTATAAGTTGGCAATAGAGGGTATTTATTATTTTAAAGTCAAATAAGTCTGTTTTCTTTTGGTTCTGGTTCACCATTTGAGTCTTTAGCTGCCTTTGTCCGATGTACAAGTTTAGTGAGCCATTAGGTTGTGTGTGTATAAGGGAGACAGATTGTCCCAAATGTTAAAGCAGACACTTTCTGCCAAAGCAATCAAAGCTGAATGACAACCTCACATCTCTCGCCACCTGTTTGTTTTCTAAGTTGTGGTTTGTGCTTTTTCAGCATTAAACCTGAGTTTTAATGATCACAAAAATTACTTTCAATGGTTGGCACTCTGTTTGTGACAGGAATACGGAGAGGACTTGGAATTACACTCATTTAAATGCTTGTGAGACGTTTATCAGTAAAAGTTTCAGGAGAAGTAACAGTATTTTTTTCAGTGATGTTCAGATGTGGAGTCAGTGAAGAAACTATGTACATGTGTAAAACATTCGCAACAATTTCAACAGAAGGCAAAATGTGTTTTTTCTTTCATTCAGTATTGTTCTTGATGACTATGATATCCTGTTGTCACAGTCCTATATTTGATGGTGAGGGCCTCCCAACCGAAGGCTTTTGTACGTTAAAAACAACAAATGTTTCATGATACATGGTTGTGTATCATATTGTGATTGTGTTGTACATGTCAATGGGTAGCCACATGACATGCTGAACAGCATTAACTGAGGAGGATATTTTGTAGTTGTGTATTTGTCTGTATTTTGAGTTGATCTGAAAAGCTGAACAGAGGACTACTGATACCCATCTCTCACACATCAGGCCTTTATGCACACAAGCATTAACACATTTAACACATTGTGTCTCAATCATGTTGATGTCACTCCCACATAAAATATGCACAGCAACAAATATACTCAAAGCCTAAAAAAATAACATACACAGACACAAGTGAGTCTGCAATGGTAGTCATTTCTGCCAACTTCCTGTCAGGCTGCTGAGGGATTCACTAGGCTGGAATGGACTTCAATCCCATTTGTTTTCACCAGACTCAAGTCAACTGAAATTCAGAGGCAGAGCCACATGGATTTCAGGAATTACAAATGATTTGATTGAATGAGATGTCTTAAACATGACAAAAATATACATTTCTCTTTTATCTCTGTACCGTCAATGAGATTTGTGTTCAGTGAAGTTCTGTCAATGGCAGAGAAAAACACAAAAATGTAAAAAAAAGAAGAAAAAAAAGACTTCTACTGACAGGGTGTTTTGTTAGTCTGTTTTTGGTTTTTATATTAACTGTACAGTTCAATTTTGGGTGAAAGGTAAAACGAAACACGATAAAAGATAAAGACATTCTTGGGGTATTTTTCTCTGTATATGTTGTACCTGTTACTGCTGGTACTGTATCTGGTGTTCTGGCTCTGTCTAAATCACTGGAACTTGGTAGTTCTTCGCACTGTATTATCTTGAAATGGCATTTCTCTGGTTTTCTCAATGATGGCAGCAAAGTTTGTCTTATTTAAATGGATTCTACCACTTTTTGTTCTTATTGATATTATACTAGTGTAATAGAAATCACTTGACAAAAAAGAGCGAAAAATATGTTCATGCAAAAGCAACTTGAAATAAACATTGATTGATGTACACACTTGGGAGCCCAGTCTCACTGGTCCTTAGCCAGAACCAGCTACTGTTGTTTTGCTTGTATAAAAGTTCAATGTGATGTTTCATGCATGGTGCTTTTTACCTGTTTGACCACCACAATTTTGACCAGCAATGCCCAAGAAGTGAGGCTTTCTTACATCAAGTAAGCTTGAAAGCACAGCATGGTTTTATTACTAATATTACAGTAAAAAATTAATGCTACCATTTCAGTGTAACTTACCTGATCCAAAACTGGGAGGATACAATCAGCAAATTGTCTCACATGAAAACTGCATTTCTCCAAAATATTATTACTGTGATAATACATCTATTTTTCATATATCATTTCACAATTCTATACATTTCCCCAAAGTGTGTTTTGCTCTCCCCTGGTTGGTCGAGAGTCAGCTGCCATATGAGTTTATCTTTTTCTAATACAGGAAGAATCACTGTTCATTAGGAATTTTAGACAGGTGAAACCCAGTGCCCAGTAAAGCTAGTTAAACATCATCGCTGTTGGATTAAATTACGAACATTATATAAAAAAGTTGATAGTGGCTCCATCTCAACCAACTGCAACATTACAGTATTACTAACACATAAATGCCTCAATAATAAGGTATTGTTACTTCCGCTTTAGTTTTTTTGATACATTACCATTGAAAACATTGCAAGATAGTGAAGACGGTAAATTCAATTTATATATTTCCAAGATTCCAATAATTTATCAAAACAAAAAGGCCATTTAATAACCATATAACTCATAACATAATAACCACAACTCTTAACCCAGCCGGTCGAGGCAGGACCCCCCCATGGGCCAGGAACTGTTCCACGTTTCTACCTGTTAAAAGGGAGTTTTTCGTTGCCGCTGTCACCAAGTTCTTGCTCATGGGGGAAATGTGTTTAATAACTGTAAAGATTCTGGTCTAGACCCGCTCCGACATAAAGTCTCACACATAAATAAAACTGAATTGAACTGAACGTTATAATAAGCTAGAGTCACGACCCGACCCCGTCCTCTCAGCATCACGCCCACCGCGTCTCCTAGACCTCCACTTCCGGGTCACCGTGCAATCAGATCTTCGCTCTGGAGCCCCCGCCCCACCCCCGTCGCTCGCTGAGCCAATCCGGTCCCGAGCAGGCGGAGGAGCGACCAATCGGACCGCGTCGTTCCGCGTCCTCGTCCCGCCCCCGTCGCCTCAGCGGACCGTTAAGGGACCGAGACGCTGGAAGGAGCCGACGCTCTGTCGACGCTACGACGACGCGATGTCCGCCCGACGTGAGCCGCCGGCAGCGCCGCCGCTCGCCCGCGGCGTCCCGCACACAAACGCAGCCAACTAACGCCGACGCCTCGCCCGCGGACCTCCGTCTCACCTCGCCGCGATTTGGATGTTTACTGTTAAAAGCGGCGATGGCGAGTTTGGGAGGGTAAAGCTCCCCGAGAAGACGAGCACCGGCCCATGTTGAAGCGGAGGCGGCGCTATGGCTCCTCGGCTGTTCCCGTGGTTGCTGCTGCCCTGCTGCCTGGACGTGTTCAGACACGGGGCCCCGGGGGCCCAGGCGGGCCCCGTGCCCAGCGCTGCTAAGACTTTGGTGTGGGGCCCCGGCCTGGAGGCGGACGTCGTGCTCCCGGCTCGATTCTTCTACATACAGGCGGCGGACGGCTCGGGGAGGAAGTGAGTGGCCGTGGGCCGCTATGGCGGCTGCGCCGTGGCGACGACCTGTGAAAAAGTCCGATTGGCAAACGGTGCTGCTTTCAAGTGCTCCACGTAGCATCCCTCCTCGTCCGTGTCACCCAGGTCCTGTAGTTCGGGTTGAGCGAAGCAGAACTAGTGCGTTTTTATATAGATGAAAAAATAATTCCTGAAACTTTTTTTTTCTTCTTTTTAAATTTGAGCAAACAGATAGCTCGCCTTGAGAAACAGGGCGTTGGGTTTGTGTTTACTGTTTTTTTTAATAAAACGCTGCAGTATGCGATGGAGATTAAAAATGGTTTCCTGGACAACTTTACGATCAGCAAGGATTCACCCGCATCAAGGTTATTTTTTGTTAAAGCTTTGTCTTAAATGTTTGTTTTCTAAGACAACAGCATGTAGGGTAGGTTATGTTAAGCTTGAATGTCCCACATGCCTAGTTTTCCCATAAAGAAATGAATGTACTCAAATGTAGCACATCACCCACCTTTTCTAATGTTATTTCTACAACAAAAAAGTAGTTCTGGTATTTGGGCCTGTGTTATTCTTCCAGTTTTGATGAGGCAGGCAGGACATTGTTACTCTATCTTTATTAACATCTAAAGACGGTGTGATGATCACAAAGAAAGGACAACACAGCTGATCTTTCGACCACGCGTGGTGTAGTATTAAAGTTGAAATGTTAAACTAGTCAATAATGGAGGAGCAGACATGAAAGTTTGCGCCTCAGGCGGAAAGATGTTAGAGAAGCTCCAATAACCCCTTTCATCCAAAAGCTCCCATGGGTCCAATGAAGGTAGCCCACTCTATGCATAGTTGCGTGGTGGATGTCACTTTCTCACATGCCTTTAGTCTCAAGACAGATATCGGTTTCTCAGTTCTATTCATGGCCTCTACATTATTGTTGTCTGCTGGTACTGAAGAGACACAATAATAGCATGGCGATACCGAGAAGCTTTGAAAATATACCAGCAACATACCTTATGACTAATTGCAGTCTATTCACAAGGTATTAGAACAATAATATGATTTCATTATTTTTGGCACAGTGACACTGAAATCAAACTGAGGTTAAAGTGCATATTTTCAGCTTAAAGTTTGTTTAAGGGTGTTTACATCCATATTAAATAATCATAACAACAACAATTCTAAATGCCTAGACAAGGAAACCAAGAATTTTTTTAGAATAGTCGAATATTCTTTATTAACAAAGAAGGTAAATATGCAAACACACTCAAGCTTTATTGTACATCCAGTGTGATGGTAACTATGAGATAGTCAAATTTGAAAAGCTTAATCGGTATTGTTACTAATGTCAGTTCAGGACTATTACAAAAATGAAAACCTTTCAAAGGACTACAAAAAAAAGTATATACATTTTGGTGTTGATCTTTTCATGAGCCAACTACATTTTTTTTTTTTTTGTAAATGGAGAGGGGGGACTTATATCTCATATTTTTAAAATTAAAAATAATTCATAAAGTGTTACACTTGTGCTATTGTATGACTTCAGTGTTAGCATACCAGCTTTTTCCAGCTTTGCGTTCTCTTAACAAGAGTTCATTCTCCATATTCTTTCCCATTTACAGTTTAACAGTATCACCAGGTGAAAATACTTTTGAAGTGAAGATTGTATCTCCAGTGGAGCAGTTCACCAGGATTTGGATCCAGGTCCTTGATCGTAAGGATGGGTCATTCCTGGTTCGCTACAGAATGTACGCCACCTACACGGACCTTCACATCCACATTCTGCTCAAGAACAAGCATGTCGCCAAGTCGCCATTCATTCTCATAGGTAGAACACAGCCCAAGCTGTCTACTAAATATGTTTTAGCATAAGCTTTTTATTTTTCTGGGCCTCAGAGCTCACAAAGAAGGCACATGTTCATGTTAGTTGCAAAGAAAGATCTCTATGATTTTTCTCTGTTTGTGCTCAAGGTCCAGTCTACCATGAGGGCTGTGACTGTCCCCAGCCCAGTGGTTCTTTATGGGAGGCCCACATGCACTGCCCTCAGTCCTTCCCCCAGATAAACAAGGACCTGTCCCTTTACGCTAGTGTTGACCCGGATCGTAATGCTCACGAGATCCCACAGCGCTTTGGACAGCGGCAAAGCCTCTGCCATTATACGGTCAAAGACAACAAGGTACACCATACCAATGACACCAAAGCGAACAATAATAAGCATTAAATGTAATGTTAGAAATATTAACCATGCAGTTATTCTGCATTTAATGATATGACAGATCACGGCCCCAAGAGCAAGTGATTGCTTATTTCTCACTGTGAACTGTTAAAAAAAGGTGATAGATCAGGTTGCAGGAGGGGACAGAGGGGCTTATCTGTAGCTTAAGCAACAGTGAAGAGGACAAGCTTAAGCTGCCACCACAATTCTCTGACATTACCACATAAGTAATTAAAAAAAAAACAAAAAACAAAACAGTTTGTCCTTTGCATACAATCATAACCAAAGGGTAGTGAAAAGAAATAGAGGGGATTATTTCTTTAGACTGAGTAATAATCAGGGCCATATAGTGATGTAATTTCGGCCAGGTGAGCCTGAGGCTTTGTTACACACCTGTAAGAACAGTGTATTAGCCAGGTGTTCAAAGCTACAGTCTTCTCAAAATACCACTGTGGACATCAATCCAGGTTGCTGTAAAAATGATACGTCTAAAGCCCTATCCACACCCTTCTAGCATTACCTAGGAAAACATGCAATAATAACTGTCAATGATTTATATTCCCATTGAAAAATTTAACAATGGGAAAAAAAATATCATTTTTTTCTCGGAGTGTCCCTTTACAAAATTAGTTCTGTGCAAAACACAAAACTCTGTTCCACAAATTTTGGCAGTCATACATTGTAGATAAACAATTCACAAACTGAAAATTTGTTATTTTTGTAATTAACATTAAAGCTCATTCTTGACCTTGCACATAGAGTACAAGTGTGGCAATACAGCTCTGGCCAAAGCTTTCAGCTATATCACAAGGTCATCATCATTAAAGTTAAGTGTTTGGGTTTATTTGTAGAATAAACCTAAACACAGTCTTGTGATATTCTTATGATCTTATAGCTTTTTATTCCCCTTAGGTGTATGTGAAAACCTTTGGAGAACATGTGGGTTTTAGAATCTTCATGGATGCTATCCTCCTGTCACTCACCAGGAAGGTAAGCTCTGCTTTAACATTTGGATGTAATACTTAAAGTCTTAGAAGTCTTCATTAAAGCACAAAATGTTTATATATTTGCAAGAAGGAGCGGGCAGCACTGTCTCAACTATTATGGGATATGATTATCTTAGAAATTGTGTTTTTTAATGGTTAGCCCTTTCCTTTTAATGAACATACTGCATTTTCCTTCTCTGTGGTGTGGTGTTTTCAGGTGCGGCTGCCTGATATGGAGTTTTTTGTTAACCTGGGTGACTGGCCATTGGAAAAGAGGAAACCCACTGACAAGATTCATCCTATCTTTTCTTGGTGTGGCTCTAACAATACCAGAGATATTGTCATGCCAACTTATGACCTGACTGAGTCTGTCCTTGAGACCATGGGAAGGTAAGGCTCTCTATCTATTACAAAAAAAAATGTTCAGCCATTTTGGATAAAGCTAAAAGATGTATTAACTCTTGTGTAGACTAAACATTACTGATTTTTCACAGTAGTTATTAGTATCATTTAGTCTACAGTGTTTGTCTTATTCACTAAGATCAACTTGGACCCCTTCCATCACCACCTGAAACTACAGTGTATAAATAGTCCACAAAACCCTGTAGTGACAAGTCAAGTAACCACTGCCTGAAGGCTTGAAAATTGGCCCCCAAAAAAAGAGCAGGGGAATTGCAGTAAACTTGGATTCATTCCACTTACAGTGCATTCTAATGTTTGGTAGGTTTGGTAAATGAATTTCATTTTTAGGGCAATCCAGTATGAATATCAATTTAATTTGATTTGTCCACTGACTGAATTTGAAACTTCATTTAAAACAAATTAAAAAAAAAACAAAAAACCTTGAGTCCTTCAGTTAAAAGACATTTCAAAATGTAACCCGGCCTTCCTTAGCAGATAAAAGTGGGGACGAGCAGGCCTGTGTACAGCCTGTACCCTGACATCATTGTGCTGACAGAAAAATGGAACTAAATTATAAACCTGACAGAATGGTTATTATTTTGTCATCATTCCTCTCTGCATGTATAAAATTACACTTCAAGTATTTTTTTGTGATGTCAGATGGATGATTTCAGCCAGCAAATATTTTATTTTAAATTAAGACTAAGTCAGTATTCAGCCCTGTAGAAACTTTCTCACCTTGTAATGAGTGATCCTCACTCACCAGGTGTATCCCAGTGTGCCTTTGTCTGATTTGTAATATCTGATTCCTGTCAGGCGCCTTTATCTACCTATATAAGGACATGACTTTGAAGTACTGATGCTGAGATTACTAACTTCAGAACCTGCACCAGGTTTGACATTCAGCATTGTGTCCGTGCAATAAACAGAGTAAGCCTGGACATGATGTCGGTTCAGGCCAACTCAGGGCCACCGTGGTCAGAGAAGAACACCACAGCCTTCTGGAGGGGGAGGGACAGTCGTCAGGAGCGACTGGAGCTGGTCAAGCTTTCAAGGGCCCACCCCAACATGATAGATGCAGCTTTTACCAACTTCTTCTTCTTCAAACATGACGAGAGCCTCTATGGGCCGCTGGTCAAACACGTCTCTTTCTTTGACTTTTTCAAGGTAAGAGCCACATTTATAGCTTCTGTGTGATGGGTTGTCTTAGATGAAAAAATATTTAATGTGTTCTACACACATCTTTAAAAAATAAATAAATAGACCAGGTAATGGTTAAAATTTTCCAGTTTTGCCACGTCTGAAAAGGAATTAACTCTTAACGCAGCAGCTCTTTTCAGCTGTGAACTAATTTTTTTACAACGACAGGAAGGTATTTCCAGCAAACATACTCAGAAATGCAAAATTGACTCAATATGCACAAAAAGGCAAAAGGCTCAAGTAAACTAGTGTCAAAGGGGAAAGTAAAAGGCTGGAGACCCAGAAATTTTACACTGGAGATGATGAACAATGCCAGTTCTAAAAGACCAGCGAAAATTGTTTGCCAGAACACACATTTCCAGTAGGATGTCCATGTAGTTCTTTGTCTGCTGGATGTCAGATACACATAAGCCTTCACTTCAATGTCCCATATATTTCAACGTTTAATTGATAAAACTTCTCTCACTTTATTTTAAATAGCACCGATTTTGAAGAAAGCCATTTCATTTTTTTTTCTATTCCATGTCCATCAACAGTACAAGTACCAAATCAACATTGACGGCACTGTGGCAGCGTATCGACTGCCTTACCTGTTGGCAGGAGACAGTGTGGTCTTAAAACAAGATTCTGGCTACTATGAGCATTTCTACAATGAGCTTCGACCATGGGTACACTACATCCCAATAAGAGCAGACCTGGGAGATTTACTGGAAAAGATTCAGTGGGCTCGTGACCATGATGACGAGGTAGTGATGATGTTTATTGACAGTGCGCATTGTGATCGGCTGTAAATGCCATGATATCTGGAATAATTCTATACCGTAAATCCTTGTTTCAGGCCAAGAAAATTGCACTGGCGGGTCAGCAGTTTGCCCGCAATCATTTAATGGGGGACAGCGTATTTTGTTACTACTACAAACTTTTCCAGGTAACATTTCTGCAGCCGCAAAGTTACAACAGGAGCGTTTTAATAGCATAATTGTTATTAGGATGTACTACCCCTGCATATCATATTTCTCTCTCTAAGCTCAATGTTCTTCTTGAAGGAATATGCCAAACTCCAGGTCACAGAGCCTATGGTTCGTAAGGATATGGAGCTTGTAGAGCAGCCCACTGATGACCTGTTTCCATGTTTCTGCCACAGGACGAAGGTAAGGGACACCACTAAGTATCCCCTGCATCAAAGTGACTTTGGCACTGTTTCACCTCAACTGAGCTTACAGTATTACAATGGTAACCGGAATAACACCTTATACCATAGCTCAGGTATAGATAGGTAGTGCAACTTGAGTTTTATTGCTGTTCTAAATATGCACTCCACATTGCTAATGGGCAAATGTAAGTATCCCAACGTGCTAAAACACTAGCACAACCTTTAAACAAACTGGAAGATGGCTCTTGATTTTTGATTTTTTTTTTTTTTTTTGGCAAGTGTTTAATATATCACCAAATAATCCACTGAGGGGTCTCTGTTCAAGTTTTGATGATAAACATGCACCTTTTGGGGAACAATTCCCTCTCTAATTCACTGTAGTTATTTAGGTAGAACCAAAAGACAAAATGGAAGCAGTTGTGAAAATGGACTTTTGACAGGCCTGCACTTTTGCACCTTCAGTTAGTCTGGTACGGAAAAGTCAGCTCTATGAAAAATGACATCATGTGAAATTTCCCCCTACCAAAACAGTATGTCTACACAGTATGACCTGTTTTCAGTTGTTACCTAAAAATAGTAGATAGCTGTGAATATTAGAGCCAGAGCCACACAATGCTCACTGACTGAGATACATAGGTTTTTGTGTAAGTTTGGTATAATAATGCCCGTCGTGTAAGAAGCCTTTCTACTAATATCATTAACTATGAATCTGTTCTGTCCAAGTATCCTAGTAAATCACGACAGTGTGACAGTGAGTCACCATGCTCAATACCAGGATCCTGAAACCAAAGCAGCTAAATGGAATTTAGACTTTATTCATTTAGTTATTTACACCTGGGCCTCCCAGTACTAACATTTAAACTCCGCTGACACAACTAAGAAATAGCTTAACACTCTACAGAGTGTGTCTCCCTCTGGTGTATATAAGGTGTCACTGCACCTAAATCACTACTTTTTCCTAAAATAATGTAAGTAAAAGTTAAAAAAAAATTAAACTTAAAGGCTCTGCAAACCCACACGGGTGTTTTCAATTACTCTCCCTGATTAGATGTTTAGACAGGTTCATGTGGGGCTGAGCTGTGTTGATAATTAAGGGAGAAAACCAAAATCTATGTACAGTGTACTGAATGGTGTAAGCGTTCCCACTCAGGCAAAAGAAATGAACCCACGTGTGTGGGTGGAGCGTGGGTCTGTAGGAGCTTTAAATATGATTAAAGCAAACTGAAATCTAAAAAGTTCAATACTATATTCAATATTTTGCAGGTTTTTTTTATCCTTTTTTATTGTTTTGGGTTTTTTTTATATAGACTCATTGGAATTAATCTAAGTGAATTCAATATTCAAGTTTGAATGAGTGAATGTTTAGACTCGACTGCCTTAGAAACATATACTGCTCATGTGGGATTTTATCTTTTAGCTGGCACATTTTTAGTGCCACCAAACCTGACTCTAACATCAGTCTTTCTGTTTGCTTTTCAGGCTAAAGATGAACTCTAATTTACCTTTCACCCGGTTACAGCGCACTTCTTTACCTCTGATATATTGCCAAATAATTTGTCCAAGTGTGAATTAATTGTATGACAATGATATGAATATCACCTTATCTCATATTTGAAATAAATATTTCTTTTCGTATATTCAAAGTGCTCACCTTTTTCCTTCTGTTAAATTATGCATTCAAACACCGACACTCCCACCCCTGGAGAAAGCATGTATACTAAACCTAAATGTATATAAACGGGAGCTATTACAGTTTTGGGTCCCGCTTCAGGCTGCACCCAGGAAGCACCTGACCTTCCGAATCGTGCTGCAGCGTGAAAACAAACTGGCAGCTCCACTGACCTGGAGGTGTTTGGTGAAGCTGTGATGACCTCCCCCAGACGCTAGGTGTCACTCATTCGTAGCCATGCATTGTTTATTCTGAGAGAAGAAGCGTCCCGTCATGGCCGAGTTTCACGAGGTAAATATCAAACATTAGAATGTGTAAACTAGACCAAGCTGGGAAGTTGCAGCCGCTGTACTTTGCTTTTGAGTTTCGTGTGATTAAAAACAACATCGTGACTTTGAGAGGCCACAGATCGGGTTGCGGGGACGGCGCAGTAACCGCTCCTTCGCCCCCAGGACGCGGCGGAGGTGCCGTTCGGGACGAGGCGCCTGGACGCCGCGCTGTGCGTCCCTGCCTCGGTGGGAGCCGGACGCACAGCCGTCATACTGACACACGGAGCGGGCGGAGACATGAACGCCCCACAGCTGGTGTCTCTGGCACAGGCCCTGGCGTCGAGCGGCTTCCTCTGCCTCCGGTTCACATGCAAGGGTTTAAACTTGGGATACAGGGTGAAGGCTTTCCGTGCCGTGTGGGTAGGCGCTTCCAGATGTTCGAGTCAGAGCAGTCACTGTTGTCGATGATATCTGTGGTACTTCAACACCAACCCGCTGATCTATCTTCCTCGTAGGAATACTTGAAATCACTGCAGGAGTTTACCATCAGGCACATATTCGTTGGAGGTAAGCAGCGACAGGATGACTAGATCGCGTGAAATATATCCAGTTAGGTTTAGAAATATTGGGACAGGGACGCAACCTTTGCAGTTTGAAAAGAACGAATCAAGATGTGATTGAAGAGTAGACTTTCAGCTTTATTTTAAGGGGTTTCACAAGAAAAATTACGGCACCGTTTAGGAATTAAAGACATTTTATACAAAGTCCCTCATTTTAAGGGCCTCGGAAGTAAATGGACAACTGACGATTTATCATTTTCATGGTAAAGTGTGGTCTATTCTTTCGTTATTTCATGACACATTCATCAAATAAAAGATCTGGAGTTGATTCCAAGTATTAACTTTGCATTTGATAGCTCTTCATGGGAACTTTTAATATGCAACCCAGAGGTTTTGATGCAAATGAAGGAGGCATCACTAGGCTGAAAAACCAAAACAAACCTATCAGACAGATGGTAGAAACTATAGGAGAGGCTAAATCAGCAATTTACTTCATTCTTAAAGAAAAGGAATGAACCAGGGAGCTCAGCAACACCAAAAGGCCTGGATGATCATGGAAGGCAACTAAAGTGGATGATCACAGAATTCTTTCCTCTGTGGAGAAAAACCCTTCACAACATCTAACCAGGTGAAGAAAACTCTGCAGGAAGTGGGTGTATCACTGTTAAAGTCTACAGTCATGAGCTTCCTTCATGAATGTAAATAGAGGGTTTCGCACAAGGAAACCACAAGTAACACTAAAGATCAGAAAGGCCAGAACAAAAATCATCTAAAAAAGCCTGAACAGCTCTGAAACAAGATTCTTTGGACACATGAGACCAAGATGAACTTGTACCAGAATGATGGGAAGAGGAGAGTTTGGAGAAAGAAATGAACGGCTCATGATCCAAAGCCACAAACTCATCTGTCAGACATGGTGTAGACAGTGTTATGACCCTGGACATGTATGGCTGCCAGTGGATCTGGGTCGCTGGTGTTTACTGATGATGTAACTGCTGATAGAAGCAGCAGGAAGAATCCTGAAGTGTATAGAGCTCATCTATCTGTTCAGACTCTGCCTGGCAAAGCTTCTCAAGGGAGGAAACTCAAAATTTGGCGATATTCACAAGTTCCAGACTTCAGGCATAATTGACTGTAATCTGTTTAAGACTTCAGTTTTCATCCAAGTATTGAGCATAATACTTCTATTTATAATTATGCTGGTTTGTCCAATTACTTCTGAGCCTCTGAAAATGAGGGACTATGTATAAAATAGCTATTATTCTTCAACAGTTACTGTAAAATCTCTGTCAAGCCCATTGAAACAAAGCTAAAAGTCTACAGTTCAATCACATCTTGATTTATTCCTTTCAAATCCATTGTGGTTGTGTAGAGAGGGAACTGCAAAAGTTGTGTCACTCTCCAAATATTCATGAACTTGTACATGGCTATACAGAGCATGCATCATTTTAGGAGTGGTTGCTTTTGTGCATGACTTTGCATTACATGATAAAAACTGCATCCTTAAGTTGCACTTATATTAATTAGTCCCAAAGACAAATCAATGAAATTGAAAGTATTCATATATGGGATGTCTTGTTTCTGAAATGTGTGTGTCCACAGGCAGGTCAATGGGATGTCGTGCTGCTGCAGCTTTAGCCAGGCAGCTGAATGATAACATAGAGGGTGCAGTGCAGGGTGTCATCTGCCTGTCTTTCCCACTGCACCCTCCAGGACAGACACACGCCCATCGGCAGCGGAGTGAAGATCTCAGAGGGCTGCCCGAACACATGCCTGTACTGTTTGTGTCAGGAACCGAGGACAACATGTGTGACAGGGTGAGGGTGGTTTGGGGGAAATTTACACTGGACAGACTGCAGTTTTATTCATAGATTTAAATGAATTAAAAAATCCATTCTCTTAACATGCAGTGTATGACTTTTTCTTTTAATGAAATATGCCACAACTTTGATTTTGCTTTCTTTCTTTGTCTAGGTCCTTTTTGACAGGATGGTAAAAGAATTAAACGCTCAAGCTGAGGTTTACTGGCTGAACGGAGGCAGCCATGGGTTGAGAGTGAAGGGCAGGTCAGAAGAGTCTGTGGTGGAGGAAGTGAACTTACAAGTTATTGCCTGGATGAGTAAACACGGAGCTTAGATTAATTTTTTTTTTATTATTTTCTGTGTTTTGTTTAGTTCTGTATGGTGATGATGATGAATAAAGCATATTTTTTACACAATGCAGTTTTCAGAAATTCTTATTATTTATTATATTACTTATTATTTAAAACTACCAAAACAAGATTTTTAATGTCTAACAAAATACCTTTTTAACAAATTTAATATTTGGCCCCTGTATCTGATTGTTTTCCTTCGACCTCAGTAATCATCTACAGCTCAGCAAAAAGTTCTACAAGAAACAGACTTTGAAAAACTACTCTGAAGTCTGCAGCAGTAAGATAAAAACATTTGGCTAAACAGTAAAAGAAACTAAGGTAAAAGTTCAAAAATTAAGCACAGCTGTAAAATACTGTATGAAAAACAGCAGCAGAAACAACTAAAAATAGTGAAAAAACAAGATTTATACGATTTATTATACCGTCGACATATTAACATATTAAGTAGCTTTGGATGGGAAAATAATGTATGATATAGATTTGTTTTGTATTCTTTTGTTTCTTAAAAAAATCATGAATGATAAAATAACATTTAATAGTAAGGCTGTAGTGCTGATGTGGACAGGAGTACTACAGTTAGCCAATTATCAGTGCAAAATGTACTTCTTATTTATATACTATAATATTTACTATACTACTATATACTATAACATTCTAATTTATTTTAGTCCCACACTGGGACACTGATTGTAATGTAAATATTTAGCATATGCCTAGTATAATACTGTGCAAAGGCTTTCATGGAATTTAGTAAGGATGCCACCTGCAGTATTTTTTCCTGCAGCTCACAAGTGCTTTAGTTACTATAGCAACTGAACTCAGGGTGAACTCCAGCTAGTTTTTGAGACCAGAACCGGGCTGAATACAAAATGGCAAGACGAACCCCACAGTTGACAGGAAATCACGTGAAGCCAGCAGCAGAAGTTGGTATTTACAACATGTTGTTGATTGTAATTATGTTCCCCCTTGTAATGAACACACCATGTAAGTGTGGTTTAGAGTGTTCTGGTGCACATCTGCTTTTCATTGTCTGTTTTTGCTCTCGTTTCCCTGAATGGACCAAGCAGAGAAAGTGAAGCAAAAGAGAACTATTGAAATTTTATCAGTGCTTTTTTCAGTGTCCCAGTAGTATACTGGTATGTAGATAACTGCCGAGAAACTGTCCTAAGAATAGTTGTAAATTTTGAACTATGAGTAAAAAAAAACAACCCTTTTTTAAAAAGGAGAACTGAGGAGTTTTTCATAAAGAAGCTCAGAGTAACTTTTGGGGTAGTTCAAATTTGTTATTCAACACTTAATTCATTGCAATGTTATAAAATAATTGCATGATGTTTATCCTCAGTGCCCAAGGTGGAAGTTAAAAATTAGTATCAATCATGTGTTTATAATTTATTCACTGTTACTACAGAGTATTTTTAATTAATCTTTGCTTATATGTCTCTTGAGATATAGGTACAGTCTCTGTATTGAATGAAACAAAGTTAAATACTTTAAATACTTCAGAATTCATAGTTTTCTCATCCAAGCTTAACTGTGTGTTTCTTTCTTGACTGTCCTGATTTCTGAGAAAAGAGGTGTTGAAAGCTCCCTTTGTGTGTGTGTTTGTGTGTTTGTGTGAGGACTTCCCAAACCCCCCAGCACAGAAGAAGCACACGTCAACAACCTCCTCTGTGCAGGTCAAGTCGGGAAAAAGAAGAAGGTAGTGTGGAGGGACAGAGAGGTTGTAATGGCATTCAATGGGTCTTCAGACTGTGTTTGGTGCCTGGAAGGATAAAGGCTGCTGACAGTAGATGAGTGCTCTGCTGTAGTACTGGGCTTAAGAGTCCTTCTCTATAAAATAGTCAAACAAGTAATGAAACATTTTGGAAACTGTATTTCAACCTCTGCTCTGTAGTGAACCATTCTGTTAAATATGGTCTCTGAGGCCTGAGGTTGAAGGGGCAGACTCTTGCAACTTCTGAGAATCTGAGAGTACACCTCAAATCAGGTCGTTCCACTTGCTGCTCCAAAACATCCTGGTTCTGAAGAGGTGGGTGTGCGACCATCAGCTGCTGAGCAGCAGCAGCAGCAGGACCACAAACGGGAGCAGCATATGGAATCTAGGAGGGATGCCAGAAATAAGTTCATTTAATTTCATCTGATGTTCAGAGAATTTTGACATTACATAAAAATAAATTCAATCAATCATTTGGAAAATTTGATGTCCTCAAATCAAAAAAAAATATTCATTTCACACAATTATATTATTGGATAAGTGACTGCATTCACCAAGTCTGTCTTTTTCCAAAAGGGTCTAATGACATAGTGTAAAATGTTCACCTCTAAATTCACAGCCTTGGTTTGCAACAGGTCAGTACCTGTCCAAGTCTAAAGGCAAAGGGGAAAATCCAAATGATGTGCAGCATTTTTATACCCTGGTTTAGGTTACTGTGAAGTTTCTTTTGTGTGAACAGAGTCAGAGGACCAGTGTAGTGGCAAAGCATTTCATTAATTAACAACTAATTATGTAATAAAAAATAGGCACTAATAATTTTGCTTATAAATTAATTTGTTAATCTATAAATAGACAGACTACAAGTAATTATTTATTTGATATTTTAATGGCCAATAAAACGACAAATTATTTTAAAAAATTACAAATAAAATATTAATCAATAAATAGATCATTCAAATTAAAAAGGGATTTACAATACAACATAAAACACACAATAGGTATACAATTTAATAATACATTCAAGAATTCGTAAATAAATGATGGAATTTGTTTCGGTTTAAAAAGAAAAACGAAATAACCGGATTCACAAATCGAATTAAGACCATAAACTTTAATAAGTCATTTAAAAGGCCACTGCTTTGCTTAGATAGTTGTTCCAGCACTATTTAGGTGCCAAGAAGAGCTGTTTTTAGAAATATACTTTAACATGCAGTAAAATATAAATATACTTTAACATGCAGTCTGAACGGGCTGCGTTTCGGGCACTAATATCACTTGTTCCATATGTTGACAACAGAAACAGAAATAAATAAACGAGAACAACGTTATTGGGAATTCGGCTGTGTTAAATTACCGCATGTGTTAATAGTATATACGAACAAAACCCACAGTGTTGACTCACTGTCGCGGCACCGTCGCCCCGAGCGCCGCGCCGTAAACGCAACCTCTGACGTTTCTGTGCGGCCGAACACGATTGGCTGGCCCACTTCCGCATTGGTTTTGTTTTGTAAAGAAGCATGGCCGGAGAACTGTGGAACAGGGTAAACGTCCCCTTTCCCGGCGCTGTCTCCACTGTCCGTGTACATTTCAGCTCAGCAACAGGTACGATGCAATGGTCTGATGATGATATGCTAGATGTCGTGCAGCGCGATGTCGTTTGCGGTCCACGTGGTGGTGGGGACGCTGCACTTTTCCATCCACATATCCACCTTTCATATTGGTGTGAGACGGTGAAACGTTGATATGTGCGTGTTGTTGCTTTTCGGCAGATAGGAACATTAAAACCCTGTTGGCGGAGAACGAGAAGGTCCTTAAACTAATCCGCAGTGAGATTCTTCAAACGGAGATACGGCTTCTCTACGAGCTGCTTTACAACTTGAATAACAGCTTCAGGGGTAACAAGACATTCAAGGGCTTAAAACAGGTGAGACCCTCCACGGTGTGTGTATTCTTATCTTAGGGTAGTGGCAGAGTAGCAGACCTAACCAACTAACTGTGTCCATGTCCTCTCAGAGCTATGTTACATATTTCTTCTTATTTCTCGAAGGTTGAACAATGTATAAACAGGCTGAAGAGCATGAAGCTGGATGCGGCCCTTGGGGAGCTGACTGATATGTGTCCCAACAGGATTCAAAGGTAGGTGGTACCGGTTCAGTCAACCACCAACATCAAAGCTGGGGTTCTGCTGCTGTGTTAAGGCTGGCACAGACATGATGAATGGCTGGTATAACAAATAAAGCCCTGAAATTCATTTAAGCTTTACATAGTTTCTGCAGATTAATTAAAATACAATTATAATTTCAGGCAATGAGTTTTTAGTTGGTTGGAGCTTTTACAATTCTTGGTTTCAGATGTGTATAGAATCCAAAATAAATCACAGTAATCAAGAATATGTAGGAATTCACAAGTAAACAATGTACTGTGTCTTTGGAAGTTAGCCAAGTGACTAATGCAGTTGGGAGAAAAATTGCAGTAATTATGTGGTGTTTGTGGATGTGTGTGTTCTTTAGACGACTGAGCCGAAAGGCTGGCAAGTGTCATGTTCCAAGTCAACCCATGCTGGAGTGGCTCGGGCTCAAAGTGCTGGGAGCTGCCAAGCTGATGAGCTGCACACTGAATCGCTGCAGCAGAGCTTTCAAGTATCCTTTCCAGACATGGCACTGTTAGGAAACATCTGGCTAGTTACTCCTGATGAGTCGTGTGATAGAAATCTCTGAAGATTCCATATAGTGTTTGAAAATGTAGATCTCTTTATTTGAATTAATCTTAAAGCTCTTGGCCCTTTTTAAGTCAGCTCAAAAGTTTGCCCTTAACAGATATTTGCTTCAGACTCTCAAAGCAGCAGATGAAATGGGAAGAGTTTATTATCTTGAATATGGTTATAACCAACATGCTCAGCCGTCTGTGGTTAGTATTTTTCCTCAATGTCACATTTGAAAGACACTGGTAGTTTCAGAATTAGAACTTACGCTCTACAAACAAACTTTTTATGTTGGCAGCCCTGAATTTTCATTAAAATAAAAAAAAAACAACATTTTGAAATTATACGATTCATGTTTGATCATAAAACAGCCCTCTCGATTTCACTTTAACCATGTTTGTGCCCCATCAGGGTTATTTTCCGTGGTATCCTGGTCAGCCTGTCCACTCTGTACCAGCAGCTCCTGGAATTACGCAGAGAAGTAGCCCTCACTCAACCCATGCCCTTCCTCATAGACTTCACCCTGCCAGCAGACGTGGCTCAGTTCCTTGGGCCTTCAGATGCTTTATTACTGTTCAAACAGCCCAAGCATGACTCCCATGCCCAAGGCCTCAAGGAAAAGCAGCAGAGGAAAAAGAAATTCTCTGTTAAGGTCAAGAACCAGGGATGGACAGGGAGAGTTAAAGAAGACCTGGGTGTTGCCTTTGAAAGAGGTGGAGCTTTATTCATTTTTGTGTAGATTGTATGTAGTGTTTATATCATGGCAGTAAGATGACACTGCCTTCAAGGACTAATGCATTTTTATCAGATTAATTCATTCCAGTTTTACTAAAATTCTTTTGAGGATTTAAATTTTACAATGTAATGCAGTGACTCTTAATGGATTTTTTTTCTTCTTGGAACACATATTGACATCTGTTGTTTTATACATTCAGTCATCATAGGTTACTACCGTACACACCTAAAAAGTAATTTATCATGTATAGTGCTTACACATACTGATGCTAACTTTACATAGCCTTTCATTAATTAACTGATTGTTTTGACATGAGTATAAGAAACATTTGTCCTACTTGTGTGAAATACCCTTTTAATCTTACAGGTTGGAATAGAGCTGTAAGTGTCTAATGATAGTTACATTACTATTTTTACATTTTCCAGGTATTGTTCCTGACACTGACATGAAACCTTTTCTCAAGGTTTTCAGAAACTTGACAGATGTATGTAAGCACACCAGATCAATTGTTTTTTTGTTTTTTCTTTGCTTTTTACTAACCATATTTAATTTTCTAAGTGCTGTTGCCTAATTGTCCTCCCTAATGATAACACTGGAACAAATCCTTACCACAGGGAACTCTCAAGGCTGACAGGAAACAAAAATTCAAGAAACAAGTGAGAGAAGCTACTACTTTCACAGATATGGCAGCTCATCTTGAAGAAATGATCCTATGGTGCAAATCCCAGAAGATGAAAAAGGAAAAAAACCTTTTAACCTTCCTGCGTTTGAAGTGCCATAAGATGAAATGCCTGGAGGCTGCAGGTTACAAGTAAGTGCAACACCACAGAATATCAAGTTGTTGAGGTAAAACTACCTAGTTTATCATTCTGTGAAAAAATTGCAAAATTATATTTGCATGTTCATATACTTTGTCGTCATCCTCAGTGTCCAGAGGAAGTTTCAGAACTTCAGACAGGAAGCTATCTGGGCTTCATCTCCTCAAGGGTCAGCACCAAGAACCTGCTGTTTCTCTGCTGCAGCAAGAAAAAACCCTCGACTTAGAACACGTTTTCAGTCCCTCAGGAGTCGATTTAAGTCTTCAAAAGTGAACAAGCGTGTAAAAAGGAAACACCTGAAGAGACAAAAGCAGAGGAAGGACAGTCAAAGACGTGGGACTACATACGAGGTGACACCTCAGACCACCAACAAAGACAGCCACGATGACATAGATGATATTTTTGCCTCCATAGGTTTCTGATGCTTTGGATCAATACATTCAAGGAAACAAATTACTTGTTGCAGCTTAGTTTATATACAATATGACACATTCCTCTGTTTTGAAAAGCATAATTAATGGAATTAAAAGTGTTAGGAGAACTAACGATTGGTTTAAAGGTGAGAGTCTGGTGCAGTTCTGACCACACATAGCTTCTTAACAGGGTTTTATACTAACTTAGGACCTTTCTCACTGGAGGTAAGCAAAAGAGATTTTACAGTTGTTATTTTCAAAGCAGAAAGTAAAGTTGAAGTTTGATGAGATTTAAGAGTGTGGTTAAACAGTCAGGATTGTCTTGATACCAGAATAGGGACAATCTGTGTGATTTAAAACTTCTAGCCTTATTATTGATCCTGTCACTGTGTGTTGGATATTGCCAGGGATCAGTTGAACTTGTTAGGGTATTCAGTTTTGAATAACCTGGTATTTAAGAGAAAACATCTGCTGTTGGTTGCTGTTGAGCAGGTTGCCAAGTCCAGAAAACTTACATTTGATATTCCAATAAAAAAAGTACCCACTCATTGTAAGTCCCTGTCCCCTTTTAATACAATGTGTCTACATTTGAATTGTGTTTCTACTCATCTGAATCCTAATTTGAATAATTTCCGTTTTCAAATGAGGGAGGAATTCCTTAATAATAAAGTTTTAAATATAACTTGAAATTTTTACTACTTTTTTAGGCTGAGGTTGTATATTCAAGGTATTGAACACTAAATGAGGCTTTTACTACTTCCATACATTCACTCATCTGCTGGCTGCAGCACATACATGATAAAATGCATTTACTGGAGCTGTTAAATGTACTCCCTGTCATTTTAAGAAAGCATGCCAGCATAACTTTTGCATGCATGAATAAATAAACTTCGTTTAAATAACCACAAAATACTCAAAATGAACCAAGATGTACAAGAGAAAGATAAATCCATAAATCCAGGCTCAATGCCTGAAAAGATGCTTTTGAGATGACATGATGCTAGTTGAGGAAACCGAGCATGCTGTCAAGGCTCTGTTGGTATTTCTGGCTTCACCTAGTGGAGACAGTAATTATTGCTCTCTGATTGGTAATTTTCTCTTAGAAGTACGGATTGACTCCTTCAACTTTGCAGAGGTGTCAGCCTTGCCCTCTAGAACTGAATCTGTTGCTATAAAGAGAGTGAGTGCTGACGTGAACAGAGTAAACACTGGCAGTGTATTAGGAGGCAGTGTGGCCTCGGCTCTGGGCCTTTGAAGTCTGAGATCTGTGCAGGCTTAAGTGCCACCGCATTGGACCACGCGGGTCTCTGGCACTTTACAGTGACATGACTGCTGAGGAGGGGAGGCTGAGCACAAGATTAGAAGTTAAAGGGTTTTTTTTTTTTTTAGCCTGTGATTTTGCTGCTGAACATCATATCATCCTCCTCCAAAGTGACACAGTCCTTCCATCTGCACAGATATTAACAGTGCACTTTTTTTTCTTTACCCCTCACTTAGCCTGACTGGGTTGAGTTATGGTCTCATATCAGCCAGTCAGCTTTACTTGTGCATATGAGTCTGCAGATACCTGATTGCTGTGCTTTTTGAGTTTTATCTAAACCAGTTAGTCAAGGTCAACTTTTTCTGTTCCCTGCAGCGAGGGAAAGGAGCAGAGTTAAAGCCTTGATGGTCTGTGTTCTGCATACATGGGCACATAGGAAGTCAAAACAGTTTTTTCTCAGCTGGAAGTTGGAGCGGCTGTGCCTAACACTATCAGTTTCCAGATATTTACACTCGATGGGAGGCACAATGTGATGGATACAGAGGAGGATATAAATGTTGACCAACCTTTTGGACAAGTGTGTCTACTTGTCTCCTTTAAGGACAAGAAGGGAAGAAAACCAATGCCTCTGATATCTTGTAAATCTTTTCTTTGGTAGAAATGAAAACACCAGTGTGTAGATTAATCCACAAAAAGGATCCGTGGCTTGTCGAAATATACTTGGTGTATTAAGAACTGGAGATGAAAGATAGGGTTTAATGCACAAAGACAGAGTTTGACAATAATACTTTTAATTAAGAAATACACAATTAAGTGCATAAACTCAGTACAGAATTAAGTCCCCAACATACTTGAACAGTATGTGAGTATGTGTATCTCTTTGGGCTGTTTAGATGATTAAGAGGTGTTCACATTCACTGACCTTGGCACCTTGTTACATAATGTTAGCCACTTATAAACTGATAGAATGCTAAAGGAGAGACTACAGTCCGTTGCCAGTAAGCAGTGATAATATGTAAAATGTTGAAATATGGCTGTCAGAAATTACAGCAAACCTGAAGATAAAGAATTTTCAGCTGTACTTGTAATAAACTACCCAATTATAGGATTGTGAGGGTCTGGTGGATCGGTCTGCAGTGGTTCCACTTATATTTTTTTCAGCTATACTCATTCAGTGACTGCGTCATTATCCGGCTGGGGCAGCAAGTTTTCAGCACTGTCGGCAGCCTTCAGCTTAGGGTAGTGAGACCGTAGAGGGTGTGACACCCTGTCTGTCGGCTTCTGTCAGCCTAGGGATATTTAATAGGATACAAATATAAACAGATTGTTCAATGTAGTTGCAGTTAAGTTCAGTAATGGAATTGTACATCTATTTGTTGGAATGAATGGTTCTCCAGGGATTTTGCAAATGCATCTATTATGGCCTGTGGGCACAATATGACCTAAAATGAGTACAAATACAAAGGTGTGTGCTCCCAATATGCTGGTTTCGGTTTATTTTCCTCCCTTCTTAATAGCAGCAGCAAAATAGAGCACATAAATAGTTCAACTCTCAGCTTTTGTATGGGATAGGACTAAAGGATTCTCAACATATATACTCAGATGTATTAAATCCTTGTGCAATTACTTCCGCAGAGACAAGAAAAGCAAAGTGGGACCATCGAGGCAAACGTAGTGCATCAAGCACTTGTATTGCCATTCCTTACTTAGTCTGATCCCCAATAGCTTAACAGTTTTAAAGCATGAAATTCTCCCATTGCCATTAATAAAGAGGGAAAAAAGTAGAGAAAAGGTCAAAATCCTCATCAAGGCCAAAGAGAGACAATGGGATATATATTTTTCTGATTACTGTTTTGGGTGTGTGTGTTTGTATGGGGGGACATGGCCTAATCCCATTAAATTGTATTAGATCAATAAATTCAATATAGGGACTGTGTCTAGAAACCTGTAAGAAATACCTTGTCATGCGTATAACAGATTTTTAGCTTACAATGTATTGTGTAAGGAGTTTTTTTTTTTTTTTTGTATTCACACTGGGAGCAATTATAGCATTAAATCTTTAACTACATGTTTAATCAAGATTATGTTTAATACTTTTTTTTTAGCCAAAAATTTATGTGAGAAAAAAATATAAAAATATATGTGAGAAAACCTCCAGAACATAAACAAATTGGGAACAAAGTGCCCTCTATGGTGCCATACACTACAGGACTGAGACCTGAAACATACTATATATATATATATATATATATATATATATATATATATATATATATATATATATATATATATGAACCATTCTCCTTCTGCAATTAGGGGGAAAGACAATAAAGTGAAGAAAAGCCCACCTGATATGCAGACCTTTGTATACTGTTTTATGTTTTAGACCAATGGTCTTACACACTTGTGTTGAAGAAATCTGACAATTCTTTACTCAATTCTAAATATGACTAAAAAGCACCCAGTTGTACCATTACCATCCTTCCATTTATTTTCTATTCTCACTTATTCTCATTCATTTTTACAGAGTGTACTACTATAGTATTTCAATGAAAAATTGTATTGCCTGTGCTGTTAACCACAGAAGACTACACAAGCTTTAAAATGCTCCATTTTAATATCCATTTTCCTAGGACTAAATCTAGCCCAAAGCATTATCATTATTATTTTCAGTTTTCTTGAAAAAAAACGAATGTGTCTTATTAATAATCTCATATCTCCAGTAATGATTTTAAAATCCTAAAATCCATTAAACATAATGTTCAATCAAGATCATATCTTTGCCGTAGAAAGAAATTGGGCTGTATTCCCACAGGAGCTACCTTCCACCAGTCTTTTTAGATAATGTTTGATAACCTGCTGATTTCCTCTGTCATATTTTCCAATTATTTCTGAGAAACAGTTACACAAGTGTTTCTTATATGCTCCCTGGCTATGCATTGCAAAGGGCAGGTGGACCCAGACGTTATTATTTTTTTAAAGATTTTCTTAGGGCAGAACACTGCATACTGTTTTCTTGGCAATTTTTAAATTGGAGCCAGGGGATTCTTGCAGTTTTACTAGTGTTAATGTTCTGCCAATGATGGAGATTTATTGGTTTAGCTATAATTTTATTGTTTAAATCCCATCAATCCAGGTTAGTACAGATTACTTGTACTTGACCTTACAGCTAACCTTATTGTAAACTCTGCTACTGAGTTCTGGAAATTTGAATGTATATTGTGCAATATCAACGTGTCTTATAACACTCAAGAAAAATGCCTCAGTTTAGAAGTTTAGAGCTCCAATGATTTGTTGATGAATTAATTAGTTGATGGAAAGAAAATGAATCTGAATCAACCTTAATCATTGGTTTGAGTAATTTTTTTAGGCAAATGTAGTCAATATTCTGGTTTCATATTCTTAAATGAGAATATATTGTGTTTTTCTTTATCAGCTACGATTAAAAGTTGAATAGCTTTTGGGTTTGGACATAACAAGAGGTTAAAAACATCTCAATGGGCACTGGAAACTTGCGATGGACATTTTTCACAATTCGCTGACCAGACCAACTTGCCATTATTTAATCGAGAAAACAATGGATAAATAGCTAATAAAAAAAATCTAATTTTTTAAAATCTATTTATTTATACTGCAGCTTCCCTTTTATAATCCATCACAATTTCTAAGAGGTCTGCCCTCGTTTTCTGTTAAGGATCAATGGAACCTGGGAAGTGACGACGCGCTCACTGAGGGACCGTGATGTCGTCACATCCTGTCATCTGTAGTCCTTCACTTCCGGAAGGTGGGGCTTTGTTGCAGGAGCGGTTTGCGTTCGTAGAGCCAATGTCTCCAAATGCTCTATTAATGCAGCCATCAAGATAGCACCGACCGACCGAGGGCAGAGACGCGAATCCCACTTTGGTAAGGCTTCAGAAAAACCACGATGAAAGCGGAGTGGGTGACTGTTCGCTACCGGGGCCTCTAGAGAGTAAAATAAGAAAGAAACACACGCACACCTGTTTTAAGGAAGGTCGAGCGGCCAGGACCCGGAGGAGGAGGAGGAGGAGGAGGGGGGCGACCGTTTCAGACAAAACGGGTATAAATAAACTAAATTCGTGCCGGTTTTAACTGCCTGGTTTAAATGGCTGCTCGTTTTAGTGCCGTGGTGTGGTCGGCCACGCTAAACGTCCACGTTAAACAGCCCCAGCTTGACGCCAGCGTGAGACGTGAAGTGAACGGTAAGTTACCGTTAAGGCGGCCACCGGTCACTGCTGGACCAGCCTCGCCGATGTGGACGTATTCACCCGGTAGCCGCTCCTCCGGCGGACGCTATGGACGGACATGTTTGGATCCGTCTGTATTATCTGTTACTAACGTCGTGGTCCTGCGGTACTTCGCTTAGCCAGACAGCCAAAGTACGTGTTTATGGGGTTTTGCTTGTGGTGGCGGCGGCGGCGGCGGCGGCGGCGAGCCGCCGTTATACACCGTCGTTAGCTTACAGCGCCGGTGAAAACTCAAAAGAGTTGAGTTACCTCAGCTCGACATAGCGTTGGATTTCCATTAGTTGTCCGTGTTAACCGGTGGAGCGTGTGTTTTGTCTTTGTTGAGGATTACTCCGGCTGGTTTGTGCTAAAAAGTTTTCCTTCTGACATGACACACCCAGGCTGGCTCACGGTTTCTTCAGCCAACCTCGGTGTGATCTTAACCGTCAGCAAAACGGCCGGTTTCTATAATGACAGTGTATCGACCGGTGATGGTTTTATTGCATCGGTTAAATCTGTGCGCCATAATGTTGGTATTGCCAAATGTTTCTTCCTCTATGTCCAATCTGCTAAAGTATATCATGAAGTTGGAGCTCTTCCTCTGTTGGTGCCGGGACCTTGCTGTGTGACCTACTGAGTATGTGACCACTATGTCATAATAGTACAGATATTTATACCTGGAGGCAATTTAGCAAAGACTTTATATATATATATACACACACACACACACACGCACACACACACACACACACACACACACACACACAGTATATTATCAGGGTGCTGGATGATAAACATAAATTTTGTGCTGTGCAGTGACTATTGTGTTTACCGATGCTTCATTTTGCAGATGGGTGTAATGTTACAGTTCCTGTCAGCGTTTCTTGTTTTTTTTTTGGGGGGGGGGGTGGACACAGATAGAGATGGTTGTTGATAGTGGTGGAAAAGCACTCACAAGTTCCATCTCCTCAATAACACAAACTCTCTTTTCGGACTGAGCGTAAAGTGATGGATATAATTGATCATCCAGCTTCATGGTTCTCCTGGGTGAAAAAGGCAGAGACTGAAACAACCTAAAAATATTTGTACTTGCTTTTTTTTATGATAATTTCTCCATGGTCTTCTTTACTGAATAAATACAGGGTTTTGTGGTTCAGGAATGCATTATGGATGCGCTCTGTGTCAGATTTGTCAGTTATTTGATAAGCCGAGTGAAAGAGTAATTGATTACATAGTCAGTGCTTGTGGGCTATCATCTAAGGGCTGTACGTTAATCACTCAAGCAATATTATCCATAACCGAAGCATGCTTGTTGTTGACAGATTTCACAGCACTTGCACATTAGCTTTGAAAAGTGTGACACAAGGCAATTGTTTGTGGAGGAGTAAGAAAAAATGTCCCAAAAAAGGGTAAAGAAAAAGTCAAGAAATACTCGTCATTAATTAATTAAATTATCATTAATTTCCCTGAAAAGAATGTCAGCCTGCCTGGCCTCTGCCTAAACTCAGGGGATTGCTGGATAACAAACAGTAACTTACTCTTTGTTGTACAGAACTGAGAACTGTACAGTTAATTAGCTCTGCTTATCAGACATTGGGTAACTGCAACAGGAAATGCTTGTCAATGAAAATCAAATATGTAGTGAAACTGCTGTTTACTACAATGATAACATAAAGTTATATTCATCTGTGTTAGTTCTTTATTATGTTCTTATCTTATCGTATTAAGAGGTTTGTAAAGATTAAATATTGAAACCACTGATCTGCTTGGCCCTCTTGAAGACCTGCGTAGTGGGATTGAACATGCTTGAATCAATCATAATTTGTTTTGAAGTGGAACTGGAGGTAAACAATGAATCTCAGACTAGTCCCTCAATAGCCGATGAGAGCCAAGCTCTGCTACTGCATAAGAAACCCACTGCAACTTCCTTGATTGATAACATTATTCACCACAGCGTGCAAATGATAGTTTAGCTTTCTTTAGAAATTTGCCTGGTAACCCCAAATAGGAAACAACCATTAGAAGGTGTCATGCATGAACTCCAGTAACATTTTGAGTTGTGTGATTTTACTTAATTTTTTAAGTTTAGGTTTTGAGTTTATCAAAATTAGCGTTTTCTCCTCTGTTCCAGGTCAGAATAATATATTATTTCACATTATCACAACTATTTATTTACTTTTATCATAATTTTACATCTCTTGATTTATTCTTAGTACAGCAGATAGATTTGAGTTATTTTAAATAACTTGAAGCATTTTTGATTTTAACCCTCATGATAGCTGCTGTAGTGCCAGTAGTCACAAGCAGCCCAGGACGCCAATGATTCAAGTACTGAAGTACATACAGATCCGCACCATTGTTTAAATTATTTAAATTTTTATCAGAGGGATGATGCAATCATGTAAAATTTTTCATATGAGGAAATGTCCTGGGGTTTTTCTGAAGCATATGTCAATAAGTTGCCAGTATTTCTAAATAACACAAGTCGACATAAATTAAAGTAAACAAACCATTGGATATTTTATCAACTGAACAACTGCTTTTGAAGTCTGAAAATGATAAATAACCAATGTAAACCTAAAAGTTACCTAGTCACATTTTTGTGTCATTTTGTTTACACATCTTTGTGTAATAGTGTACACCAAACTAGAAGATGGTCAAATTCCCTTGGAGGATATTGTCAGTTTGATTAACATCTCATATTTGAAGTTAAGTGTGTTTTGCCCTGCCTTCCCATAACCTCTTACCCATCTGAAAAAGACAAGCTTAGAGAGAATAGCTGGTGTGTGAGGTCTCCCACAACTCTTGTGCATCCTAAGCTTAAGGTTGTTGGATGGTTAAACCTGTGAGTCAGGCTCAGGTCCGCCATATCATCAATAACACATCTAGAATGACATGCAGTCAGTTCCTTGAAAACAACTTGTGAACTAGTTGCTGATTCCAGCACAATCACGATCACCTTTTAAGGTAAACAAATTTCGGAATTGTTTGGCAGTCTTGTTGGGCTCCAGGTTTTTAAAAGCTTATGCAGATGTTTTTTTGGAGCTATTGATGGGTTATATATTTTTTTGTCACTACAATATCCAAGTATTTAGTTTTTTCCCCACTATACTGTAAAATTATTTATTTTACAAACTGCTCTTTTAGACTTTTCAGGAAAAAGCCTGAAATAACATTTTGCCCACCACAGTAAATAAAAAAACTCATGTGAAATCCAGACTAATACAATCAGTGCCTTGATTAGCATTGACAAGTCTTGGCATCATTGTAGCCGCTTCATGCAAACAACAACACCGCTAAATTGTGTCCAATTCTGGCAAACTGCAGATTTCTGCATAGTTAGTTATAACAAGCCGTGAGATCAGAGGTGGAGAAAGTGAATGAGACTGAACGGGCCTTACATCCCTCCTGTTTCTCTCCCAAGACTGTCTGGAAGTTTATTCCTGTGCTCCAACCATATCTTAGTCTTCTCTCAAATGATTTTCCTCATGCTAAGCCCTGTTACTTCATGTTACTGCAACTTATCAGAATATTACATAAATTTTCCACAAGGCCTCATTTTCCCTGTTTTAGAGACAACCGAGTAGGCTCACATCAAAGAACTCCATCTGCTTCTCTGATCAGTTTTACATTTTCAGATGAGGTTCCCGAATGACCTGGGTTCTTGGTGTGTAAATGCACTGGAGTTAAAAAACCATCTGCTAATGATGTTGGCAGAGGAAGTGGAGGGCAAGGGCAGAAAGGCCAGAGTAAGGCGTTTTTTTATGGGACTTGAAAAATGAACGATGATGTGCAAGTATGGTGGTGTAGATAAGCACATACCAAGCTGCTATCAATTGTCTGCTTTTAGTCAGCCGGGAGGTAGGGAGGTTTATATATTTTGTGTTACTTAGTATATGGAATCAGTGTTTGAGGAATTTAAAATTAGTTGCCCCTGTGCAGAATATAGAATACAAACGTAAATGGTAAGAAAGAAAGGAAGAAAGAAAGAAGGAAAATATGAGTCTTTACATAGGGAGAATGAAATCATATTGTCGTTTGTTCTTTTAAAAAAGTTTTAAGTTTGTGGTAACTCCAATATTATTTGGAATTCCCAGCTCTTTTCCAAGATCTGTGAATTAGACATTAAACATTTTTCAACTTACAGGGGAATTAATTACTTTGAGGGTAGACTGATTTTTTTATTTATTTTTATTTATTTATTTTTTCCCCAAGGCAGCCAATTCGACATACTGGAATATACAGTAGATGTGATTGTTATATTTATGGGACCAATAATGAATAGCAGTGCATCCTGTTTCGTACAGTGAAGAGGAACATGTTATGATGCTTTTTATTAAGAGAACTATGATAACTTAGATTATCATAGTAAAGGGAAGAAAGAACATTAAGCAAGTCAATGACATAATCATGTTAGCCAAAATAAAATACATTACATACATTTATGTAATGTTGCAGTGACCACAGAATGATATATATTCGGAAGTCCAGCTGTAGACTAATACCATTGTGGTAGCTAAGCTAGCAGGGTAACCGAAATGAAATACTTCTGGTGTAAGGCAGGTATAGATCAGTGGCTAGAGTAGCAACATAGCTTCTTTCAAAATTGAAATTCTCCAAAGCCTTTAACGATGAAACAAAGTTTTGCGGTTGAAAGATTTTTATCACTTGAATTAGTTAATTTCCTTTGCCTAATTGTTCCAGTGGTACTGTTATGAAGTACCTATTTGAGCCATTTTTTAAGTTCGAACAAATTGATTTCTATTGTGAAATAAAATGAGAGCAGTTTTCCCTGAAAGTTAGAAAATCCATGTTCAGACCTTGAATGGTTAGATAATCGTGAGCAGTAACCTATGCCGTGCTAATTATCTTGTCTGTCATTTTGCATTTGGCTGTGCCGCCCACAGAATGTTAACGAAATTTGATCATATTAGTATCGAAAGCCTGACGGACTGAGTTTGCCATGTATGCCATGCAGTATATGGTACACAGTGTGGGTATGTGGGGGATATGTGCAAAGTGGAGAGAAATGAAATCCCTTTCCTCACTCTCGCCTCTCCACTTAGCCTCATTTTCCTCTTTTTTCCACACAACTTCACTCTGACTTTTCCCTCTAGTCTTCCAGACAATGGGCATCATTTCACCAACATGCAGCGAGAGGTTTGTCTCAGCCCATAAATGTATTCTTTTCTGCCCATTTATGTATACGTTGGCGACAAAGACAGGAGGATTTTACAGTTTACCACCCCTGCGCTCTTATTATGTCTGCTACGTTTAAGCCATAGGCCACAGTATGCTCTGATGTTCCAGGATGGAAATGTGGCATTGCAGAATGAGTTTGAAAGTCCAGGCTTTACAAAATTTTAGTAGCGCCGTCATGATTGATAGCTCAGCTAAATATAAACCATGATGGCACCACAAGCCCATAATATGACATCGGTGGTATCAAACTGACCCTGTTGTGTTTCCTGCCAGCCAAATAAAATAATTTAGCAAGTGTGAGATAAGTTATGGGTACCTGGGAATTACACATCTTTGTGTAATAGTGTACACCAAACTAGAAGATGGTCAAATTCCCTTGGAGGATATTGTCAGTTTGATTAACATCTCATATTTGAAGTTAAGTGTGTTTTGCCCTGCCTTTCCATAACCTGGGAATTACATGTTAGAAAAGAATAGATTTGTCTGTGAATACATAATGAGATCTGAACTCCTCCTTCCATCCACCCGTAATCAGTCCAGTGGAATGTTTAGCTAATGGGAAAGACATAAATGTTGGGATGATATCATGTCACTTTAGGGAGGTTAGAAAAGATATCTGTTGTATGTTTCAGGCTATACGATAAAAAAAAAAGCTTTTGCATCAGTGTTATTGTGTAATAATGTATGTGTTTTACTGATTGTCCACTGTTCTGACACCAAGGGGATCAGTTCAGTTTACACTGCATTTGCACTTCAATGATTATTTCAACATGAATAAGAAAGGAAAAAGGATTTACAACAGAGATGTATTTGAAAAAGCAGCCCACTTAGTGCTCCTGAAGTAGGAAGGATTGTAACACAGAGAGGATTTAGCCCCTCGGTTTCGTCAAAGGCTCCTCTGTGCATGCTGGCTAAGAGCTGTTAGTATGCACTGTGGGGTGCTTTTTTTCAAATATTTTTCCTTGCTGCTGTGTACTGTCTCTTTAGGTTTTATCATGTCCTGATCGTCACTGGCAGTGACCATGGTAACTGCTATGTCATGACTAAATGTATTTCTGTTATGCCTCTGCTGTTGTTTCCTGCTGAAATTTGTATTGTTGGTTGCTGTGTAATAAACAAACATTAGGATCTTAAAACCCAGTTGTTGTGCGTTACAAAAGATCCATTCTTACACATACCCGATGACTGTGGTGACTCAGCTGGGGTGTATTGTCTTGGCAACACCGAACTAAAAAAAAAAAAATGACTATGTAGATCGGTAGCTGTCCAGAATCCAAGGGCTCAGCTCCCCCTTCAAATCTGCTGGAGTAGAGTAACATTTTTAGCCCTGGAGTGGTAGAAACTGGACAGCACACAGCATTCTGATTTTCAGCTGGTTGTTAGTCAGGGAGATTTGCTTTGCTAGCAACAGAATTATCAAGAGAGGATCTTTTTAAATATAAGAAGAAACTGGAGAGGCAAAACAAGTTGTGCAAGTAGGTTTGATAGCACAACATTTTTTTTAGAGGAACTTTAGCACCCCCCCCCCAAAAAAAAAAAAAGTGACAACATGGTTTAACTTCTGTGGGATATTCACATAGCATCACTGCTGCACCATATTGTTTCAATTTCACCCCATCCCCACACTAGGCCACCACAAGAGTGGTTTGGATGACTCTGTTGACCAGTGCTGATGATTAGAAAAATAACCATACTGAACTAATCGCCTTCTCAGATCCTTGGAATTTGGAGGCTGGCTATTGGGCCAGAAAGCCTGTGTTTTCTCCATTAGTTTGGAGAGGAAATGCCCTCACCCCTGTGACCTCTGGAATGCACAGAGAGAGGCAGAGTCATCAGGTTCCCTGCAACTATGGCTCAGATATCTACTATCTCAGTGCATGATGTTGAATTTGACCAACACTATGCTAACACACATTTGGTCTGTTTGTACAGATTAAACCCCAGCATTTAGAAATATGGAAGAGGATTCAGTGATTGATCATATCTTAAGAAAGAGAGCTGTACTTCTCTTATCACGAGGAGACTGGTGAACGTATCCCGTCTTCTATCAGTATTTTCATGTCATTAGAATCAGATGATTAACTGATATATAATTTGTAATGGATGCCAGACGATTTTGATCAGTGCCTAATCAATCAAAGCATATCTAGAAAAATACCATGGATGATTGGTGACCATGTGCAATCTTAAGAAAATGATCTATTTGCAAAGCCTGGTAGCAACAACATTGGTTCTTTGGCTGTAGCTGTTTGGTGCAGCCTTTTATTAGTATCGGTGTGAGCCCTGGCAAACCTTGATGCATCCCTGCCAAAGTGTTAAGATGAGCAGGGAGGGAACAGTGACTTGATTCTCCAAAGGGAATCTTAATGAATTCCTGTAGACCGCACTGCACTGGTGTCATCTATATTTCAGGAGCTTAGCAACCAGAATGGTCTGTTAGGCTGTACCCCTCCCTCTCCATAATCCGGCATCGCCTGAAAAGAACCAGTACCAAACAGACCGCAGTTCCATATCTGGGTCAGGCCTAAATATTAATTCCTCTTTTGCCAGTGACCTCCATTTTAACCCTGCATGCAACTTCTGTATAACCAAAGGTGATGGAAATATGGCAGGACACTCCCTCCCAAATGTCTGAACTTCCTTTGGAAAGTCTGAACTAAGCATTTTCCTGTGCTAAGCCTTTTTTTCCCTCCTGTCCTCAGTTTATTAACTGTCATTGCTTTATTCATAACTTTGGAATCTGTGCGTACATGCGCACAGAAAATTGTGTTACAAGTGAATAATTTAAATAGTGACCCCCCTATGCATCAGTGCTGAGTCTGGCATAGGTCCTTTCAGAAGGTGTGTCATTGTGTGTATGTTTGTGTGGATATCCTTCCGAAAATCCCTTTCACTGGCCTGGTTACTGATAACAAAGACAGGAAGAGCACAGGTCAGACTTCACTTCCTGGTTAGAGAGTGTGGAACCATGATGTCACTTCCTCAGCATCCACAGTCGTATTCCTATAGCTTCTACATCCCAAAGTGTAGGTTAGTTTCATCACATTTTAAAATTATGTTTTCTTCTTTTGGACAATGCAAGGAAGTGTTGCAGCATATGCTGACATACACAACTGCAGGTTTATGTAGAAATCATTTCTGTCTATTTTCACACAGGGAGTTTGCACTACTAATGTGAGACAACAACTATGGAAATCTTACAGGGGTTTTTGCTGCTTTCATGGGCTTCTGTGGGTCTGTGGGTGAAATTTTCTTTATTTTTCATAGTGAAAACATGAAAACCACTACAGTTGGAGTATGAGTTGTTTTTTTCTGTTTTCTCTCCTCAGTCATGTCTGGTGAATTTGGCTGTATAAACTGAAGTGAAATGTTAACTGTTAGGGAGGAGCAGACTATGAATAATGATATCAATCAGCTCAGTGTTCTTATGAATCTGACATCCCAAGAGGAGGGAAGAAATCTTTTGTCTCTACAGACAAAGATAAAATGATAAGGCGAAGGAGGGCAAAGGAATAGAAGAGGTTGCTTTCTGTGATGTGATGACAAGAGTATTGAATTATCTGACAAAGAGGCTCTCAAGATACCAGGTCTAAGTGTCTTTCACAACTCTGTTGGTTCTCAGCTCAAGATGACATTAGATTGTATATCATTGGTTTAGGATACCCCCTGTGGTATAGAAGTACAAGATTTTTTTCTTGTCACATTCTGTCTGTGTATTAAAACTATTGACCAATACAATGAAAGAGCCTGTCTCTGAAGAAGGGAACAATCATTAAAATAACTATTGACAGCTGTTTTAATGATCGTTTTAATGCAGCATACCAGTACACTTAAACCAAGGATGCTCAGTATAGAAGTTTTTGCCAATATCCAATCATTTTTATGGTAATGTCTGCTGATACAGCTATATTCCTAATTGCTTTGCAATAAGATTATAGTTTTATTTTCCACAAGTTGAGCTAAACTTTTGTACAGAAACTGATGGTCTTCAGTCAATGAAGATGTTTGCTACAGCCTACATGCAGAAAAAGAAGCATTACATGTTAAAATGATAATAATTAACAATAACAGGACTTCTGAATTCTCGTTTTTTAAAATGCTAATTACTGTGTAATAATGTTGCCCATAATGACAGCAGGTTTTAGTAAATATCAAAATGGGATTACCTACTACTATCAGTCATCAAACCAGTGTTTAGAAATAAACAGAAAAGTAAGAAATAAGTTCAACTTTACATTACACACGTGGCTAGTAAGTGTGATCTATTAAAAAGAAATGACTACAAGAAGTTGTTTGCAAAAATATTAGACATGATGATAACCACATTATAGGGACAATAAGTTTTTAAGCAGTTGTTGGTCATCTTCTGAACTGGATAATGTTTCATGCATCCCTAACTCAAATTAATGTAATAGATGAGTTGACCTCCATGGTAAAAGATGTAATTATCAAAATAGCACTTGTAGTCATGTCGCAGTAGATCCTTGTCTTCTGATGAGCCCTTCGCATATATAACAACTCTTGATACAATCATTTATAAACTGCACAAAGGCTGTGCAAGTTGAGACATGAAAGGCAGCCATTTACAGTGGAGTCGGTTTGCACTCTGTTTGAAGTTGTGTCTGACAGAGATAAAACATATTGTGAAGTCAGGTGAAAGCAATTGACTCTAAGCTTTCACCTTCTCAGGGCAGACCCATTATAGAGCAGATAGATGACCAGTGACTTCTGTCTTCTGTTGAAGGAGTCTAGTCCATGATGCCCTATTTTAATGCATTCTTAAATGCCATCTTGCAGTGCAGAATGATCGCTTCATTACTACTGATCAGCTGCACTGACCTTTTGATGGCGATCTTAATAAAGTTCTAGGATTCAAGAGTAGGCAATTTGGCACTTTAATGGGAAGGGTGGGGGTTAGGATTCAAGATTAGTTGGAGCAAAGCCTAGTGCCTTGGCACCGCAACTTACTGTCACAGTGAAAGCTGTTAAGTAACAACTACCATCTGTCCCTACACTTTTCCACATTCTGTTCTTTTGTATATAGAGTTTATTTACTGTAGGCACTGATCCGCTTCTACCTTTTTCATTCACAGGTTGTCCAGAGAAGTGTGTGCGTGTGCAAGTGAGTGCGTGTGTGTGAGTGTGTGAGGGACACTAAGAAGAATCTAGTGATGGCTACCAGTAAAAGTAAAAATCAGAGCTCTCTGGCACTGCACAAGGTGATAATGGTGGGCAGTGGAGGTGTGGGGAAGTCAGCCCTTACCCTGCAGTTCATGTATGATGAGGTGAGTCAACACATTCCTATAAACAACTTAAAAAATGCTCTGGGTTCAAGTTGACCACAGCAGATAGAGAAGCAGGGGTTTTAACAGCAAGCACCTTGTTGTCTAGCCAGTTCACTTTTTTATTATTTTTCTAGTGTCCTAATCTTGATGTCAGTAACTTGTTAAATAAGTGGCTGGTGGATAGATAAGTCAGCACTTCCTGTAAAAGCTTGTGATTTAATGCTCTCCTTTTAGTGTTTCACCAGCGGAAACCTTTTAATGTGAAGCTATTGCAAGGAATGCTCAATTCGAAATGGTTGAGAAAACAGTGAGGCTTCTGTTACATGAAAATAAGACATGAAAATAAGAACATGATCGTAGAAAAAATAATGGCTCTTGTATCACAGAAGCGCTACAAAATGACAAAGTTTTACAGCATACAGATTTTTTGTAAAATGGGCATTTTTTACTTAATTTCACATTGCTTGCTTGACCACAGTGATTTATCATGACAACAACACATAATAAAGTTAGGGCAGAGACACTTACTGTTTTCTCTCTGCCAAAAGGCACATCAACAGCATTTTTCAGTCAGTTGTGTTATGTCCGTTGGATGGCCTCAGTTACATGTCCATTGTAGCTGTCTACACCAGCAGCATGTAGTAACTGCTCATGCTTCACTGTTATGTGTGAAAATGCCATTTGAAAGAAATTAATCTTTTCATCCCCAGTTTGTGGAGGACTATGAGCCCACCAAGGCGGACAGCTACAGGAAGAAGGTGGTTCTGGATGGGGAGGAGGTCCAGATTGACATCCTGGACACAGCAGGCCAGGAGGACTACGCTGCCATCAGGGACAACTATTTTCGCAGCGGGGAGGGCTTTCTACTGGTCTTCTCCATCACAGAGCATGAGTCCTTCACTGCCACTGCCGAGTTTAGGTACTGATGCAAGCACGTAAATTTGAGCACCTATTTGAGCTCCATTCAATCTTGAATAAGTGCTTTATTGGTTTTGACCCTAAATTGCCTATCAAACAGTTAATGTTGACCATCACATTCAATTTTCAATTCACCTTTATTTATATAGCGCCATATCATAACAGATGTTATCTTAGGGCACTTTCATACAAAACAGGTCTATACCAGACTCTTTATAGTTATTATTTACAGAGACCCAACATTTCCCCCATAATTAAAGCAGTTAGTGTTGATCAGGCTCATGGGGCAGTAGATGATCTGCAGCTATGGATCCAGACTCAGGAGCATCAGAGGCAGAAAAACCTGCAGAAAGCAACAGGAGGAAGAAGGGAGAGACGAGGAAGCACAAAACTACAGGAGAGAGGAAGGACAGTTAGTAACAAGCATTTTTGAGATGTTAATGCACACAGGAAGAGAGGAGGAGGCAGTGGAAAGGGGAGCTCGGTGCATCATGGGAAGTCCCCCGGCAGTCTAGTCCTATAGCAGCATAGTGAGGTGATGGCTCGAGCTAATGCTGAGCCAGTTCTAACTATAATCTATATCATAAAGGAAGGTTTTAAGTTTATTCTTAAACATTTCTGCCTCCCGGATCCAAACTGGAAGATGGTTCAACAGCAGAGGAGCCTGATAACTGAAAGCTCTGCCCCAACTCCCCTTTCTACTTGTGGAGACTATAGTGTTCTACTGGGATAATAAGGTACCATGAGCTCTTAAAGATAGGATGGTGCCTGACCATTAAGGGCTTTGTAGGTGAGGAGGAGGATTTTAAATTGTATTCTGGATTTCACAGGGAGCCAATGCAGAGAAGCTAACACAAGAGATATATGATCTCTTTTTCTGGTTCCTGTTAATACTCTTGCTGCAGAATTCTGAATCAGCTGTGGAGTATTTAAAGTTTTATTCGGACAGTGTAATAATCAAGCCTTGAAGTAACGAAATCATGTACTAGTTTTCTGTGATTTTCCTGACTTTTGTGATATTACGTAGTTTGTTTTATGTGGGAGTTAAAGGACATGTCCTGATCAAAGACAACTCCAAGATTCCTAGTTGTGGTGCTAGAGGCCAGAGCAATGCCATCTAGAGTAAGTATATCATTAGATAATGTGCTTCTGAGGTGTTGCGTGTTTTGTTGGGCTTTTTTGATAGACACAATTGGGAGTCATCTGCATAACAATGGAAGTTTATGGAATGTTTCCTGATGATATTGCCAAAGGGAAGCATATATATGGTGAATAGAAATGGTCCAAGCACAGAACATTGTGGAACTCAGGAGAAGGAGTTATTGTTAACTTGTACAAATTGAAATTAGATCTGATAAGTAGGACTTAAACCAGCTAAGAGCAAGTCCTTTGACGCCAATAAAATGATCCAGTTTCTGTAATAGGATTTGATAGTCAATCAAATGCGGCACTAAGATCTAACAGAACAAGTACGAATACAAGACCTTTGTCCGATGCTGTTAGTAGATCAATTGTAACCTTCACCAGTGCTGTCTCCGTGCTATGATGCCTCTAAATCCTTGATGGTTTAGATGAAGAGATCATTGAAGATAGTTGGTGAAGGTCGATAGGAGAGCAAAAAGGCCAGGTATATATCGGGTTTTACAGCTGTTTCTGATGTTCCTGTGTTTGAGGCAAAATTAGTGCCAGTTGAGGGCAGGAGGTGAATTCTGTCTCTAATAGTTAGAATTTTATCATTAAAGAAGCTCATGAAATTGTCGCTACTGAGAGCTATAAGAATACATGGATCAATCTAGCTATGACTCTCTGCCTGGCTACAGTGTTGAAAAGAAACCTAGGGTTGTTTTTTATTTTCCTCTATTAAAGATGAGTAATAGGCTGCTCTGGCATCGCTGAGGACCTTCCTGTAAGTTTCAAGACTATCCCACCAGGCTAGGTGGGATTGTTCCAGTTTAGTTGAGCGCCATATCCTTTCAAGTTTTTGTGTTGTTTGCTTGATATACCGTTTTGGGAGTTAAACCATGGAGCTAACCTCCTCTGTTTTATCATCTTCCTTTTTAGAGGTGCAGTAGAGTTGAGTGTTGTTCTCATTGAACTTGAACCGCTGTCAACAAGCTGATCAATTTGGGAGGGGCTAAAGTTAGTTCTCTGTTAAACTGATATGCCAGTGAATTAAGCGCTGATGGAATCACTTCCTTAAATTTAGCTCCAGCACTATCAGATAGACATTGAGTAAAGACATTTTTTCTTAATGATGTGTAGTCTAGTAACAGAAGATCAAAAGTTATTAAACAATGGTCCAAGAAAAATGGATACTGTGGAAAGATGATTCAGTTTTCAATTTCCATCTATCACACCAAAAGTCAGAACAAGGTTGAGGGTGTGATTTAAAACAATGAGTGAATTAATTTCTCTTCCCTCTTGGCAAAGCCAACTGAGTCTAAAAGTGAGATAAACGCAGTGCTGAGGCTATAACTATCAACGTCCACATGAATATTGAAATCGCCTACAATAATTGTTTTGTCATTGCTAATGACTGAGGTTGATTTAAAAACTCTCAGAATTCAGATAGAAATTCAGAGTATGGTCCAGAATATCAAGGATGTCAACCCGATTGAATAATTGGTTAATTTACATTCTTGTTGTAGAATGTATTCCTAGTATGTAGGGGCCCAAAGCAGCCACTTAAAAATAGGTGTGTCCCTTTTTAATTTTCTTCATTTGGCCCCGATCCATCTGTGGGTCCTAAATTAGTAATGCAAATCCAGGTAAGAAGATTGTTTAGGAGCTCTGCATTTAGTAAACAGAATTTGTAACACAGCTTTATTTTTAATGGTTTTCTATTGCTTGTTATGTAATATCTGTAGAGAGGAATGGTTAGTATGGATCTGTTGTGGCAGGAAGATTTTTACAGGGTTTAGACAGCTGTTGTTCATCCTCAGCATGAACAAAATACTGAAGCTCAAATGCAAATTTTAGTCAAACATAAGTATAGAACGCTGTACCCCTCCAAAATGCTGATGAACTAGACGTAAAGTCACTTTCACTGTATCGATCCTACTCACTAATGCTCACCGGGTTCTGGGAATCAATATTCGATTATGTTCTGTGCTATAAAATAGGAAATTGTTCGAGCAATTTAAAATGAGGCAATGGAGTGTTTTTTTTACAACAGACCTACCAGAAAACAACAACAAAAATCACTCAGTTATTTACATGAGGAAAAGGGGTGAAAGTACCAAAAATACACAGCCTGCTCTCTTCCATCAGGGAGCAAATCTTGCGGGTGAAGGCAGAAGAAGACAAGATCCCTCTCCTGCTGGTAGGGAACAAGTCGGACCTGGAGGAGCGCCGGCAGGTATCTGTGGAAGAGGCCCGAGGGAAAGCTGAAGAGTGGGGCGTCCAGTATGTAGAGACATCAGCCAAAACAAGAGCCAACGTCGACAAGGTGCATCTATTCAAACAAAATACATGGTCATCTATTATGCATTCCTACAAATTGATGAATTCTCAAATTGAGGATTTTTATCATTTCTGTGTGAGATTTGCATGTTCTGACAGTTCTGAAGTCTAATGGCTTTACTGGTTTCTCCTTTCTTTTCTCCAGGTATTCTTTGACCTGATGCGTGAAGTACGAGGCAAGAAAATGTCAGAAAACAAAGACAAAAATGGAAAAGGAAAGAACAAAAAGAACAAGAAGAGTTTCAAAGAGAGATGCTGTTTGCTTTGAACTCTTTGTGGACCCTGACTTCCAACATACCACTAAAAGTTGGGGAACAAAGCAGAGCGTCCTTCCCATTGTCATTCAAATGAAATTTAATCTTTTTTAATAGCTGGTTATAGTTTAGTGTCTAGAACAGTCTCAATCACTTTTTGCTGTTTTTTATTGATGAAATCTGAGTAGGTGTTTCATTGGAAGATAACCACTGTTGTGACTGTGACTTGGACTGCAGTGCTTGATGGCTCATAGTAAGCCAATGACCAAACTGCCACTGACACTAACTCTGCTGCTCAAGACAGTCTCTACTGTTTAACTCAGCGATTATACTGCCTTTGACTTTGGTTCAGTGTCTTTTACACCAGAATTGTTGAGACTTTGACAAGTCAACAATGCTTTTAATTTCTCTGCCTGCTATTAATCTTAACCTGCTCCTTTTTTGTCTTAGTATAGACCCATTGAGTCTCTAATCATCAATCAAGATCTCTAATGCTGCTGTCCATCATATTTGTAATCATTAATGATGACAATTCCTGTCTGTTGAAGATATTGGCCTCCTTCATTTATCTGTCAAGACTCGCATGGCCTGAAACTGGCTGTTTCAAATGTTTTTACTTTTTGCAGAGGTTCATTGAGGTTTTTTTTTGTTTTTGTTGTTGTTTGTTTGTTTGTTTTTTTGGACAACAGGAGGATAATTTTGTGCAATCAAAAGATTTGCCACCAAACCGGGTTTTTTATTCCATTTCCAGACCTTACATGATTACCACAAATTAATCATAGGATGCTTCGCAGTCCTCCAGGAGCACCGCTGCACAGTAAAATCTTTAGTGACTATAAATCACAGAGAAACCCAAACTTTCTGGTAGATGTTTCAGCGTGTTAGATATTTTTGAGGCTGTGAAAAGAAGGCTGTAATGTTGCTTTTGTTGTAAGTAAATGAGCAGTGACTAAGTGTGGGGATTGGACCTGTTTTTTCATCATGGTGCGCAGCCATATTCATGCAATCTGGCTTCTTCCACCCTTGTCACAGTGCAGATTACTTCATGTTCTACGTGACTGAAGTTTGGAGTTTTTGCTGGTTCTGTGCTGTGAGACAGGTGATGACAATCCAGGAGGCCATCATGCATCTGGTCCACAATGCCATTATAATTTGTCTCTGATTATTAATCAGAAATATTATGATGGCTTTTTGTTGTTTTTTATTTTTTTATTCCTGGGTCTTTTGAATAATATGCACTACATGCCAACCTAAGAAGTAGACTTCATGCGAAGTGGTGTCACGCTGGCAATTTTGAAATGATTTGTGCCAACAAAAATGACTAAAAATCAAACTGTTTGTGGGTGTTGAGTATGTATGTTAGTTACCTGAGTGCATGTGCATTTACCAGAAAACCCCATTTCTTTTTTGTGTCTGTGTGAGTGAAGCTAAATGAGGGTGCCAACTTCTTAACTAGTGCTACAGTGAACAAGATGTCTCTACCACTGCCCAAACCATTCTTTGTAACATGTCTTTTTTCTTTTACTTACTACAGCTGTGAGTCTGCTTCTATCTCCCTGCTGGGAGTGTTGCTGAATAAATGCTTTTTTCTATGTAAATACTGAACCTTCTTTTTTCTGTGAAATACCTCAAAAGAAACAGAATGTCGAAGCTTCACACTGAGCAATCTTTTTGGCCATATCTCTCTCTTTTTTTTCTTTTTTCTAAACCATCTGTGGAGGTAGACAGAGGAAGCATGGGGACGGAGAAAGGCATGACGTGCAGCAGTTTCAATTAAGTGACTTGGCTCCTGCTAGAAGACTTAACACTACATATTGCCCCCCACTGGCTGGTGGAGGCAATGTAACTACCTAATGTATGGTAACTACACAGATAGTTTGGCATTAACCACTGAAGTGAAATGTTACGGTTGTCATTCTGTGCCCCATTTTAGTCAGATAACCCACCAGTTACTCACTTTGCCTTGATTGTTCCTCTGCCATCTATGAAAGATTGCCAATAGCCTGTTTTTCTTCAATTTGGCAGTGATATACTGCCACTTTTTTATTAACTTTACATGCTTATGTTAGACGGCAGGAATAGTGTAGCATCACTCTTGAGATGAGCCAGTCATGGACTTTCATTCCTGAACCCGTAGGGGTGGCCGGGTCAGTGAAACTCATTTCACAATGTGTAAACAGTTTTGACTGACCATATATCACCTTTAAAATAGTTCTTCTTACTCTTGACAGGAAAACTATCTTCCCTTTTTCATATGTAAAGGTAAGGGAATACCACTGACTTTTAGTATGAATATAAGCAGTTTGATTTCGACTCTGATAAGTCCACTGCCTTAGAGACCAAAATAGGAAGAGGATAAAAATTCTACCAAATTCATACAGTACATTCCTGCAGGGACTTATTTGTGTCTCTTCCCCAAAAATGAGTATATGGTGACCCTATTCTGCTTAATCTAAAAATCCTCTGTAGTATTCCTGCAGGGATGGATGATTTGCAGTGATATTTCTATAACTTTCTGGGAACGGAGAGTCCATTTTTTTCGAGCAATATTTTAGTGTTAAATCCCCTTGGTGTAATATTCAGGTGTCCCTTATGTCCTTAGATCAATTGCCTATTTGTTGGCAATGCAGCAGTTTCAGGCCATGCATCTTAACAACCTTAGAGATAAAACTGTTACTTCTTTGATCCTTTGGAAAGAATTGTATTGGAGAGAATTGTAATTTACAAGTATTGATCAGACAGGCCAACACTAGGTGAATTCTTAAATTCAGTTCACCTTTAAAAGGGAAGGGAAGTGCAGGGAGAATTTCTGCAGAAATTTAAACCTCTTACATTAACGTCAGCCTCCGTTCCACATTTACTGCCTATGCTTATGCTTCACATAAACACACTAATCCCCCACAATGCCACACAAACTGTGGCAGCATTTCCGCCAGAGTAGCTAAACATGTCACAGCTCTGATAAGCACATTTACCTGCCTGACAGTCACCTCTCCGGATTTCCACTCTCCCCACGTGCCTCTAAGTAGGCAGATTAGGTGGTCTGTTAAACCTGCAAGAAGGCACTTATTTAGAAATATATGAAAGGGCAAAGTGAGCCAGGCTAATGACCGATGCAATGTCAGTGGCACACTCTCGGGTCTTTTATCATTCCGGAGAGAGAGCCCCCGTCCTCTGAGTAACCCTCATTATATCAGAGCTAATGTTGGGGATGAGGATGTTCAAGTGATAAAGCACCATCACAGTCCTTCATTATACGGAAAGAGAAACAGACTCAGAGGAATTGTGCTCAACCTATAAGACAAATGCAATGGACAGAGAATAACTCCGACTGCACCATATCCTGCTGTCTACACAGTGCTTCTCAGAAGGGGGAGACATGTTTTCTCTTCGACCATGGGATGGCAGTCTTGGTATTCAGTGGATCCAGTCCGGTGTCTGCTGCAATCTGCTTTCTCTATCATTAGTGCCGTCATTTATGCTTTCCAATACTAGACTTTACTCAGTGGTAACTATTGACTAACTGAATGCCACTAAATGAATGTTCATCAGTCCTTATTAAACAACCAGCTCATACATAATTAATGAATAGTAGAAAATTATCTGTATGTTGATCTGTTCATTATGACAGATCACATCACATCATCATTAGTTAAACCTTCGTTTCTCATTTTAATAAATCAAGAGCAAGTTTCCTTGGACAAAGTTAACTTTAACTGCTGGGCACATACTGTACTGGGAATTTTTTTGAAAAAGAAGAAAGAACCTCATCCATATCATTCATTTCAGAAACAAATAAGATTTACTTTACACTCACATACAGTATGTTAAATAAAGTATTCACTGAGTGACATAGGAAGGACAAAAATACAAAATCAGTTACTGTCCACTTTTAACAACCACACTGGCCTTCAACCGTGAACTGTGACACTGGGTGACACAAATATCCAATTTGACCATATTGACAGACACTAAGGAGGTGTAATGCTGCCATTATTGCTTTCAAAAAATATAGGAGACCTATCTGGACTGTCCATAAAAATCAGCATATACTTCTCTTACATTTCATTGTGTGGCTATAATAGCAAAGCTTTCAACAGCTTCACACCACAGCATGAACAGCTGTCAGTGGAAGAAAGAAAGCCTGTTTGAACCATCTCTTATTTTCTCTGCCACGCTTGCCATTTAAAAAGAGTGAGTCGCTCCATCAGCAAATCCTTAGCGCAGGCGGTGTCTTCATATGCTCTCCATGCTGTTTCTGTTTCTGTATGTGTGTGTGTCTGTGTGTGTCAGCACCAGTGCAGGGATCTACTATACAGAAGACAACTGTTGTTAAGAGTATAATGAAGAACCCGTCGCTGTGCTCACCACTCCACATAATAAGATGCATCGCCTATATTCATGTTGAGCTGCTTTTTAATTCCTCAATGAACAAATAGATATTTAAAGTGTTAATGACCAAATCAGGCTATTAGGTCAACGGAAATAAAAGATACAGATTATTTTGAATATTTGTATATCATCATGAATTAATTAATTACCTTGATTTAGAATAAAGTTAGAACCTTCTCTATAATTATTTGATTTAGTTTCCTTTTATAATTTATGTTTCTTAACACTTTCTTTATCTGTGATTATAATGTTGTGTTAGTATTACCCTTCTGTACACCCTCTTATGATATACTTTTATTTTTAAAGTTCTGTGTCGGAGGTGCAGCATCTGCTACATATATTTGTCTTCATTTCTTTGGGAGTGAACTCGGGTTTATTGTGAAATACTTGATAGTTTAAAATAGTTATTTAAATGAAACCATTTGAAAAGTCTGGAGATGACATTTTTCTTTGGTGGAAGTGCTAACAACTCATAAATTTCCCTTACGTGATTTGGTGCCGAAGTCAGAAAATACTTTTATATACCATAAGCGATCATGAGCCAAAAACATTGGAAATCAATGCTTTACAGCCTGTGAATACATGTGTCAAATAATCAATGGACATGCGATAAACACTCAGCCATTTTGCAGCATATAGGTTGTGCTTTAACTCTGACTATTAAACACAATGAATATGCTTCCAATTAGTCAGGTAGAGGTGCTTTCGTCTATCATCATTAACACCTTGAACTTTTTTTCCATGTGGTTATGCAGGCTATGTTTTACTCAGTTCCTGAGTCATGAATTCAAATACAAATATATAACTTTTGGTTGTATGAATTCGTCATAATTTATTGATGAATTGTCCTGAATTACTTGCACTGTCCCCTCAAGGACACAGATAGGAGACAGACAGACTGACATAGCTGTGAAACTGTATACCAAAAATTGTCAGACTATTTCCTTTGATGGTTAGAGATTAAGCAGAAAGAGTTAAAATGTCCGAATCCACATATATTTCCCATTTGATCTAATTGTGCTTGATTGATGTTTGTGAATATGGAGAGTTATTAAAGCCAAAGATAGAAGACCAAGCTCTGAGTCAATGGTGTCAGGATATAAAATATGGAGCAGCCACAGAATGTTTTTGTTTTGTTACATTGCAGCAGGCTGGAGCTGGTTGTGAAAGATTTAATCAAGCTAACCACAGTGGATCAGGCGTCAGTAATTACACTCTGACACTCGAATTAGACTCTGCAGATACCTGATGGCTGTAGAAGGAGTTAATCGGTCTTATAGATACAAGCTGTTATGGGTAACATGTGCTGGTAAAGAACAGACATTAATCTTTACTCTGGATTCTTGGCAACACTGCATAATCAGAATAAACAGTAACATGTTTGGTATTTATAAGCAGTATGCAAACATTTCTATTGGCAATGTAAGTGTTTATTAATGTATTTGTCAACAACCCTAACTCCTGCTGTGAGTGGCCATTCATGGGGGTTCGTTCATAAATGATAATGAATGACAATATAGTAAAACACAGATGTAAGCATATAAAATATGCATGTATATTTTACAGCACTTAAACTGTACTTCTATCTGCTCACAAATACAGTTTAGTGTGTTATAAACCTTTTATTAATGGTTTGTATAGTGCTTATAAATGCTAAGTGGATGGGAGTTGGAGTAAAAGTAAAGTGCAGTACTTAAAGTGAACATAAACGTTAAAAAAGGCAAAACAGCATTTTGTTTATTCTGCAGCCTGTTTGAAACCTCAAGGCCACAGATGGTGAGAGAACTGAAGCTCAAGATGAAACACATAAGGTGTAAAACTGCTCATTTTGATGCAAGAGATTTGTGGTTTCTTAAAAAATCTCAGATATTCGGCTTTCAAAAATGGCAAGCCAGCCTTGAAAAAAAAGTATTAAGGTTTTTCCCTAACAAAACAGACTTCAAAGTAGTGAGTATTGATTTGGTAAGTGTATTCAAAATGTTGTTATAATGATAAATGCAAAAATATTTACCATGACTTGACTTTTTGGTCATTCATTTGAATAGAAACCTACAATGTTTGCATCTTTTTTCTTTTACTGTATGTAGTACTCAGGTAGTTCCTGGTGAATGTCGTCAGATCTTTTCTTTTTTCATTTTCTTTCTTTTTTCTGTTCAGCCTAAGTGAAAATGCAACATGCATTCCATCCTGTGTACAGAAGACTGGTCATAGGCAAGAGCCACACCACATGTTGTTTAGAACAGCAAAGACTTCAGAAATTGCAAGTACTGTATGTGCTCTAGTGCACACTGGACAGTCTTTTATGCAATCAAAATGATCAGGAGGGAGACACTCAGAATGCACTGGACACACATACAGTTCCATTGAAAAAATATAAGACAATAAAAAATACATTCTAATGACAGTTCTGTTTCTTATAAACAGGTCAGCTTAAGTCCTCACTCCAAGCAAAGCTGTCACCCTGGACACATACAGTAAAAGGTCTCAATAGATTTTAGAGGCCTTTTAGCCAGCCCTCACATCAACACATAATGGCAGATGACAAGGCAACTTCAAATACTTTATTTCAAGGTTGACGTACCTTTTTGTAATGCAGGACAGTAAAGATACCAGCACTGATTTGCAGGCAGTCTTTATCAGAACCTAAAAGTGCCATGAACCTTGCTGTACTCTCATTTACAACCATGCCATAGTCACTGCAGTACGTCTCAAGGTTAAGGTTTCAGTGCATTTTTCTTTTGATGTTGCCAAAAATGAGACATATGTATATTATCTATCCTGCTTCTTATCGATGGCTATGCGGAGGCTAAAAGAAAGCTATAGTTTCATTCCCAGTTTGGTTTTATATTGTCCCCTATAAAATGCAAAGGTCTGAAAGAATGGTCACTTCACAAACTACTTTATTCAGCTGGAGCATTGCTGCCTCTTGATGCCTTGTCAATCACTGATAGTTATGGTAATTATAAACGATAGTTATAATTACATTTGGGTTGAATCTGGCAGGGTAAGCTCCCTTCATAGCTGCAGTGAGTCTTAGGTCTTTGATGCTCAAGTGAACTCACTATCTGCTCTCAGTGTGTTTTTCCGACAAGATTGTATTGGCAGGATAGAGAGTGTGAACTGTGAATTGCATGGAAAAAACCCCACTACACATTAATTGATGGTGCTGCAGGCAATGATGGTGCCAGTATTTTCGGGTCGACCAATTTGAAGAACAGGTCTTATTATCCTGGGAACTTTTTGGACTGTGTCTGGCTGTGTTTGGGTCCTTTCTGAATTGGTCCCTTATTTTTAAAAGTTCTTTGATGCCTGTTGGATACTGGTAGGTTTCCCATGTGCTGTTTTCTGTTCAGTTCAATATTTTGGACGCTTGAAGACATAGAAATAGATAGGAAGTCAGGAGTTAAATGGAGAAGTACACAAATGACCATCTCCCAAACTTGTAAAAAAATGTTCTGCAAAGGGAATATATAAAAGCCAGTACTAATTTTCAGAATCAATAAAATAGGACTTGAGAGAATTTAATAAAAATACACATGTATACAGCCCACAGTATTATTATTCATTTGGAAGCTGAGAGGAAACCTGTGCTAAACCAGATTTTCTCCACAGTGACTAAAAAGACAAACAAAGTGAGTAGCAGAATGTATCCAACTCTCAAACACCTCCATGCAGTCTCAATGAAACATGTAGAGCTTTGACTAGGCCAGATTAAACTGAAAGAGGCATAATTACCTGTCTGATGACTGCTGGCAGTATACTCCCCAAACCAAGATAGCACATAACTCAAGTCAAAGGTGGATAGGTAGGTCTGAAAGTAATGATTCATTAAAAGCTATTTATAATATTAAACAGCAGGATACAGAAGCACTGCTCACATTTATCTGCATGATGTGCATGGGCAATAATTGCATCAGGAAATTATGTTGTTGTGTGTGTGCCATTAAAGACGAATGAATTCAGCCCGACCCCCTGTGGTTGTAGGGGTGTGTTGTGTGGAACCTCATATCAGCAGGTCTGCTCATGCCATAGGCGTAATGCTGCTAAAATTGGCTGACAGGTATGATGAGATATGAGCAATGTGGCGAAAGGAATGTTTTATAAATTCCTTGCACCAACTTTAAAAACCTTTGTAAGTCAAAACTATGATGTATTCTACTGTAGCAGAGCTGCTACATGAATTTGGTGAAATAATGCCTTAAAAATCATTACAATATCAATTCAGAACAGTTTGCATGCTGGTTTTACATCATTTTGAATGAATTGACCTTTACTTGCTGCAAACGGTTCGCTCTGTGTTCATTTTATAATTTAGTGTATTTCTGACTGGTAGGAGACAACACTTCAGGCATTATCTAGACTCTACAGCTGTTTAATTGTCTTGGAGGAGAGGAAACAAATTTGCTCTTTCACCCCTTTTCTTATGTGCCTTATCAAATGTCTGAGCGGATGTTGCTCTACTTCTTGCTATGTGACCACTCATTGTGTTTGTTTTGGAGGTGCTTACCCAACCAGCCGCTCTGGGAATAACTGAAGTTAGGCTCCACAGCGGTACTTTCCATCTCCATACTAATCAGCAAGCTTTCTGTCTCCCAGTTGCTTTGCCGCTGGATGGCCTTCTGTACACCTACGTAGCCATCTCCCTCAGGTATTAGGCCGGACTGTAAGAAGCATAACATTTACATATCATGTGCACCGAGGCTGGAAAATTAGGTGACCATTATGTTATGAGGGCCATGTGTAACTAAGATATCAAACAGTTATTCGGGCAAGATATTGCTCCTACCCAGGTAAAATGCTCTCCATCCAGATCTCATAGGACTCATAGGCAACCTTCCGCTCAAACTTGTATAGGAATGTCCAGAGTGATTTATCTTTTCTGTTGTAAAGTGCGTCGTTTGCACAGTGCTGTGGTGTATGAAAGATTCAAGGATTCAGATTAAGTCCAAGCTTCAGCATTGATAGCAGCCCGGCGGGGAAGGCTTGACACTGAGTCTCAGCAATATCCTGGGCACTGCCAATCAAACCCAGCCAAAGGCTATTATGATGTTGAGAAAAAAGAGGTGAAAAGCTTCTTTGGTGTTGATCTGTCTGTTGATCTTGCTCAGCTACATTGTAACTAGGTAATGGACAAATCACATTTGTATTTTCTCTCTCAGAGCATTTAATCCTCCTGTCTGTGTTCTGTAAACACACACAGACTCTAGTGATGCATTTCACCTACACATCAACAAATACGACTGTATGAGAGATAGGAATTATCTAAGGAACCGTATTCACTTTCTCACTTCTGAGGAAAATAAAGCCACACTGACATACATGGCTGTGATATGTACCTGTTACACAATTAACAGCCATCTCACTGCTATAAAGCATCACAATGAAAGATGGGAAATTGCTCTCAAGATGTCTGTGTCATCTCACTTATCAAGGCAGAGGCTTTTGTTGAGAGGCTGATGTGGCTGCTTACATTCTAATGGAAGTCGAAACTTGTGTAATCAAAAACGTAATAAATCCTCATCGTCTTTGTCTCTGCGTCACCTTGTGTGTGAGCACTTATCTGAGGTGCTTACTTTCCTATGCTGGATAAAAAAACAACATGGCCTAAAAAACAGTTACAACAGTATGCAGCAGATGTATAGTGGCTTAAAAGATTAAATAAACTATAAATAAGAAAATTCACATGTACTCTTTTTACAGTTACTGAATATTGTAGATGTTGAAATTTGCTATTGCTGCTGTTTTTGTTCCGTTTTCTGAGTAAGCTGCTTATGTTATTCTTCCTGCCAGGGAAACTGCATGTATTTGTTTGTGTAACTGTATAAAGAGGGCGACTTGGATGAAAACCGTATAAAGAAGGTGACTTGTACATGGGGGAAAAGGTCGAAAGGGAACGAGGGTTCTCGATGTCGGAAGCAGGCAGCAGACGGGAGCTGGCGGCCGGCAGGGATGAATTGAGTGGGGAGTGGAGGCAGGGTTTTGAGTGGGGCTGGATGACTGCATTGGCAAGCCAGCAAGTGAGCTTGGGAGCAGGCAGGCAGGGTGAGCTGAGAGGGGAGTGAAGGTGAGGTGGAGAACAGAGCTGGATGTCTGGCCAGCAGGGGAATGAGCAGGAAAGCAAGCAGGCGAGACAGTGGGTTATGGAGGCTGGAGACCGGTGAAGCAAAGCTGGTTGATAGTGTGGCAGGCTGAGAGGTGAGCAATCAAGCTGGCAGGCATGCAGTGATCCTTGACACAAGGAAACAGCAATTAACACAGAACAAAACACAAGGGAATAACTTAGAATGGACAAATCTAAGCAGCCTGAACATGAGCTACCAAACTGGCTGAGACAACGATCTGGCGAAGAGAGGATGTAGTACTGTGGTACATGTGTACTGCAGGGTTGCAGACTGACTAGCAATAGGGTAGCTGGGTGAGAGAGAGAGGGGAGCACTATCTCCACAACACGGACACACATACACACATACCGTGTGTGTATGGTATACTTTTGGTATAATCACAACCACTAAATGTTTTTCTGTCACCACATACAGTCCGCCAATCACAGGAGGCAAAACCCTTCGCAAAGCTTGTGTGTTGTGGTTTTGAAAATGTCACTCATTTGTTGTTCTTTTAATATACACTGTCCATTTGCAAAAATGGTCTTTGGGAAAAAAGAAACAGAAAAAACCCCACTAGCCTGCTGTTTCTCTACTGGCACAGCTTCAGGTTCACATGAATGTTTCTTTGTGGTGAAGCACCTAACGCTTTGAGAAGCTCTAACACACATTGGAAGTTAACATTATAGATGAAAATATGTATGGAAGGGGACTTCAGCAGAATGCTGATTAGACAGTGGGATTAAGTTGGATTAATGGCAGGGATGAACTCTTCATCTTCATCTTTATTCCTTGCACTACCTCCTTCCTGTATGCGTGTCTTGTAAGGCCTACACGTGGCTTTGTCTTTGTCACATTATACCTATGTGCCGTGTTCTTTCTTTCTTACCTTGCCAGCAGCATGGTTTTAGGGATGGTGATATTGGTCTTTTGGTCCATCTGTTTCTCTCTCAGTGCAACACTTGAGAGTGAGAAAAAAATGATAGGATGGATTGCCATAAAATTTTGCAGACATTCAGGTTCCCGAGAGCAGGATGAGTCTCCCCCTTTTCAGCTAGCACCATAAACAGCTGAAAATGTCCGGTTATCAAATACTTTTATGATAGCATACCTCTAAATGACACATGATTAAATTCCTATCAGCCTCACCTGATCTTGGTTTTAAATTAGCATGCTAATATGCTAACCGTTGATCCCTGGAATAGGTACCACTTAGATTTGACATTTACCGAATTTACAAGTCAATACTGAAAGATTTGGTGATTTTCATAGGATGTGAATCAGTGGTGACTTTGAGGCTAGTGGAATGAATACTGGAGATGAATAGTTTGACATTTTGGGAAATACGGGTACTCGGTTTCTTGTAGAGAGTTAGATGAGAATATTGATACCACTCTCATATCTATCATATAGCTGAGTGCATATGCATGTGATAAAGCAGCCAACGAACCAGTCTGGAGAACTTACGAGCCTGACTAACTGGACCAGGACTCTCTAATTATGTTTAATACCTCTTTGTAGCCAAACTAAAAAAAATATTGCATGTTCCCCCTCTAAGTATTTGGCAAAATGTCTGTGAGAGTGTCACTGAATGATAATGTGTTTTGCTGCTGATAGAAATGGTAGAGGTAAGCTAGAAAGCCTATGAATTCTATCACAAACATACTGAAAAACAAAAACAAAATCTCTTTGCTCAGGATGGAAGCAGTATTCTTCTGTTGATCTCACTCCATATCGTGTCCCTCAATCTAATAACTGTGACAGATGGATTTCTGATGAGGAGAGTGAGAAGAAGAAGTGCATTGCAATCATAAGGCAGGACAAGTGACAAAATATTCTCAATATAGATAAAGAAAATAAGAAAAAACACAATACAAAGAAGTGATGGCGCATGGGACCTGAGACTAGGGCAAAAATTCACTTTATAGCATGAGAATGACCCAGACCAAGAAAACACTGGAGAGGCTTCCTGACAGGTCCCAATCTGTCCTTGAGTCATCCAGCCAAAGCCTAAACTCAAACCCCACAGAGCACTGGTGGAGAGACCTGAAGAGTGCAGTTGACAGACATTTCCCATCCAATCTGATGGAGCTTGAGTGGATCTGCCAGGAAGAACGGGATAAACTGCCCAAATCCATGTGAGCAAAGTTTGTAGAGACTCACCCAAGGAGATGTGAGGCTGTAAAAAAGAGGCTTCTACAAAGTACTGAATTAAAGGTAAGAATATCTCTGTAAAAAAGAGATTTACAGTTTTTGATTTTTAATAAATAAACTAAAATTCTTAAATGTGTTTTCACCTTGTTCCTCTGGGTCTTTAAGTGGAGATTGATGAGGGTAAAATGGCATTTTTATACATTTAAAACTAAAGCTTACAGTACAAAATATGCAAAAAATGAAGAAGTTTAAATACTTTCTGAAGTTACTGTAATTTGTGTAATTTGCAGCAATATTTTTACTGTACAAATCACATGACGGAATAAGGGGCTGAAATGACCAACACTGAAACCAATTCACATTTCCCAAATTATATTTGTTCCAGGTGAGCATAGCTTCAGAATAGTCAGTGGAGTGTCTACTGGGTCGTTATTGACAGGCAACTATTTTATCGACTGGGCTTTAGGGGTTACTCTTATTGTAACAATGGGTCCCCTGAGCCACTTGGGGCTTTTACAGGTCATTTTATGGCTGAGTGCAGTAATGGAGAAAGGTAAATCAGGAGTCATAATAAGCCTAAGCCTTGTCAAATTGTAAGCGTAAGAAAACAAGAGCAGCGTGGGAGATGGTCAGAAATGTACCAGCTCCGCTTTGGGAAACACCATTAGCCACCAGCTGTTTCCCTGTCTGTTATACTGCTGCCATACAATCTGCACATCTTTCAAGTAGAATAACCTTGTTTATCTGATCTCCTGCAATACGTTTACAACAGCTTGTCTGATGATTGCAAAAGACAGAGGGATGAAGGGTAAAAATTAAATTTGCCATCTTGACCGCTTTGTGACCACATCCCCACTTTAATCTTTCATTAATCATATATTTTTGAAATAGATTTGTTGAGCAACAGTCTTTTAAATCAAGTCAGTGTCAAGGGAGTCACAGAGCGGGACTCAGGAAACCACTCCGATGATTGAAGAGAAAAAAAAAAGTGATGGGCAAAGGACAAACCACAGTTTCTTGTTCATGAATGTCTTAGTTTGACTGATGTTCTGTAAATTTTGGGGTTGAAATGTTGAAGGATCAGAGCTAATGGAACACATTTATCTACATATGTACATGTCTAGTTAAGAGCCAGTGCTTTATATATTAATGTAGTTTTTGATGACGAAATAATGATAAGATTGTCAACAACCTGATATATTTATTTAAAGGAATATTTCACTGTTTTGTGGAATATGCTTCTTCGCTTTCTTGCCGAATGTTCGATCATAGAACTGACGGGGGATAAGAAGGAGAAAGCCTTAGCTGGGCAAGAGTTTACTCTTCTTTTTTTAATTTTGCTATGATGGATGGTGCAGACTGAGTGCCATGATGTGTGTCTCTGGGAGTGCTGTGTGGTGACCAGTGGGGTCGCTCATCGATTCCCAACCATCTCTACTCAACCACTAATAAGACACTTGGCATTTTCCTTGGTGCAAGATTACTCCCTTTGTGAGCTTCCCCTACCCCTTTCAATTATTGGAGATTGCGTGTGTGTTTCTGTGTGTGTTTGTGTGTGTCCGTACCTGTATTCCTGTATCCATATTGGACTCATTGTGATAGCATTAAGCCTGATGTGTTTAGCATGAAGTATGTTAACAGGTACACAGCTCTGTGTTGTGTCTGTACATACATATGTGTATATGTCAGGAAAAGATATATGACATCACTTGAGGCTGGATTTGCAAACTGCTTTTGGTAACGATGCAGAAATCCGGATGGGGGTTAAAAGAGAAGTCCACTGTGAAGAGAGGGCTCAGGTGCAAATGTCATCCCGGAAGCCGGTCGACACTTTTTGAGGTGTGGCTCCCCTGGTGAGACCCAGAATGCCATTTGACTGGGACGAGAATCATCGGTGAGTACAGGTTGATTTCTAAGGAGGATTCAATACAATGCTGGTGATGAGATCAGTGCAGACAGATGGAGTATTTATTCAAGCGAGAAGTTAGAGAATCCAAGTCAAAGCGACATGGAAGCTTACTGCGCTGTGTATTCATTCTTAACTTTACTGCCAACCGCTAGAAAGCTGCTGCAAGCTGGAACGACTGTAAAATCAAACTCAGGAATAAATTAGGTATCATGTGTTTAATATATTCTGCTGCATGGTTAATTTGTACTCAGCAATATTCCTGCTTTATGATATTTGTCATAGAGGCTGCTTAGCTTATTGCCAGTTTGTCCAGTGTGCCGTACATCACTTTGTTCTGTGCTCCTAGGTGTTTTAACATGATTTTCAGCAAAGCTTTGAGCTTCAATTATCTTTGTTATCACCAAATAACAAAACTGAAAAGTACCACGGAAAATTAACAGGTTTAGTAGGAGGAAAAATGCTGAGGATGCTTCAGCTTAGTCCAAAGAGCACTCACAAGAGCAAGAAAAAGATACAATAACCCTGGGCTTGGTATCTCAAGGCCAGCGACCTCCATGGTAATAAATTTGTCTGAGGAAAAACGATGACAAATAAAGGCCTTTAAATGTTCCTATTTTCTCTACACGTCAGAGAGAATTGATGTCTCACCACGCAGTGCCACAAATTACCCCCAGAGAGAAAAACAACTCACTGCAGACAGCTGAATGTAGGGGATCCACTCCCCCAGGAGAAGTCATATTCAGACTGATAGGCTTGTATGGAATTCATTGAACCTGACTGCACCTTCCACCCACAGGGCTCGACTTCTTCCTTACTGGTGCAATGCAGAAAGCTTAGGGGGATATTCCCTCCCAGTAATTCTGATGCTTTCTTTTTTTTTAACTTGTTTCATTTAGAGGTCCTGCTTATGACTTACCTTGAATCTTGAGGCAATGTATTCTACGTTTTTTCATTTGGTATTTAGAGTTAAAGACTATATCAGATCCTAAACAGAAGCTCTATGCCCCCAAACTAACTATCTGTGAGTGTCAACAAATCCCCATTACTCCTCATGTGTGTCCTGCAGATTGTATTAGAGCTGTTCCATACCCCAGACTGGGGCTTCATTAACTGACAGCAGCAAAGATGAAGACATCAAGACATCATGGAGACATAAGTGTTGAGAGAGTGCAGCCAGATAGAAAAGAGTTTGTCTCCAGGGATACACTGCATCGACTACCTTACCTTTCACATCACGGCAGTGAGTGATGCACATTTCTCTTCCTCCCATGCTGAATGAAACCATAATGATCATTAAAGGGACACATATCCAGAGTAATCTAACTGGAAAGGGGGTTAATAGGGTAACTGATCAATACCACTGACTAAATTATCTGGCCCAGTTTTCAATTTCTGGGTGTCAACTCACTCACTTACTCACTCACCTTCAGGCTTGTATTTTACTCCTGCTGGAAGGAAAAATTTCAGATTGATAATATATTCAAAGCAGCTTTATTAGGCAAGTATTTGGTACGGTGATATATTCATGACCTTTTTACCCTCATTTTTGTTGAGTTCCTGCTCCGAGTATCTGCATTCCTTGTCCTTCTTTAGATCATTCATGGGCCTCTGAAAGCTAAAGAGAGCTACTGTTGGCATTTGAAATGATTGCAATGTTTTGACCCACTGGTCTTTATCCAAAAAGAACACAGCAGCACAGTCTTCACTTACAAGTGAAGATAATTGCTAGTGTCCTATCTTATACTTATAGTAATTTCATTTTCCACCAGTCATTACACAACACCCATGTCAGAGAGAAAAATACTGATAGAGGACGTGATGAAGGATCTCTGAATCTACATATTTTCCACTTATTTATTATATTAACCCCGTGAAGAAGTTCCCCTGTGAATTTAGACGTTTAAAGTGAAAAATGCTTGTTCCAGTTGTTCTAATAAATCTCTTCAAACCATCCGAAAAAGCTGCAAGAAAAGACAACTCTGTGCTGAACTAGTTTCAGAAATCTGGGGGTGTTTTTCTTGCCTGAGGTTATATGGCTGACTGCAGCCAAATAAACAAATAGTTAAAAATTTTGAAACTATATCTCAAATTTAATGAACATTAAGAAAATGCCACATTACAAGGACACAGTCTCCCCTCTCTACAGCCCAACATACTATCTATTATTATATGCATTTGGATACTGTATGATTGATCAGGTAATTGGTGTGGCTAAGTCAGTCTGCTGGGACCATTAAAGAGGATTATAGAACATTACCTGTGGTGTCATTCACCACTTAATGCATTTAAATCATGTATTTCAACCATGGCCAGCCTCTATAGAACAGTCCAGGCCAAACGCACTGCTGCTGAACAGACTAGGGGTAGGCGTAAATCAGCTGCCCCTATTATTTTGAATGCACAACCGCCACACCGGCAGTAGCTAGATACTCTCTAACATACAGCAAGCAAGCTGTAGCAAATGGAGTGCGAAAAATTGTCCAGATATACTTAGAGCGATGGAGTGAAATTAAAGGATGAGATGAGATGTTTTTTGCTCAGCTTGTGAATACTCCATCGGAAAATGAGTAAGTCTGAATAGTTTCCACTGCTAAATTGATTGTTTCTCCATTATATTTCGTGTAGTTAGAGAATGGATTTTATACACACATTCATAGTTTTATACAGTTTTGTCCCCAGAAATGTAACTTATGTAGCTTCTTAATTTAGCTTACACTCTCTTTTTCAGTCAGTTCCTGAGAGACCCTCTCAACTTCGCCTTTCACTGTTGTGTATTCCAATGAAACTCAGCAAGGTTAGCACTTTTGTATTGTTCTGCTAAGAAGAAGCTGACATTAGCTAAGGCTTTTTACCTTTGTCAGTCTTGTTTCTATACAGTTGGTGGACAGTTTACTTATTTCTAAGTCCCAAACGCTCCCTGATTTCCCTCCAAAACAAGGGTCCCTGGCGGTCATATTAGCTGAGCCTTTGTCCAGCTTCCTAAATTAGCTTCTCTTCATCCATGCTGTCTAGCAGGAAACTGAAATGACATCAGTATTGATTTTGACCAATGAAAATAGGTTGGACGTGGGGCCAGTGTGCGACCTTTTGCAGAGATAGAGCCATGATGAGTGTTTTTTTTCTAGGAAGCGCCACGTTGCTCAGCCCGTTGGCTGGTTCGAACATCTTCACAGGGAAACACTGGAACGATTCACTCACTCGTGTCATGTCCAGTTAGGAATCAGTGTCATATCTCAATTCCAGCCTTGCCGGCCCTGAAGAAATATATTTTTCTTCCTGTACTTCCCAGCTCCTCTAACAGCTGGACTTCCCTCTCCTCATCCCCTGTCGTCTATGTTGCTGTCCTCTGTATGTGTAAAAGGGATGAGGAGAGACTAGTTTTTGAGGTCGAGAATTATAAGGAGCTAAATGACCCTCAACCACGTTTTTACAGACAAAGACACAAAAGATATTGCCAGCTGGGCCATAGCTCTGGAGATTGGCTCTATAGGTGAGAAATCAACTTTAATAAGTGGGTGTCCACACATGGTTTTAAGTTAATGTCTTCAAACTGTCTACCATTTTTATGGTAGACATTTTATTAGTATAGTATGATCAATGATCTATGATCCTGCTTTGTGTTTGGTCCTGGTCCTTTTGGTGTGCTGCAGTGTGACACTTCCTATTGGAGCTAGGGGCGGCACCTGATGTGCGTCATATGACGCGCACGGCACTGCGGCAGTAGTGTGTTTGCAGCTTAACAAGAAAGTATTTTTATGGAGGAGATATTGCCCATATATGAAGTTGCTTTTTATTGATTTCTTACAGCCTGCAGTGTTCCAGGAGAGTAGCTGATGCAGGAGGCCAATATCAGGCTGAGAGAAGGCTCTGTTATGTTCCCAAAACATTGCTTGCAGTTTGGAAGGATTGAGTTCGGTTTAATTAGAAAAGCTTAATGGTGCTTTTCATGAGGCCCGTGGGGGCTGCTGTGTTCCTCTTCCTTTTGCATATTTAACATTCCAACATTTTGTTGGGAGTTACAAGAGAAAAATCTTGGAATGATTCAGAATTTCTTCAAATCTCAGATAAAAGTCCAGCGGTAAAATGTAATATTAAGTGTGTTACTTCCAACAGACCATAAAGTCTCTATCTGCATACTTACTGCAATATCACCCATTACACATAAAGGTTTACTCCCTTATTCTTTTACAAGGGCAAACATAAATATTTGCAGAATGGCTGGGGTTCAATGTCTTTAAATGACTTAAAATGAAATGTGTCTGTAAAAGCAATGTTCATAGCAAAATCTCAATAACAGTTACCATAAAAGCCAGCACCAAATGAAAGGTCACAGCTAATGGCTGCCAAACAATATTTTGTGTGTAACTCCAACACTGATGGTAAATCCCTCTAATAAGAATGACCTGGTCATGAATTCCATTTACATTTTTCCAGTTCATCTGGAGACACTTGTGTTAAGGAAAGTACCATTTATGGAAGATGGTTCTACATTTGGCAAAAATGATCTGCTCTTTGAGAGATTTCATAAAATCGTAGAAAACAAAACAATAAAAAAACGAGTTGGACACAACAGGAGAGGGTTTGGGAACTATTTGGAGATGCAGCAGCAGATGACATAGTCAGCTGGTAGTCAAACAGCTGATGAGTGAACCGATATTATGGAAGAGAAGCTGGAATAAAGCAGCTAATAAAACCTACCGGACTTGTACTTTTGCTTATTTTAGGCTTTAACATTAATGCTATAATATCACTTTGTTTGTGAAACAATGTATTTGGTATATTCTAATCACAGTATTTTCATAACCACAAAGATTTTATGACTTGTGATCCCTTTTCGGATTTATTTAGGCGGATGAAATGAGAATAAAAATAATAATAATAAATCATCTCTGCTCTCCTTACCAAGTATTGGCCAGTTACTAACCTAGCCTAATCCTAACCCAGGGTGAGTAGACAGTTACTCACAACAATAACGAGGCCTCAAAATGATTACACCAATATTACCCAAAGATGCCAGTAAATCCGTGGTTTTCTTGGGCTACAACATGCCAGGTTGATGACAGCCCAGAAATGACTCTGATGGATTCCAATGGCTTTCTGGAATCGTTTTAAATCAACACCAGAGTATCCAGGGTTCCTCAGAAGGATGCAGATCTTTTTTCATAATCATCACTGTTGCATTTAACGGCGGTGAGTGACAGATTAAATAGGAGGTAGTGAGTCCTTGAGCCTGGCAAGAATGCTGCTAGAAAAGTGCCAAATCAATTTTATGCTTTATATAAGCATCCAGCCACTGACATTCATTACTGATAGCATGTCATTAGGAGGCCAATTTTTTTTTCCACTTTAGGGATTTCAAGTGCATTATGCATTGCAGGGTATTCAGGCAAACCACAGGAACAGGAAGTGGCATAATTTTTTTTTAAGATGAATATTAGTTGTGTAGATTTTGAGAGCACAGTATCTGGTAACTAAATAAAGTGACCTGGTTAAACTTTTAATATTCTTCTTGTTTTAATCGATATTTCGACATTCACAAATTATCAAACAAACTATGCCTATGTGAAAGGTGTTGCTCGTAGTGAAACACCCAAGAATAATTAATAGCTCTGTGGTTCCCCTCAACTATACACAGCATTTGAGCTTCTTTCAGCTCTTCGTTTTGGTGTTACTGCCCACGGTGGCAAACTGCAAACCACATTCTACAAACAATAGACAGAAGAATTAGCAACTAACTGCTGACTATAGGGACATAGTGGAACCCTTAGGAGCTAGTGAGCCAGATATATTTCTCAGCAGACTGTGAAGTTTACCAGAGGGAGGATGATAAATACTATACTGTGGCTCAGGTGGTAGAGCGGTCGGCCACTGGAAGGGTGGTGGTTCGATCCCAGACTCCTCCAGTCCACATGTCGAAGTGTCCTCGGGCAAGATACTGAACCTCAAGTTGCCCCTGATGTTTGTGTTATCGGTGAATGAATGTGTAGGTGTGCAACAATGTAGAATTGTAGAAACATTACAATGTAGAAACATGTATGCATGAATGTGACACCAGTGCAAAAGCGCTTTAAGTGGTCAAAAAGACTAGATTATACAAGTACACATTTGTTATTGACAGATCTTAAATATTGCAAAGAAATGTGACATTCAATTACTGTTGATACATTTGGTAAACACTGGAAAATAATCCAACATATACTATGCAATAAATGCAGAGAAAAATTTCACGCATTTGTTTAATATTTGAGAAGAATCAAGTGTCAAATATTTACTTTTAAGTCTACTGATACACACTTTAGTAAAATGGTTGTCATAAGTGATTTTTCAGCTCCTTGTAAATTAAAAATTTTACTGATGTGATTTTTTTTTTTTTTTTTTTTGCTGTGTGGCTTTGTGCGAGTGTTGAATACAGTATGTTGATAGTTAAGTGGCATTGATTAATATGTTCCTTTACATAGGAATGCAACCATGCCTCATCCAGCTTTCTAAATCAGTAACCCCTCCAAATCTGTAACACATACATATGAAATCATTTACTCTTTATTTGTCCAAACATTTATGCATGTATAATAATCACTGAGGAATGATTCATGGACCTTTCAATTCTGCATCTCATTTAGTGAAGAAGAGATGTTGTCCTCCACTACAGACCAACTTTGTCATGTGGGCTACAGTGTTGGACTTTTACGTGAAAATCTTTTTTGGTGCAAGTTCTGTCGGCTCTATTTTTATAACCGTATTATTGTTGTGCATTATCACCAATAGTTTTTGATTTTAATTACCGTGGCCTGCTGACACTCATTGATTCCTTGCTGTGTTTACTGCCTGTGTTGATACATTTTTCCGATACGGGACACCAGGTGGGAGAGCTTCCAAAAATATACACCTCATACTTCTATTTACAACTTTTAGGCGGAGGTAAATGTTTTCCTCCACCAGCAGCTTATGCACACATTGGATCCTCTGTGATGTGAATATGGCGTAAGTATCTGTATGGGTGTTAATTAAAAGCTTAGTCAGTTTTTGAAAGGGTCTTTGAAAATGTTTTGGGACCCACTGCAACAGGGTCCTTTGTAGCATCTGCTAATGACCCCTCATCTGCATGCCTGCATCTCTGTGATGGCATGTGAACTGATAACAAGGGGCTGAGCTGCACACTACACTGTGTCACCAGTCTTTTTAGCAAAGTCCTCCAACAAACAACTGGGGATTTACAAACAGCCTAACTTGGTCTCAGTGGAGGTAATTACTGTGGGGGCGAATGGCGTCTCCTTGCCTTGTATAATGCATCCATTGACAGAGGAGCAGAAGAAAGTGAGAGTAGGATTGTGTAAAGAATGAACCGGCGAGGGAGACAGTCATAATTGGAGAAACAAAAAACTGCACTGAGTAAACTGGGGACATGAATAGAAATATAAAGTTGGATAATGGAGCTATCAAATAAACTTTATGAGAAAGCATAACCAGTTTGCTCTCCAGTTTTTGGAGCAGCGAATACTCATCTGCTTTCCTGAGCTGCTCGTGTGAGTTGAACTGCTGCCCCTCACCAAACCATCAGGAAACACCACAAAAACCACAAAAAACCCAATAGGTTGTTTATTGTTGTACTGTTTCAATGTTTTAATATTCCATAGACTGCAGTGAGTTTAAGTTATTTTAATACAAGTCATGTATGTACTTAACCTTTGTAATAAAATTCCACCACTGTGTTACTGTCTGTGCTTGAATTATTGATCGAGCAGTTCATCAGTTGAACAGGCTTTGGTCTAAGGGTTCTGCCTCTTTCAGTTCCACTGAAGCACATGCATGGACAGCTTCGAATATTGTGCTTCACCTGCAGCCTTTGGCTGTGTCTGTTAGAGTGGCAGGTCAAAACTTCCATTTCATGAATTTTGACTTGCAAAGTAGGAAATCTTATAAATGTTCAAGGCATTTAAAACAAATTATTTGAGTTAGCTCTGGTTCAAGATTTAATGATTATATTATTTTTTAATATTTCTCCATGGTGAAAGAATACAAGTAATAGGATGTTTCCACATGGGAAATACTATTGTTATGCTAGCTGAGTTAGCTATGAAGGACATTCTGCAGCCATCTCTTAAAACAACACAGTTTGTGCTGGCAGGTCACTTCAAATACCGGTGAGGCATTAATTAACATCCAGAAGTCCAGTTTGAGTAACAGATCCATGAGTTTGATGGTTTATTAGACAGCGGTTTAAACTCTAATAATATACTAATGCACTAATCCAATGCTGTGCCGACTGGTTTCATTCAAATGAATAAGAGGGCTGCACTGTTTTTCATGTCTGAAAAGTCAGTCTGACCTTGGCCAAATGCTTGAACTCCTGCCCAAATTATTTGTGTTGTTTTCCTTCATAGTCTGTGAAATCGACTGTACGAGTTTTGCTCTTACTGTGCCACATCAGTCAACTGTGACGACCTGTCAGATAATTTAAAAACGAATCTGATATGAAACATCACTAACCTTATTCTCCAACTTAACTGTGGTATATTGGTTTCGTTTTCTACTGCTGTTTGCATATTGAATATCTGATGAGAAATATGCTTTGAACTTGAAGTCTCAGTGTCAGTCCAATTTAATCTTTGTCATTTCTGTATGTATTATTCCAAAGACAATCCTACACAAGTTTTATGAATTTGCATGTGATAATTGGTTTGGAACAGTAAATGCAGTAGGTAATTGCCAGTAACCAAACATTCAGGCTCCCCATCAGCTCCAGCACACAGACAAATAAACTGATGGCGAAGACTTCTGATGTGACTCAAGGTGAGCTTTCCACTTCACAGTTTGAGCATAATGCATACATGTGCAGAGATGCAGCCACAATCCTATCTGTGTGTGTCAGATGCAGATTCCCTGTTGAGGCCTTAATTGCATCTCTCACAAATCCTGTGGCTTGTCAGGGCTGCTGCTGCTGATGGCCCTATGCAGGGGGATAATCAGCTGGGCTGATTGGGCAAAACATCGCACACCTGTCTCCCTTCCACTGGAGCAGCAGCTTTTTGAACATGCCCTGTGTCGCAAGGACTTTGATGTCAGTTTGAATTCAGATATCCACCTTACTGAACTGAAAAATAAATACATAAATAAATAAAATTAAATAATTAACTGAGTTGTGCCTGGTTGGTGATATCTGATTGTTGTGAGAAAGCTCCACAGCTCTGTTGATGACTGTCAGACATAGTCGTTTAAAAGGAGGGGCATATAAAGCTTAAACTGTTTTTCTGAACCATGAGAGAATGAGGTCAAAATTATAGTCCTCTATGATCATGTTGTATGCAAATCTCAAGCCTTTGATAAATCCAGATGTACTCTTTAGCATATCTGAGTTGTCTCTTTTTACCGTTTAGCAGGAAAAAGAAAATGATGCTGTTGCCTCCGTATACATTGATGATACCCTTCAATGAACCGCAGGTAACTTACAATGATTTTAAACCTACTAGAGTGTATTTTTGATATCAAAGCTGCACCCAAAACAAAAGAGCAAACACTGATGCATACTTGCCTCAGACACCACTCCACTGCTTACTGCGGTGACCCTCCCTGAGCGGGCCCCTCCCAGCAGGAGTCTGGTGGCCAGAGTGTGGTCCTGGTCAAGCCGCACTATACTGTAGTATAGTGGTAGTGGCTGGTAGCAGTCGGCCAGTCTTTCTTTCACACCTGGCTTCCACTGTGTTTACTTTTGTTGTATTTAATTTGTGTGCATCTTCATGTGTGGTCTTCTTTCCTTTGTCCATCCCCTGAGCCACATTGTGACACTACATTCTCAAGAGGAGCTCATGTGCTTCCGACCCATCATACTCCTCTGAGGGATTACTGCCAGCCTCCGGTCTTGGCCCCCAGGCAGATGGATCAGTCCTACAGCTGGTTTCCCATTGTTGCCACCGATCTGTCCAAAAAACAAATAAACAAAAATGCCGAGAACATAACACATTGTTTCTTCAGAGCCGAGATTAAATTTGTAAGATAAAAGGTCCCAAAGGTTCTCTTAATCCACATGGATGTTGATGCAATCATTGTCATATAGGGTCAAAAGACATTCCCAGACAACAGTCAGAGCTGTTAAAACCGGATTTTATCATTCTGCTTCAACACAACAGAGTTAACAAATGTAATATTTCACCTCCATCTCATGTGTGTTACATAGCAAAGTGTAAACTCCATGCATAATTTTCTCTGTTTTGGAATGAACAGTGTTTCAAAGGCTCTCCCTTTATAGAGCTCAAATCATGAACACCGTAGTTATCAGTCTATCTAGTCATTAGTAGCAGTCAATATCACGTATCTTGCGACAGCATTAGATGTGATGTGACTTTAAAAACATGCCTCAGTTGTGGGGAGTGCATACTAAAACACATTGGTGTTGTGAAGATAGATTCAAGAGAAACATTTTGCCCGGACAAATAATACTCTCCTGTTAAGTTACCTGATTCCAAATGCTGTTATGTTAATAATAATAACCAGGCATGTCCAGAGCATCATTAGCATATTGGAATTCAGAAGATAATTCAATGTTTGTGCTTCTAAAGAACAAATTATCATTTGAATAACATTCCCGATACTGAGGCCAGAGAATCCAATATTGAATTAGACCTGAAGTAGAGTTAGTTGTTGTCATGGTTTGTAACACCAAATGACCGCCAGATGATATTTATGGTGCTTCACTGTAGTGCCTTTGGATCAGATTACTGTTTGCTTTTTTTCGAAACTTTTGATTGTTTTCAAAGCAATGCATTTGCCAGACTCTCCTCTCCTACATTTGATGCACTCAGACTTGTCTGCCTCTGTTTGGAGATTATCAGACTATTCTCTACAGGTGACAACAGCATCTTCTCTCATTTGCAAAAAAAAAAAAAAAAAAAAAAAAAAATCATTTAAAAACTCAAGAGAGAGACTCACCATACGCTTCCAAATATTCATTGAAGAGGAAATCAACAAGATGGGTGTGAAATTTATTTGATAAATCCAAACCCGGAGGTGATTATTTTGTTTTTGATTAAAGGAATAGTTTGACATTCTAGGAAATACATGTGATGAGCTAAGAAAAGATTGATATTACTGTAACACAGTATCTGTGCACTAACAATGGCGGTAAAATCAGGTGGGGAAAGGGGGGAACTGCTAGTCTGGCTCTTCTAAACTTCCAAAATAGCTCTGAAGATCACATTGTGTCTTCTGTGTTTGATTTGTACACAAACAGGAATGTATGAACTTCAAGTGTATTGTTTTTATGGTCACAATGCCATTATTATCTATTGTCATCACTGTAAAGTTTTGCAGCAACTACCTGAGACTCTAGCAAGTCATCATGATGGAGAGAAATTGGTCTCAGTAATGGTGAAACATAATATTTTTGGTGCCAGTTTGTCTGATGGTAAAGCTAAATCCATAATAGATACACATTTTATTGGAAGTTTAACAGCAGTGCTGCCTTTGTGGACTTTGGGGTTCTTTTATGTATAGAGATATCGCTAGATTAAAAATAAAAAGTATACATAGATGAGAATAAACAGAGGGTGTTTGGTCTTTATAAACTTCTGCTTTATTTTAAAATATACAGACATTGGATAACAGTCTGAACTTTTACAACACTCATTCTCAGTTAGACTTTTTTCTGTAAATGGGCCTTTTGATAAATATTATTTTTGTTACAGTACAGTGCTGAGGTGCAATCACCAGAGCCCAGCTGAATTTTTGAGTCTAAACTCCAAAGGACAGGAGCACAATTTGCAAAGGGAACAACAACTTTCCTGCTGACATCAACAGCTCAGCTGGGCTCTGATAAACAGAGTTTTTCAGGGAAAAATAAATATGAATTAAAATGAGTGTAGTACAAGATACACTGGTTGTCCAGCAGACATTATCTGGGTAAACTGACCACATATGCGAAATCTAAACAGTTACTCTTTGCTCTGAAAAAAATATACATAAAAACTGGTTAGATTAGGTACACAAGGCCTCAAAGGGCACGCAAAAGTATCTGTAAAGTTGCTGCTTATCCAAACTGAGCCTATCACTCCCCATAGTTTCCTGGAGCTCTTGCTGCGCGTGCATGCCCTATTTATATGTATTTTTGTATTTGGAGCATTTCTGGATCTGGAGCACATTTGCCTTAATGTGTGTGCCTTCTCGCTTGTTTATCTTTTGTCCTCAGTGGGCCACTGTAAATCAGAGACTGCAGATCATGTACTACACGTTTGTCATCATTACTGAGAGTAATTTTTCTCCATACACTGCTGTATGCCAAGAAATAGTAACAGCAAGTTACTCCTCAAAATAAATGAGATACAATGTGCTGCCAACCCTTAAGAAGCGTTGGTAGGTATTAGTAGGTATTTTTTTGAGCTTTGGACGGAGCCATGCTAACTATTTCCTTCTAGTTCCAGTCTATATCCTAAGCTATGCTAATAGTTTCCTCGCTCTAGTATTATATGTAATACAAAGACATGAGATTGGTATTGATCTTCACCTTTATCTATTAAAAAGAATGCGGATAAACCAAAACTGTCAAACTATTCATCCAAAGCTTGTACTGTTGTATGTCTTGGTAAGGGGTCATTGGTAAAGGGGTTACTCTCACCATCAGTAACAGAGGCACCTTGTGCAGCTACACATTTGACCTCAAACATTCACCTTGATGCTTGAGGTGTAGTTAGAGCCTGGCAGTTTGAGAAATTTCTCCAATAGATGGTGGAGAAACATGGAGCCTCAGTGGAGTTTAAACCAGCTACTTATGAATGTGACAAATTACCCTCAGAGACGTCTTGGTCCCTACACATTGCTCAGTGCATAGGCTACGGTGGCATGCGGTCGATTTTAGACACACAGAAATGACACTTGCTATGACCTTGTGCCCTCTGCTTAATGGACATTTCAAAGTTCATGGGTCAAAGTTCTCACACAAGCAAACATGCAAGAAATGTGACATCTCAAAGGTCAAGTTGTATCACAGTGGGTGTGGGCACAAAATTATGTTCTCAGTTTTCCTTTTGATTCTGTGTAGCTGAGAATCTATGTACATTTTTGAATTTTATTCATTCAAACATTTCTCAAAATATATATTTTAGCCGGATTATTCTGATTATGTTTCTTTTCTGTTTTTTATGCCTTCATCAGACCTAATGTTTGAACCTATGAGACTCCAGGCAACATGAAATCCCCAGAACGAATTTATTTATTTCCTTCAGCCCCATAGCCAAGCCACCATAGATTTCTAGGCAAATAAAAGTAGGCTCAATCAAACTGAGGTGCAGCATATTTTTCCACCCCATCAATATAATAAGTACAAACTAAGTATTAGAAACACTTAGTATAACACAATACAACAGCATCTTAGAGAATGTCATACAGCAGCCAGCAAAATCAGACAAAAGTTGAATAAACACCTCTTTAAAACAGTTTCAACAAAAAACTCATCTGAGTATAACTTTGAAGGTGGGCTGTTACAGGGCTTCTTTATTATATTGCATTCGTTTTAGCTAGGTGTACCTAATAAACTGCTGGGTTGAGAAATGGACCCTGAATTACAATAAATTATTTGAGAAAAAGTGGGCCTGAGCTCATTGCTTTGAAGTGTAATTGAAAATCGTTATTTCAACCACACAGTGCCAGCAATATCTGCTTCTATAACTGAGACAGCTGCAAGAGTTTGTATAAGTCTTTTCAGTCACTGTGTATGCACAACTTGCCTCAGCCAGGGGCCAAACAAGATGTAGTGTACATTTTTGTGTTAAGTAGTCTGCCTCTGCTGAGGATAAGTGCCAGCGTGTGTGTCTGTTATCAAAGCCAGATCTTCAAAGAATAAAGACAGAACACCATATCCCAGAGGCTTAATGTCAGTTCTCTCAGTCCCTGTCAACCCATATATGACAACACTTACAATTATATCATCTTTGTCACGTCTTGTTGGTAGAGAAGAGACAAAAGAGAAATTCTGCCTTTAGTATGATGAAATGCAGTAATGCTACAGATTTATATGGTGTTAAAGAGTGAAAGTGATTTTCAAAACGGGGACCAGAAATGTGTTATGGCAACATTTTCTGTTGTAGTATCTCCAGTGGCAATCGTGTATATTTTTAGGTGCAAGTGGCATCTTTTTGTCTTGGTGTCATTCCTTTCACACATCTTCTCAACCGTGTTGTCAGTCTTCATAAATTGTTACCTCAGTGTGTCTCCTAAGAAGCTGCTCACGCTGTTTGATTGACACACTAAAATAAATGGCAAAAGCTTTGTGGCAGACTGTCAGCTTTTATGTTAATGGGAGCTCTTACGCTCTACTTCTTGTAGAAATCATGTGAAGCGAAGCAATGTCCCAACAACAGACGACTGATTTAAAACTTCAGAGGAACATAAAAATTTAGTAACAATCACTGAAGCAAAGCAAACAAGAGGTGTCTTGGGTATGAAACTTCGCACGCTATGCTTTGTATTTTTGCTCTAAAGGTGTGTTAGCATCCAAATTGACATCTAATAGTTGCCGAATAATGTGGCTGTGTTTTGAGTAATGAGTGCTAAAACACAAATAGCAAGTTAACAAGGTGTCATGGTTTGTGGCTGCTGGTATTTCCTTCAAATGTTGTTATGGCCAGTGCTCACTGCACACATCATGTCATAACTGAATAAGAACAAAGAAAACTGCATGGAAACATAGCTGATGTCTGTCCTCCTACATATAAAGCCTGGGGTTGTACAGCTGGGCCTCTACACAATACATGAAATGCAGGCCTGGAATTTGCAAACCACCACTGTGCCACCGGACACGCACAGCCATAAATATTCTGTCAGAATGTAATTAGGCTTTGATCTTGTTAACAGACAGAAAAGACTTGTGGCATCCTATACATATCTGACCGCTTTCACCATCTAACTGTGAGAAGAGGTGACCTCTCCTGGGAAGCACAGAGAGAAAGAGTGGATCTTATTTTTTCTTTCCATTTCCTGCATGAGTGGATCTGAGTGCAGACTTCAGTCTGCTTTTGTCTCCTCTCTCTGCTGCTTCTCTCATCTGTTCCCTGCCTTATGCTTGACATTTCTTAGGTCGGTCTCCATAGGCAGCAAGGAAAAAAAAAACAGAAAAGAAACCAGGTTAACAATGAGAAACAACTATTTAGGCAACCTGTGATGTTGTGTGCCACCAAGGAGGAGGTGCTAATTGCCTCTGCTCAGTAGACAATCTATGCTTCATTTTATTTTCTCTCCTTCACAAGCCCCTTCGTTAGTTAATTAGGAAATGAAGGATCATGTTTTTGGCTGTTGAAGAAAAAAGAAATGAGGGACAGAAACAAACAGAGGCTTCTTGATTACACAGAGGCATCTTTAATAGAATAGGAACTGAAACATAGACCAGATCAAATATGATTAGTGGCCTGTTCTATGACAGTCGGCAAATGAAGAAAAGTACCTGTTTTGGAACTAATGGAAGGAGGCTTCATGAATTTTAAGTGTCTGCATGGAAAAAAAATGACAACAAAAAGAGAGGAGGAGTGTGGAGATCAGATCAGTTCTACACCCTCTCGATCATCCAGCTGTGAAGTCAAACACCAGCACCTAGAGGTAGACTCATTTGTAAGATAAATAAAGCTAGATGCAGAAGTCTGCCCTCCTGAACCAAACAAAGGAAGAGTAGCTGGGCTTCTCTCTCTGTCATCTGTTGGAGGGCTGAGCCTAGAAACTATCAGGAAGATGATATGTCTCTAGAGAGTTAGGCGCCCTGGGGAAAGAGACAGCTCTTAATCATCAAGACCCACTTCTCTGGCATTTCTCTCATTGTTATAGGACATGCTAGCTTATGCACACATCTCCTCATAATGCTATTTGCATATTTGCAAATCCTTAAAAAAATGTAATTTGATGCTCTCATTTATTTTCGACTTTGAGACAATTGCATCTGTAAACTGAAAGTGTTAGTTATTTCCTTTCAGGACTCTGCAATGGCTGTTTTAGGCAGTATGGCAGTATAGTAGCTCTCTGAACAAGGCAGAGGCCTATTTGGCTAATTAGAGAAGTGGACTCAAATGCAGCTCATCGCTTGGAACAGAGCCTGGCATGCTCAAGTAGAGAATGACAGAGGGAATCCATCTCCAGTCGTCTCCCCCCTCCATTAGGTCTGTATGGGAGCAGTGGCCGGCCACTGTGGGCTATTTCAGCGGGGAGAGAGCCTGCCAGGAGGACGATCATTTGTTACCAGTCAGTCAAGAGGCTCCAGATCACACTGAGCCGGGAGGTGAGGTGATATGACCTCAGGCAAATCTGACAGACACCAACTGGGTGAGAAATAAGATGTTATATGTGATCAATGAAGAGCATGTTTGAACTGTTCTTGTGCAAAAACACTCACACCACAGATTTGTGAATCTATCAAGGTTGTATTTTTACTTTCATGAAGCTGCACTTTGTTAATATGCTCCTGTCAAAACTGTTGAGCTGTTTGTGGTTCACTGCACCTCCCATGTGCTAGCCTGGGGTTATTATTGGTATTTGAGGTAATGCAAATTAATGGACATACAGCTAACAACTGAACTAGGTGATGGAAAAATGAGGTAGCTGCTGTCCTCAAATAGTGGAAGTAACTTGGACCTAATACAGCAATGTGATAATAATAGTTAATAATGAGAAATAATAGTGATAATAGTGAGAAAATCACTGGTGACACTAACAACATTAATGACAGCTGTGTTCTATACACCTGTCCCAGTAATTGATGTCATGCAGCATATAGGACCCTGTAACTGAAGTAGGCTATTTACCTGAATTATAGTTACAATGTTATTATTATATAAGTTGAGCAGATGAGTCCAAATTAAATTGTAAAAGGCCACCAGCACCAGTCGCCTATTCAAAATCTTACTTATTTATCCTATTGTTTGTGATTTGCTACATAGAGTATGCAGTACCATATTTGATATTTGCTTTTACAAGTGATAACCCAGTCTAGGGTCTGTTTTTAGTTTTTGTTCTCATTTGTTCCAGCTCTCATATAATATTTGCTCTCTGCCACTATTTTCAAATACAGAATGAGCCAGGAGCAAGAGTCCATTCTTATTCATGTTTTGGCTCTCACTAATCTGGCCTACTGGGGGCAGTAAGCCACCAGGAACAGACCTCTATTCAGTTGGTGAGAGGCAAGGATAAGTCTAGGGCAACCAACCTCTCTGTCTCTGACACACACTTATAAGAAAATGACTAATATGAGAAAAATAAAATCAGCATTCATTGTCAGTTTAGTGACTCAATTACTAATGCCTGAGATGAAGCCCCTCTCAAGTGCTAACCTGTTAAGTAAACAATCAATGGGTGAATGTGGGAAGAGAAAAAGTTGCCCTCATTTTGCCTCGTTTGGGAAAACAAGTGGATCCAACAGGCCTCAGACACAAGGTGGAACTGCAATTAATATTCCTGTGCTGAGAAGTGGGCTTGATTTTAGGCCGGTCACGAGGACCTGCTGGCTCTCTCTCTCTCTATGCTTCACACAAGTCAGATAATTACCTATTTAGATTTCACCCTGACAGCCTTTCTACTGCGAGTGAAGAAGAGCCTCAGTGTGTGTATGATAGTTGGAGAGAGGGCATTAATAGTCAGGTGCAGAAATAAACTCAGGAGAAATTAATGTACCAGTGTTGTACAAATGTAAGAAGTGACTGTCTTCACAGAGGTGTTTTTTTCGTTTTTAAATATAGGTGTCTATGTAGTTAGGAAATTAAATTTCAAGCCTGCCAGCATTTTAGAGGACATTTGTTTTGACACTAAAAGACAACTAACAGATGTACTTTGATGAGAGGAGAGCAAGCCAGACAAATAGGATATTGATGTCCTTTGGCTGATTTATCTAAATCAGTGGTAAAAGAGGGGACATTTGTTTTCAGTAGAGAGGGCTATTTATCAACAGTGATTGATATCCAGCTACACTGGACTGCCTCGGGCTGCACTCATCCATCCGTTGCCAATCACTGTGCTTTGCCAGAGAAATGCACACTGCCTCAGCACCGGAGTCCGTCTTCTTTAGCAGCCCGGTGCATGATGAAGACTTTATCCTATACAATGGAGATATATTTTTCACATACAGTGGTCTAATGTATTGACATATATATTTAGACATACTGTTTTCCTGTTCCGGTGAATGGGACCGTGGCTTCAGACTTTGTGACCCCCACTGTATATTTGCAGTTTATTGAGGCATATTGAATAATATATTAATGGGGGCAATATGCTATGCCAATTCAAAAGAGTCATCAATCATTGTAAACTGCACTACAAAAAGCTAGTCATTGTTAATTCCAGCATCAGTGCATGTGTTGTGAGGGCTGGGTGATACATCCAACGCTGTTAGAACAGATGAATTTTTACAAACTGGTTGATAAATATAATCAGACCCAAGTCAAAGCCGGACACCTCAAGAAAAGAATACGGTCTCTATGAATCAGAGACAATGCCTTAATTTGTGTGTGGGCCATATTGGCTACTGTCTGGCATTGAATAACAAAGACAAAGAAAGAAGTGCTTCATCTCTCCTTTTGAGATTCAGTCTGTGTGTGCTCTTATCTCCCGTGACTAGCTGGTCTGGTCCGTTTTATTTTTGCTGTTGTTTTTCTCTTTTAGGAACAGGGCTAGGTAGGTCTGCAGTACACTGCTCTTCTGTGTAGAATTTGTTCTATTAAACTCACCAGGTTTAATGATCAATAGCTTTTGATAAAATTATGATTGCTTTAATAGTATATCCCTACTTCTTTCATTTGATTTTAGTGTTGCTGTTAGACTAGTTTGGTGCTTGTTGCACTAAGCTCTTCAAAATTGACGGAAGGAAATTGGAAATACTAATAAAAATAAATATCTCTCCTTCACAAGTATATAACTTTAAAAATTTACTGTTGCTGTGTTGTCATCACTATCTTTGTATGTTTGCACTGTATATAGAAGGGTAATAATCAAACTATTGATGCTAAGAAAATGCTGCTGTTTTTGACTAAGAGAGGTGAAATTAACAAAGTAGACAATGTTATGCAAACACAGTTTGACTGTGGAAGTAACTTGGACCAAATGCAAGTGTGCTTGTTACATTGATGGGAGTTTAGAATAAGAAGGGATTACATCTCTAGAGGACTCCTGAATGGATTTTAGCCTTAATTGTGTGTGGTGTTAATGACTGAAAACTTTCAATTTGTAATTAAAATACAACTGGGGGAGTTTTAAAATTTAAGGAAAAGTTTTTGCACTGACTATACACACACACACACACTCACATAAGCACACACACACGCATATATATATATATATATATATAGGAATGATGCGGATGATCATTTGTATTTGTTACCAGTCAGTCAAGAGGCTCCAGATCACACTGAGCCGGGAGGTGAGGTGATATGACCTCAGGCAAATCTGACAGACACCAACTGGGAGAGAAATAAGATGTTATATGTGATCAATGAAGAGCATGTTGGAACTGTTCTTGTGCAACAACACTCACACCAAAATTATGATTTTATCAGGGTCATATTTTACTTTCATGAAGCCGCACTTTGGTAACATGCTCCTGTCAAAACCTGTTGAGCTGTTTGTGGTTCACTGCACCTCCCATGTGCCTGGGGTTATTATTGGTATTTGAGGTAATGCAAATTAATGGACATACAGCTAACAACTGAACTAGGTGATGGAAAAATGAGGTAGCTGCTGTCCTCAAATGTCAATTGAGGTTATACAGCAATGTGATAATAACAATTCTTATGATATATACATATTTTTTATTTATTTATTCATTTTTTTTTCATCTTGTGCTTTTCACACAACAAGACAGGTGGGCAGATTGAGAGACACTTTTCTGTGTAAAAATGTTATGTGATATATGTTAAAAGACAGATCACACTCTCAAAAATACTACACACATACTTTTTACTCACACTTAGGGACTATCATCTTGAGAGGAGAAACGGCATCAGTCATTTCAGCAGGTGCCCCAAAATGATTTATATTTTCGTTCAAGTGACTAAGCCCTATAGCAGCCTTGGTAATTACAGTTTCATGGCAACAAAGGACACCATAAAACTGTATTATTATAGTGTGACAAGTCAACATAGGCAGTGGGATAAATGAAGAAAACACCGGATTTTAACATATTAAATAGCCTTTTGCTTCCCATTTCCTTCTGCAAGTCCATAAATGTTTTTCTTTATTATCATTTCTTTTTTTAATATGAGCACAATCTTCAACCACAGGATGGATGTCTAAACGATGCGTATATACAAAAAACATACTTATGCCATTTCCCTCCCTTTTATCAAAGAAGAATTTTCCTTTGGTCACTAGATACTTGCCTTCTTCGTCGGGTAGTAAGTAACTTTGTCTGCTCCTTTGTGTTTGACAGGTAGTGTACAGCGAGTTTGTCAGAGGTTTTTTTTTTTTTTTTTCCTGAGAACAGCTGTCTGTGAGTCCACAAAGCTTTGTAGATAGAAGAGAGAAGACAGGAAACAAGAAGCTGTAGAGCAGAGAGCAAACGTAAGCCTCTACTGGGCATGTTTTTCTTAAACCAAATTATAGTCATTTGATGTCATTATGGAGAGGTTCTTTGATCAGCGCAGGTGATGTGATTCACATTTCTGCTGCTTGCAGGGGACTATAATGCGAAGTAGTGCAAGCAACCCATGCTATACCACTGTTCAACAGTTGGTAATGGGAATGCAAAAAGTTTTAATGTTGTAATGTTCCAACTAAAGTCAAGGGGGAAGCTGAAAGGTAATTGTTATAATCTATATTCGACTATACAGGTTTTCAAACTTAAAAGATAAATAAATAAAATAAAAAATTGATATCTGAGGGATATGAGATGTTGAAATTCCTCTGAGCGAGTCTTGGTAAGGCTCTTTGCTGCGTATCAACTCTCCACTGTCTCGGTGCAATTTCTGTGAAATCTAATATTGCATAAAGGCCTGTTCTTAACAATCCAGTCTGTTTTTCTTCAATTGGTCCAATTGGCCTGTTCTTAACAATCCAGTCTGTTTTTCTTCAATTGGTCCAATGCAGATGAAGGAAAATGCACAGTACAAAAAATGAGAATATCAATATATTTTCTATTAAAAAACACAAATTAAAACAATTTCGTAATTAACATGCAACAGGAAATGTGTACATTATTTTAAAACAATGTTAGCAAGCTGCTGTTTAACATATGTCGTTTTGTGTTGTTTTAGTGCCAATAAATATCATGGAAAGAAGACATTTATTTCTGATATAATAAAGCACAATGAGAAATAAACAAACACAATAACTCTGAACTCTACTGCTGGTGGGACAACCTTTTCATTTCTTGCCTGTGCCGTTCCTCATAAAGCACTGTTCAGTTGATTGTGTGTTATTGACACACATCTGTTGCAATAAAGGTTATATTGCAAAGCCTAAAGATCCTCTGGGCCTCTGGCCAGAGAGTTAGCCCTGCCAACTGCTTGGGAGACTCTTGCTGTTGTTTCGCATAGTGAGTAAGTGATTCATATAGCTTTTTTAATGCAGATATTCAAACACTAAGCCATCATGTTTGCATGAAGTATGTCCAGAAACTGTGTATACAGTCATCAGGTTGCAGAGGCACTGGAGCCTCAAAAAAAGTGAGCCCTCTGGGTCTTACCGACTGTCTTCCCCGTGCCAGAGACACTTCTAATGTATGAATGAATCTCTGGGCAGCAGCAATTTTAGGTATAAGAAGCCAAGCCAATTACCCAGAGCAGCAAGTGGGGGTTGGGTTGCAGTCACATGTGAGCACAGTAGAATAGCAACCGCTTCTGCTTTCCCCTACTTGCTGTCTGCTCACTCTGAGAAAAACTCCTGTAATGTTGAAATAAACTCACTACAGTTTACAAATCTTTGGACAGTACCCATTTGGGAAATCGGACCATGGAGTTGCTAAAACTGTTAACCTAAATTTATGACATCTGTTCGTCTGAGAGCAAGATCGTTCTTAGTTCATGGAATTGATAAGCGCCCTGAACCCTTCAAAGTGAATGCAAACGATAACTGATCTGGCAGAAATTCAGCCTGATTCTAAAATTGGTTGAGGGTGACAACTCTCAGGATTAAAACTGAGCTTAATCCACACAGTGTCTACCTGGCTGAAATTACTTGCTCCTTCACAAATCCTGTTTCGTTACATCACACAACATCTAGTTTACTTAAAGGAAATATAAAAATGAATGCAAGGATTCACCTGTGAGTTAAGTTCTGTATGTTTCCGTATGTTCCCTTTCAGGTACTCAGTGAGGTCGTTACACTTGGAAAATGAGTAGACAGCGTTCATATTGTTCTCCTTTTTTCTAGAAATGTTACATTCACCCATTTCTTTTCCATGTGCTTATTTAGCTTGGGATAGCATTTGAAGGAGAGTTATTGTTCAAAAGCTTTCTTTAGCGCTGGTCCCATTTAATTTGTCATGGCCTTTGTTCTTGATCCACAGTTGGCACCAGCCCTTATGATTGGTCATTTAAAGTTTTGTGTAAACTTCAATAAAAGACACATCAAGGACTCGTGGCACTTTAAAGCAGCTTTGTGGAAGACATGTGTACAGTATATTTTCAGTGTGTAACTGCTATGAAAAATAGAGTTTACCAGAGTTGGCTTTTGTTCCCCCTGTTTTTTTTGGTCTCAAATAGAGTATGCAAACAACATTTATCCCTTGATGAAACGAGTCAGGCATTATCTGGGTTAAAAAAAAAAAAAGAGTAATTCTCTTTGCATTGCCTGTATCCAAACATAAAACACAACAAAGGAAGAAATTACCTGCCCAGAATCAACATACAACCCTCCTGTACTCATAACTGCTGTGGCATGTTTTTCTCCTCTGAAATGGACATCTTAATTTTTAATTAGTAGGGGGCCTGTTTTATGTCTGAAGTAGATTTTGTCCCCATTCTTTGCAAACAAAGCAATGAAATATCTACATATCATATATATATATATATATATATATATATATATATATATATATATATATATGTAAATATATGTATATATGTATATATATATTGTAAATATATGTATATATATATATATACATATATATGTATGTATGTATATATATATATATATATATATTTTTTTATATATATGCCCTGATAGTTGGGCAATGGCTGGGCAATGGCAGGGCGATTTCTCAGTATGTGTGAGTGTGTGAATGTAATGTATGAATGGGTGACAGTAGTGTAAAGCACTTAGAGTGCTCAATAAGACTAGAAAAGCCATATATATTTGCAGCCTATTTACCATTTAAACTGCCATTATAATTCAGTGTTTTTTGTGAGTATGTGCTTTGCAACTTGTGTCAAAAAAGCTATATTACCGTTATTTATCAGACTTAAAATGATATAACACTGAATGCATGTATCATCATTCTATTGTTCCCCTTATCTAAGGCTATTTTTAATCAATCTGATAGCACAATAATCAAATTCTCTATGAATGTTATGCTCCCCAATACACTGAATACAATCCCACAAAATGATAAATGATCAACAAGCCCATATACTTATAGAAGTGAATATCGAAAGCTTTTGAAGGTCTTGAAAATAAATATCACCGATCAGAAACTGATCAAATTATATTAGTGTCGATACAGTTTAACAGATCTTATAATTGAAGCAAAAGAAGTAAAAGAGTAGCCCATTTCCTGAGTTTTAGACCCAAAAATTATTGTTATTGTCACTGTGAGAAATATATGAATGGGTGAGTATGTGTGAATATGTTTTCTATTGCGTTTGATCTATGTTTAATGGACTTCATGCTACAGGTCGTAACAGTAGTGAAGTCTCCAACTATGGCAAAAATACAAATTTCTGTGCACATTACAATTACAATCTACAACTCAGTTGGATATATTCATTTCTATTTCGATTCTGTATTCAATTTTATCTATATAGTGCCAGATCATAACAGACGTTAACTCAGGGCACTTTTCATATAGAGCAGGTCTAGACCAAACTCTTTATAGTCATTATTTACAGAGACAGAGGCTCAAACAAAAAGAGAAGGAGAGAGAGAGAGAAAGGGGGAGCAGGAGGGAGGAGAGAGATCATAGCATAATAATGGGACTAGTAGCTATATATACTATAGTTATACTAAAAGGGCTAATAATATTACTAATAGGACTAAATGAAATGGTAACAGTAGATGGTCTTCAGCCATGGATCCAGGCTCAAGAGCATTAAAAAAAAACCTGCAGAAAGCAACAGGGGGAAGAGGAGAGAGACGAGGAAGCACAAAACTACAGGAGAGAGGAAGGACAGTTACTAATGAGTATTTCTGAGATGTTAATGCTACAGAGAGAGAGGAGGAGGTGGAGGAAAGGGGAGCTCGGTGCATCATGGGAAGTCCCCTGGTAGTCTAGGCCTGTAGCAGCATAGTGAGGAGATGGCTCGAGCTAATGCTGAGCCAGTTCTAACCATAAGCTATAACAAAGAGGAAGGATTTAAACCGACTCTGGCATTCTGCCTCTCCGCATTTAAGATGCTTCCACAGCAGAGGAGCTTGATAACTGAAAGCTCTGCCCCCATGTTCTGCTTGTGGAGACTCTAGGACCCACTAGTAGACCTGCATTCTGGGAGTGAAGTGTTCTACTGGGATAGTAAGGTACCATGAGCTCATTAAGATAGGATGGTGCCTGGCAATTAAGGGCTTTGTAGATGAGGAGGAGGATTTTAAATTGTATTCTGAATGTCACAGGCAGCCAATGCAGAGAAGCTAACACAGGAGAGATATGATCTCTCTTTCTGTTAGTTGTCAATACTCTCACAGTAGAATTCTGAATCACCTGGAGGCTGTTTAATGTTTTACTGGGACAGCCTGATAATAGGGAGTTGTAATAATCGAGCCTAGAGGTAAAGAAGGCTTTTACTAGTTTTTCTGCATCATTTTGAGAAAGGATGTACCTGATTTTTGCAATATTACACAGGAAAAAAAGCGGTCCTCTTGAAGTTTTTTTTATGTGGGAGTTAAAGGATCCAAGACAATCAAAAGAGACTCAAGATTCCTAGTGGTGGTGCTAGAGACAAGAGAGCAATGCCATCTATGATATTTCATTAAATAATGTGTGTTTCTGAGGAGTGTGGGACATAACAAATAACTCTTAGTTTTCTTGAGTTCAATACTTGATTCCTGATCATCATGATCATCATATCTTTAAGACATGCTTGAAGTTTAGCTAACTGACTGGTTTTTTATCCTTCTTCATTAGGTATAATATAATTTCTCTCTCTGCACTCCGTGACTAACTTTTGAGTAGATGAAGGATTCATTTGTTAATGTGCACAAATTGAAATAAATCTGATGAGTCCTTTTATGCCAATAAAATGATCCAATCTCTGTAATAGGATTTGATGGTCAATAGCGCGTCAAAATCTTAAGATCTAGAACAACACAACAGAAAAACAAATATTTTGTCAAGACCTTTGTCCGAGTTAATTAATATTCTTTTCCACACCTCACTCCTATGCTGCTATGATGCTCTAAGTGAAATTCCTCTTTCTAAATAAAATTTCTATTATGTAAAAAGTTGTTGAACTGGTTTTTGTGGACTTTTTTCTCAGGAAATCTTAGAGAAAAGGAAAGGAGGTTGTTGGATATGGATGCCGCAAACAACATCTGGATCGAGGGCAGGCTTTTTTTAAGAAAGATAAATTACAGCTATTTTAGCAGCCTGATAATAGGGACAGACTGGTTATGTCTAATAGAGATGTGCTAACTAAGAGTAGAACTTCCTTAAGCAGCCTGATTGGGACGGGGTCTAAGAGACAGGTTGATGGTTTAGATGAAGAGATCATTGAAGTTAGTTGGTGAAGGTCGATAGGAGAGAAAATGTCTAGGTATATATCGGGTTATACAGCTGTTTCTGATGTTCCTGTGTTAAATTAGTGCCAGTTGAGGGCAGGAGGTGAATTTTGTCTTTAATAGAATTTTCTCATTGAAGAAGCTCATGAAATCGTCCCTACTGAGAGCTATGAGAATATGTGGGTTATTTCTTATTTCCCTCTATTAAAGATGAGTAATAGGCTGCTCTGGCATCGCTGAGGACCTTCCTATAAATTTTTAGACTGTCATGCCAGGCTAGGGACTGTTCCAGTTTAGTTGAGCGCCATATCCTTTCAAGTTTTCATGTTGTTTGCTAAATATACCGTTTTGGGAGTTAAACCATGGAGCTAACCTCCTTTGTTTATCATCTTCCTTTTTAGAGGGGCAGTAGAGTCGAGTGTCATTCTCATTGAACCTGAACCGCTATCAACAAGCAAATCAGTTTGGGAGGGGCTAAAGTTAGCATACGAGTTCTCTGTTAAACTGTGATATGCCAGTGAATTAAGCGCTGATGGAATCACTTCCTTAAATTTAGCTCCAGCACTATCAGATAGACATTGAGTAAAGACATTTTTCTTAATGGTGTGTAGTCTAGTAACAGAAGATCAAAGGTTATTAAACAATGGTCCCAGAGAAGAGGATTCTATGGAAAGATGATTAATTGTTCAATATCTATCCCATAGGCCAGAACAAGGTCAAGGGTGTGATTAAAACAATGAGCAGGTTTATTTATCCTCTGGGCAAAGCCAACAGAGTCTAAAAGTGAGATAAACTCAGTGCTGAGGCTAGAACTATCAACGTCCACATGAATATTGAAATTATCTACAATAATACAATAATTATTTTGTCTGTACTAATGACTAAGGTTCATAAAAACTCTGAGAAATCAGACAGAAATTCAGTGCATGGTCCAGCAGCACAGTTCAATATAACAAATAGAACCGACTTTAAAGTTTTCCAGGTTGGATGTGTAGGACTAAGAATCAGGCTTTTGAGGGAGTCATGGCTGTATTTAGGTTTAGGGTTGACTAAAAGGCTTGAGTTGAAAATGGTTGCAACTCGACCTCTTCGACCAGTGTCTCTGGGAATATGAGTATTAATATGATGAGTATTGGTGGTCATTTTTATTAGGTTTTTTGGTACAGCCTCTCCTCGGCATGTTTTTGAGTTATTCATTTAGGTGGTCGGGGGGCAGCTGTAATGGAGGCACAGAGAAGTGTCATGGTTTTGGTTTTCCAATAAACTTGTTCAGATTCCTAGACATAAGGGCTGCTCCATCCATAGTGGGATGTAGGCCATCGGTCCTGATCAGACCGAGAATTCCCCACAAAATACCGCCAATTGTCTATAAAGCCAATATGGTTTGCTGGATACCACCTTGAAAGCCAACGATGGAATGATGACATCCGGCTGTATGCATTGTCTCTGGTCAAATTTGTCAGGGGCCCAGAGAAAACTACACCAACTCCACATTAATTTTTGTAACCTCTGATTGGCATAGCTTGGTGTCGTTACCGCCGACGTGAATAACAATCTTGCTCTATTTACGCTTCACCTTAGCCAGCAGTTTTAAATATGATTCAACATTGTCTGCTCCGGGCCCAGGAAAATATTTGACTGTGTTCACTGGTTTTGCTGGCATCACGTTTCTTAAAATAGAGCTGCCAGTAACCAGAGTTGGTTTCTCGGCAGGTGTGTCATTGAGGGGAGAGAATCTATTTGGAACATGGATTGGTTTGTGGTGAACCAAGGGCTTTTTGTCTCGGGCTACGCTTCTTATTAGGGACTGTCACCAGCTGCCCTGACTTCCCGCTGCTGGGGAGAGTAGCAGCTACGCTAGGATGGCTCGCACCGGCTACCTCGGGCTGACTAACTACTGTTGCTAATGATTTGTTTTCCATGGTGTGAAGCTGTGCTTCCAACTCACTGAGCCTCACCTCCATCGCTGAAAATAAACATTTAATACACGTGCCCTTATCACTAAATGAGGCAGAGTTATAACTGAACATTAAACACACAGAGGGAGCGAGAGAGAGGGAGAGGCCATTGCTGGCTGCTAGGGTAAAGTAAATAACAGAATTGATGAGCGTATGAGTGAGTGTGAGGTAGCGAGCAGTGCTCAGTGCTCAGTGTGTTAAATGTACGGTGGTAATTTAGTTGCTGTAGTGGAGAGAGTAACTAAATTAACTGGGTGGAGGCAGAGCGGCTAAACAAACTTCTGGTTGCAGGAAGACCAGCAGCAGGACGTGACGCAACACGCTGACCTCAGTACGACAGTCACTGTTCAGTACAACCACCAGATTACTGACTTAATGATTTAAGTAAAACTCAATTAATAAATCACAGTGGAAATTCAGTTGAGCACATAACTCCCACATGTTGGAATGCTTACTTTTCATACTATACTGTCCATGAACTGTAGTGATTTGCCAGATCTCGATGTAACAACTACTTTTTCAGACACACAAGGTTACTCATTTTATGATTAAAGATCTGCCAGTAAAGTTTTGGCAGTCTTTTTAAAAGTCTCTCAGCAGTGTAGTTACCAATCTCATTAAAAAAAAAAAAAATTCACTCATGCACATTCTGAATCCATGAATCCATGTCCAAAAAATAAATAAATAAAAATAAATAAATATATATATATATATATGTATAGTAAAAAAATTAAAGCTTTTAATTGGTATCACAACTTTGTCACAAAATTTGTTGTGATCACTCAAATCGAATAATAGTAACAAGCAACATCTGCCAGATTCCACATCTGCTCACACTTTAATGGGCAATAGTTCCATTTGATTCAACATTAGATTAGTTTATCAGACCATGCCTCAAAGTCAATGGGATACAAAAGCACAAATGGAGTGTCATTTCAGGTAATGGCACATGTAAAACACCTACTGCTTTGACCTAGTGTCCTTGGTATAACATCTGTTTACTTCTGGATCAGTATGCTGTGACTATACATAACTGCATAATTAAAAATATAGGAACACATAACTAACTGTTTATGTATTTTATTCAGAAATATCATAAGGAGAGGAAGTTTGTTGATACATTTCCATTTATTACTGTGGAAGTCTGTACAGTTGTGCTGTCTGCCTCAGTCCAACACTGATAACTCCTGCTGAGGAAACCGAATTTCACTTTCCATGCAAGAAGCTAAATTACTCTCGGAACATTATAATGACAGATCACTTCTTTTTGTTGCAGAGTAGATTAACTTGAACTACGTACTCTCTGTGAAACACCTCGCCTCACAGATCTTTTGCAGTTTCTGCCTAAATTAGGCTTTATGCATGACTTTGATGTGATGATGTTATCTCTCTATTCTTTTTGCACACTGTGCAGTGCACCTTGCATGAGCTCTGGTGGTGAATATCAATTCCCCCCCTCTTGTTAACTAGGTGAGTTATTCTTATTACACATTAAAAAAGAAGCAAATCATGTTTTCTGGACTACTTTAGGCCAGGTAACATCGCACACTAGAAACTACGCTGTGGGAAGTGTCTCCTGAGTTTGATCCTGGTCGGCGGATTTGTTACATGCCATCCCCTGTCTCTCCCATTTTTCCTTGTCCTTTTCTAATACTGATACAATGCTAAATTCCTCATTCATCTTAATTTATTTGTGTTAGAAAAAAATGTTGGCATTATGCCAGTATTTCAATAAAAGTAGTTACAGTATTATATTAGCCTGTCAATATCATACTGTCAATCAAAATGTTTTTGTTTTTTGTTTTTTTATTAGACAAAATATAACTATGAAAATTAATCAAAACTCACATATATACTGTATACTAAATGTGTTCAATTGGGTCTATGCTAATGAAAAAATGAATTCAGCTTTAGTTTTATTCATATAGAAAGGTAATAAATGGCCGATGAACCGCACAGTGTGGACAACAGTTTTTAATTGCCCTGCTGGGGATGAACAAGGTTATTGGGCTGAATATTGAATTAAAATAGGTTAATTCATAAGCAGCAGAAAATTGTATTTGATAGATGCACCAGCCACCAGTGACAGGTGGTGTGGGTACTAGCAGGCAGGCCAGAAAAGAAAAGACAAAGCTCCAGCTGTACAATTTTCTCATCTGTTCTTCTGCAGTGATGCTGCTGATGCTTTAAGCTAGAAACTGAATTAGTAATGAATAGAGTTAATGTATTTTAGGATCCAATTCTTCCCGATTAAAAAATGTGAAGGTTCTGACAGAGCTGAAATTGTAAAAATCAAGACCAATAGTTGCTCAAGTAGGGTGTAGCAGTTTTTATTTTTATTGCTTTGTGTAGTAGCTGCACCCACAGCCACACCAGCAGACCAAAACATTTGTAAACTCATTCAAGTCACTCTCACAAATTTACTTAAATTTTACTTTTTCACTCATTTAAGTCTAATTTCAATTACAAAAACCTTTATGTACAACCAACACAGTTTTATTTCAGTTTGATGGCAGTTTGACTGCCATCATTCCTATAAATAGTACACACATTTACTTAACTTTGTCAGGTCCTCATAAGCTTCTTTGTTTGAAGTTGCCATGCTGTTGTTCCTGGTCTGACCTCCTCCATGCAATAGTCGGTATAGAGTGCCTACACCTGTGACCAAGCCTTTATCAAATATCTGCCACAGTGGTAGTCAGTTAGTGTTAGATGACTTTTGTTTGTGTGCATTTCATGCATTTTTAAATTTCAGTTAAAAGTTATTTTGTTTTTTTTAACATGAAACTTTCTGTCCAGTATTTATTTTAAGTATTTTTTATAATTATGTGCTTTGTCTACTCTGTTGTATTCAAATATTTTCTCTTTTTAAGTTAGTTTGTTTAGACAGTTGCTAAATTGTGTTGCAGTTTATTGGGCTGTATATGGTATTATTTCTATTCTATTGTCTTCTTTAAGGGCCCAGTTTAGTCAATATTCAAATTTGTGCCATGAGTAAAAATCCCACATTTTAAAAATTCTAAAATCTGTATCCTTGATAAATATGTTCTTTGTATGTGTATGTGTGTGTGTGTGTGTGTGTGTGTGTGTGTGTGTTTGTGTTTGAGTTGCTCTCTTTATATGACAATGACCTATCTAATTTAATGCTCTAGTAAAGATGTTCATGATATGCTAACACATAAGCACACTTAACTTCTGACAGCTACCTTGTTTATACAGTAAAAAGAAAAATGACTCACTGACAGTGGTTTATCAGAATAACCTTATCCAGGAAGGATTAACTATACTGCTGTATATCTTTTCACCCCAAACATCAGTAGATTCTTCTTCATGTTCAGTCTTCATGCTAACAAACATGTGCTTCATCTGGAACTATCCATGGTCCTGAAACATGAAAACCTATTGGGAGGCTTTCAGCCACTAATTCTGTGTGACATAAACCTTAAAGAAGATCAGACATTAGTCATGAATCATTTTAAGTGTCTGTGGTCTAGAGGTCAAAAAAAGATGTTTTTAACCAAACAAAGTGAAATTATCAACATTAGAAAAGTGGCTGGTTTAGCAAATTAGTTGGACTATACTGTAGAGAGTATTTCTTTTATATATATACCTTCCAGGAAAACTTTTCTGTTAGTAAGTTGTCAGGTTTTGGAGTTGTTAAGAACAAAACTCATCCCTGAGAGAATGAAATCTTCGTGCCTTTTTACTTATTTCAACAGCTTAGAGTTTCAATTTTCAATTTCTGAAAAATTTTCAATCGACTTCAGAGAGAATAGGCTTTTCCTCAAAGCAGTGTGGGGTGGAAACAGTATTGATGCCGCCTCTCCTTACTCAGGCAGACAATCAAGGGGAGTCAGGCAGCAGCGTGGATATGTACTGATTGAGAGCAGAGACAGCTCATGATGGCTTATCAAAAGGTGAGGTTTGCCACTATCCAGCCGCTCTGGGGAATGAGCTTCTTCCGCTGGGATTTCTTCCCAGAGAAGGTGACTGTATAGGGATGTAGCATTTTTAATCTCACAGGGGTTAGATAAGAATGAGCCAACTCCTCCCTCTGATCTTCATTCTCCGGTAAATGAGGTGATAGTGAAAGGCAGCCTAGGCAACATTAACATCATCTCGAAACTTACTGAACTAAACAGAGCCGCTATTATGAATTTCTGTTCCTTCCCCCTGTTTCTGTATTATGCGAACAACCTGAAGTATCATAGACAGAAGAAAGTGTAGAATTACATTTTTTTTCCTCATCTGGAGTCAGAATATCAATTGGGTTCAGAATCTACACACAGTATCATAAAGACACTGTGTGTAACGGGCATGATGTAATCAGTTGCTCACAGTCTATTGACCTGCAACAGTAACGAGCAGAATTTTCAAAAACATTGAGAAATTTGTTATCATGAGATATCCTAACCTTGACCAAAACTATTACAAAATCCAAATAGTTAACTAAATGAAGTTCCTTTTTTTTTATTCGTTTTTTTGTTCGGGCAGTGCAACAAACTGTAAACACAAACTGATAAAATTCACATATCTGGTGAAAACACGATACTTTAGCACTCATTTGGAGCTGTGTCACCTGACCAATGCAAGTCCAACCTACACTCTCCTAATTATATTTTGGTCTCCATCAGCTTCTTCTAGGATCTGCATCTTTATCCTCCAGCAGTTCCATCCTCCTTGTTTTCTCTCTCTCTCTCTCTCTCTCTCTCTCTCTCTCTCTCCCTCTCTCCCTCTGTGTGTTTGTGTCCTTCTCCTGCATGTGCTTGAGTTTTGCCTCTTGTGTGTTTGTGCGGTCTGTCTCTTTCCAGGTCTCCATATTGGAGAAGCGATCATGTGGTATGTGGTTCAGGTCTTATCTGCTGGTGGCACCTGAAGTTGATCAGTGACCCCCTGGATCATAATCATCATTAATGTTCACAATCTATAATGTTATCCTCCTGATTGTCCATACACTATAAATCTCCTTTGTTACTCTATTCTCTACTCTGTACACACAACACCGATTGCATGTCTGTCCTTCTAGGAAGAGTGATCAGTCCTCTGTTGGGGGAACTTTCCCTTGTCTGATTTGAGGGTCTAATGAGAGAGGGTGTTGTAATACCATAACATATTGTGAAGACTCTTGATACAAATTTGTGATTTGTGATATTGGGCAGTATAAATGAAATTTTACTCAAATGCTTCACTTTGTTCATCAGCTAGTCTACTGCGCTATGCAGGTGGCACAGTGGGTTTAAAGTTGTAATACCAAGGAATTTTCGTAAATAAAAATTTGTCTTTGATACTATTTTTTCACCATTAGCCATGTAATGTATTTACATTCTGTAATTACCTCTCCACATAGTAGTTTTTATTGACTTGATTATTTTCACCATTTTTTGACAGCAGGTCTTTTTTTAACTATAACAAGGAGTAATGTAACAAGTGGCAGCAGATGAGGGTTGCTGCAGGTGACAGGCTGCACACCCCAACACCTCAGCAAGCTAAAAAGGTCCTTTTATTATTAACTGTTGTTGCTGGAAAACTGCTTGTGCCATCTGTAGCATGAAATAACATCACGGTTGCTCATGGCATGATTTTTTTTTTTTTTTTTTTTTTATTCTAAAAAGTGAAGTTTTTTTTGGCTGCACTGAAGACAGATATAGTGGATGCTCTTATGTTGTATTCCTGAAAAATTCTTTCTGCCCTGTAGTATCAAACTAAACTCTTCCAACACAGGTTTCCTGGAACTGAGTTGTTATAGTAGGCATTCTCTTTTGAGTGGATTTTCGAGTGGTCGCTGTGAAAAATGCTGATGAGAATGGTGAGAGCAAAAGTTGCCTGACATAAAACGAAAAAAAAAAAAAAGCTGAAAAATGTTGAAATGCTCAACAGAACAGAGGGAGAAATCTCCTTTCATCGTACACATGTTGACTAGTGCAGTTTAAACCATACACCAACAATAGGGGAGTACAACTCTTATGACTGATGAAACAATATTCCTCTGAAGTGAAGATAGTCAAATATCTTCCCTGAGAGGTTGTTGTGATTATACACTTTACTTGACATGTGTCATCATCTCTGCTAGTAACAGACACTGTGTATGTGTAAAATGCATCCACTGGTGCTTTATTAAAGGCATTTATTATCTGTCCTTTTGTCTTTGGAACACAAACATAAAAAAAGTTATGAATGATACCAGCCCAGTCTTTTAAATAATAGCAACTAATGAGTCATGCGAGTGAAAGTATTTTGATGAGTTAGTGTAGAACATGTTAAAATACTGCAAAAACATCACTGTTACATGGTTACATAGTCTCATTAAATTCCATTAAACCCCTTTCACCCATTCACTGGTGCTAAAGGACGTGTAATTTGAGCAATGCAGGAGCTGTCTTTGCTAATATTACACTTTAGCATAATGCTGATAAAGTAAATCTCTAAAGGTATGTATATTTTTAATTCATGCAGGGTCCGTGTGCAACTTGCCAACAAACTGTCTGTGAAATCATCAAGTGCTCTCCTAAGAGCTACATTAGAAATGAGATGAACAGTAGCATCTTGTGAAAAAAATCTCTTATAAATGAGTGAGCAAACCAAAAAAGTTTAAGGAAAATAACAAAACTGTCAGATATATGAGGGTTGTATTAAATTCTGGAAATATCTTGGAAAGTACAGAACTCTGCTAACGGCTATTATTTATACTCCCAGGTTACACCTAGTTGATTTTGTGTTTCTGTGTTTTCATTTTAAAATTTTCTGCATGACATCTCAGGGGTATTATGATGGGATTATGTATTCAGAAGATGCTTGCCTGAAGTACCTTACCCATGATTATTTGAACAAAAAAAAAAATATATAATTCTACTAGCAACATAAAAAGGCAGAATAATTTCCTTTCAGTGTTCAGACAAAAATAATAAGCCAAAGCTGACCTTCCAGGGATGAAGTAAGAAGGGACCTTAGGTGTTATTGGACATGAAAATTCTTCTTTCCTATGACTCTACTTTGATCTTTTATGGTGGTTAATGTATTACCAGAGAGACCTGGTAGAGCATTAATGAAGTTGTCTAGGATTATGGGAAAACTATCTCCAATATGTACTGAAAAATGTTGTCTCTATTTAGATGAAGAACAACAGGCATTAAATATTACATCCACATCCACGGTGTCAATTTTGACCGAATCATGTTGGAAATTATCCAGAGCTAATGAGATGATTGGGCCTCTGAGACTGCTATGTGGAAGTGGAGGTCTTCAAAGAATTTTTCAAAAATGTGTTTAAAACAATGGCCATTAGATAATAGATGTCATTATACAGTACTTAAGTGTTCCAGCACTCTCCAAACCAGTCAGCAAAAATCAAGGGTGACTTCTGCATTAGTTTCAGCTCTGCCCTTTGTACTGAAGCAAAATGTTAAACAGAAGACTGATAGTAATACAATACAGAACACCCAGAGACGTCATTGATGGTGCTAAATGGAATATCTGGCTTGGTCCCAAGACTCTTGCTTGCAGTCTGCTAATTTTTTCTAGGTTCCTGCTGGTATTACGAATTTCCAGTAATTACCAACAGTGCTCAAGTGCCCATTAAGACTGCAAATGTGAGGTATGTTCAGAACAGACTGAGACACGCTGGGTTAATGAGGTCATCCCATCCTTCGTGAAAAACACAGCTCCTCGTCACTTGAGATGTCTTCCCCACAGAAAAATGCTATCAAGTAGTAACAACAGAACAGATTTCAAGTTACACTCAAGAAAACAAACTAACAAAAGGCATATTTATTTTAGATCCGTGCACATTTCATTATGTTAATGAAACTTTCACAAGACTGGAATGAAAACAAACTGTACAAAGTCCTACTTGGGCCAGCAGGCACAATAAGTTCAACAAGGACTGCTGAACTATTGCAGAACTGATGCTTGCTGCTAGGTCTCTGTATACTTTCTTGCCAAATAACTTGAGAGAGTCATTTCTGGCACTGTGACTACAATAACATAATTATGACTTTGTGTGAATCAGTTTGCCAGAGGGGATCAATTTTCCCATGTAAATTCGACAGCTAATAAATCAAATCATCATCTCATTATATGTGTGGCTATAAAATGCTCAGCTCTAACTTGCCAAATCCATCACTGAACCTACTATCTGCTCAAAGATGTGCCTGGACATGGCCTGTTTAACCAAAAGACTTCTCATCTACGACCCTATGTTACTTTAGAAACACTGCATGATACATCTCTGCATTGTCCACAAAAGTGACACATTCACTGCATATTTCTTTCCCTATGCCATAATCATACTCAGTCTATCCAATATAATCTCTATTGCCTTTTCGTTCCTCTGTTTTTATTTTCTTTTATGTTGTCTGGTACATGAATACCAGCAACAGCAAATGTTCACATTGATGTCGCATCCCTCTGAAAAAAAACTTTGGCCTGAGTTTACTTTTTCATAGCCAACAGTTTCATTTTATTACTTTTTACTGTGATTTCTTTGGACCATTAACTATTGATGTTTAAATCTATTACAAATTTGTGACTGTTTTTTTTTTTTTTTTTTTTACCAATACCAAGAAGGTCATTTTTCACCTGTTTCTGTTTGTTTTGTGTTTTTTTTCGTTTTTTTATTGTCAGCAGGATTTAGCAAAAGTACTGAATTTATTTGGACAGAAATTTTTGGAGGGACAGGGCATGGGCCAGTTAAGAACCTATTCAATTTTTGGTCAGATCCTTATCTTTTACTATGATTTTGATTTTTTTTCTCTGAAGGCTGATGTATATTGTGAGACACTGACATTGGCTGATGTCTTTGTATTTTTTTGAGTATGTGATCTGTTCAGTGGTAACCAAGAAATTCATTACACTGCAGTATATGCCTTTTATTTGAGATTGCGTTCAAATGCAGCATTCTAAGTCACTCTTAATTTACTCATGATACAGTATATAATTATTACTTCCTTGATAGATCACAGAGATCACTTTTAAACATCAATTAAAGCAGAGAGTACTGTTAAACTTCACATAAAATAGGAAAAAAAAATGTGGAAAAAAAGATTTGCTAAATTATCCACAGATACTGATGCCTTCCCAGTATGAGACAAGGTTTTCAAAACCATTTCAATATTTTCAAAATCACATTTTCCTTAGGAAAGACTTGGGTCATCATGTTGATTGATACTGTATCACCTCAGCAAATTCAATTTGTAAATCCAAATCCTTTCAACACCAGAACACAGTAAGATTATTCTCCAAGTTTTGAGGTCAGTTGACCCAACAGAGCTCTCATTTTCAAATTTTTGTGACTCAGTAGCTTTATATTCAATAGGAAATTGATAAAGTAAAGTAGAAATAGAATTAACAAAACGTTTGACCTTTAAAACATTTTCCAGTAAAACTTTTACCTTTGAAAATAAATTCAGCTTCCATTTTAATTTCAGCTGGGAATAATCTTTGAGCCCAATTCTTCCTCTATTCATAACACACCTGTGATTTGTCTTTGAACACAGTCCGAAGTTTATCACACTTGGTCAATAGGAGCCGTTGTTGGTTTTTCTTTTTCAAAATATCTGTGGATCACACAAGTGCATCACATTCATGAAAGAAAAAAAAAATCTCATAATTTTCTCCTGATTATGAGTTGCCATCCATAATTATGACAAAAGATTATACTGGTTTTATGATTGTCCTTTTTGTTATCTTGATTGGTCAATGTGATGTTTTCTCCCTGGGAAATAGAGATGCCTAACTTTAGCTAACAGGCATTACTGAGTTGTTTATAATAATAGCTTATAGCCTAGGTAGAATTGTTGATGTAGCCTAACTTTTAATTGTTAGCCTTTCTCAAGTGTTTAGAAAACTGAGAAAATGGCAGAACGAATGCCACATTACCAACATGATGATGATCTGTGGGATTTTCTTTTATAATGAGGTGTTGCTGATTAAGCAAATACAAATAGACAAGGTTACTACACTTTCATGGTGAGACCACAGACAAAATTTACCCAGGAATGATTATGTAGGCTAACTAAGGTATTGGTTATTAGAGGTTTTCAGAACAAACAGAACTAATGAGCGGACAAAAACATTAAATAACTAAAGTAGTGGATGCAGCATTAAGAAGTTAGAAGTTGGGCTGTAATTGGGCTCATGCTTGTGTTGAATTTGAAGATATCCGGAACTTTTAAAAGTCTGTGGTTGTGTAAGGGCTAATCTTCCATGTAATATGCAAGAAATTAAGATTTGTGAGTGGAAAGAAGAGGTTGGGAACTGTAGAAAAACAGGCTTTACTGAACATCTGAAATTCTCCTCAAGGTTTTCAAAAGTTTTAGTATAATTGTTGACACAATGAACAAATAATCATACCAGAACTGTTGAGTTTTGCAACTTATTTGCCTTTTGTTTCTCATTTTGAGATAAATATTTGTTACGAAAATATTAAATTCATTCTCTTCAAGTAAATGTTTAATGCATCACTGTGTCTTTCCGTGGCTAAATATTCCTTGTTGGTAAAAAAAAAAAAAAAAGAACTCGAGAACACTACTGTTGATCAGTTTTATGAAATGTCAAAATTTGGGATTCTGGCAATGCTTTGACCTAATACAATGTGCCATTTAGACAGATCGCACACAGAAGTGGGCAGCAGGATGGACAGACATGGTAGAGACAGACCCATTATTCTGTTCAGCACTAGGAAAAGCTAGTTGGAGAAAATGAATCACAAACAGAGCCAACTAGTACAGCTTATGAGTGTAATCAAGGGAGCTCCAGGGCCAATTCAGTTTGTTTTGGCATAATTGATCTTATCTGCCTGTTTTATAATTCAGAAGGGTTCATAGGTGTCCTAGTGGCTGTGTCCTCTGCAAGCCAGCCGGATGACACCGTTGCAGTTTTCACCTCGACAGAGGAAGTCACCTGTGTTGCCCCCTCTGCATCCACTCCTGTTTCGGAGGACCATGTTGAACATGCTGACCATTCAAGGAGCTACCGACAGTGGGTATCAAACTTCACAAAGTAGTTGGAGGAACTTCTGTATCGGTTCAAAGAGTAGATTCTTAACTAACCCTTAAAGTAGAGCTTTGTTAATGAAAAGGGCAAAGATGTAGATGGTGTGGCCAGGGATGTCTATGCTGCTTTTTGGACAGGATTTTTGGATTGTGTGACAGAAGGGGCAGAAATGAGAATGCTTTCCCTGTCACTATACTGGGAGGAGAAAGAATGGGAGCCTGTGGGAAGTATATTGACAAAGGGATTTCTGGGCCACGGTTACTTTCTATTGAGCCTTGCCCAAGCATTTACCACACCACTTATATTTTGCGAGCATGCTAACAGTAGATATTCTGCTTGAATCTATGCTGTTATATCTGAGTTTATGTGAGAGACATCTGATAGCTACTGCTTTACAGAAAGCCTCTGGCAGTGATGGCCAGGATGAGTTATTAGATCTACTGGATCGACTGGGAGTGAGATGGTTCCATCATGAGATAACCTTCAAGCAGTCCTCTTTCAAGTAGCATACAAAGAAACAATTCAGCAACCAAACAATGGTCTCAATAACATGTCAGCAGGACAACCCTTGAGGACCACTAAAACCACAACAACAAAATTACGTCATGCATGAAGACAAAAAAAATAACTTGCGGGAAAGTTCTGAAGGTGATTAAAGTAAAAGCAGTGACTCAAGAAACAAGCTCTCAGATTTATAGAGTAGTAAATAGGAGAACTGGATAAGGTGGGTCTCAGAAGAGTGCTGAGATATGTGACAGGCTCAATATCACGTACTAAAAAGATGGTGCCAGATATGCAGCTTTGGAGAGACAGGCGTGTCCACCAGCTGCACACCAGCTGCACACACTACGCTACGTGCAGAGATGGAGAATGTACTGACCAGTGACTATTACACCGTCAACATTATGCTTTACACACCCAGCAGTGTCGATGTTGCCATTGTATTAAATGTATTGAATGTATTAAACTCTTTAATATTATAAGCTGCAGGCAGAAAGCAAAGACTTTAAAAAATGTACTGTATAAGAAATGAAGAACCAATATGTTGTGTCAAAATTGCCCTTTTTTTTCTAGAAAACTAACTTCTAGATGTTGTGGAATTCATAGCCATTTAACTGAGCGAACAAGCTGTGCAACAACCTCCAAAGAATCTCTCTTTTTGCAGTCTGCCATTCAGCATTATTCATTCAAATTGTTGACACATTTTTTTTTATGTGAGAATATTGCAGTAGATAATGTGCTTGTCATGGAAAAAAAATTCAATAAGATAAAGATCTTGAGGATTTCATATATCAGCCATCTAATTACTGAGCAATGTAAACAGGCTGTTAGGCTCAATGGCTGTTAAGTTTCTTATAATGTTATAGAAAATCTGAGGCTAGTTGTAAGTCATGGGTAGGTATTTAACAATTCAATATGGCCGAAAAGAACCCATTATGTTGTTGCTGTTGATTTTCCTGGTTATACTTCTTTCCATTAGAAAAAAAACAGTTTATGTAATGCCTTTAATGTAACATCCCTAGTTGTCTATTTGTGCCCTCATCAGTATGTCTTTGATGTGTGACAGCCCCTCAGACACTTATGTGATAATGTACCCAGAGGTTGAAATTTTCTGTTTGTGGCGGTTTTATAGGGTTTTCACACAATGACTCAACTTGCCTCTAGTTTCATTCAAATTTGTGAGCAAAAGAAATTTGATATACAAATTATTAAGCATGCTGTTCTGGGTGGGGCCAATTTTATTTTGGTGGGCTGCCCCAATAAAACTTTATATTAGTTTTGGCTGTGCAAATTTGTTAAAATTTGTGTTTTGAAATATATTCGATTTTAAAATACTATGGGTATAGTAAAGGTAAACCCTCTCAGTAGTTGCTGTTATAAATCTCATCTTATGTTTTGAACTTAGTTATGAAGTTACCATCTTCATTTGAGCGCTACTGTGCTGTATTCACTAAGATCTTGTTAAATGAGGAAATTTGATTTTGCTGCCTTTAAAGCCCTCTTAACAGTAACAAAAGAATTCATTTAATGGAAACTTCCTCATGAAAACCACAATTTATTAAAAAAACGAAAGAAATTACCAAAATAAAATCAGAAGGAGGTAATTGTGTGCCCACTTGATAACGCAAAGTTAAACCAACTCAAAAAACCTTAAAACACCTTGCATTGTCCAAAGTAGCCCATAGTCTGTTTTCCAGCCAGAAAATCCTAAACCAAAAGAGGATTTATGCCCCCCCCCCTTCAAAATGCAAAACTAGAATTCAGGAATGGTAATGCATTACAACAGTGAAAAAAGAAGGAAAGGGAGAAAAGGATCCAAAAGAAACAAACTCACCGGACACAGAAGTGCAGATAAGTATTCTGGCCTAGAATTAATCTCCTCTACTTGGCTTCAATTGTTATGGTCCTCTACTCTCTAAATTCCTTAATCCTCCATGTGGATGAAGTCTAACCACAAAAAGGGCTAAATGCCTTTTTACAGATCTCTGTTATAGACACCTAGGCAATCTATCTTCCACCAGAAGCCATCTTCCTTCTCTTTGTTTCCTCAGTCCAAATCATTCTCTCTCCCCTTTGTTCTCCTGGACACACCCCTACACCCAGGATCCCTGTTAACCTGTAACAGGCACCTGGAACAGGTTTAAGAGGTTTAAGCAGGCAAGGTTTTAAATTTTTTGTTTCTTTTTTAATATTAAACGACATAATTAACATATTTACATATTACCCCCCCCCCCCCCACACACACACACACACACACTACACTGGCTGTGTCACAGTGTAAAAGGATTTGAAACGCAATGTACTGACTTTGTACTTCTTCAATGCTTGCAGACTCAAGTCCCATTCAATAAATGTGTCCTTTATTGCAGCTCTTCTGAATTTGCTTTTGTGTAAAGTGCCAGTAGTTTTAATCATTATTGATTCAGTTGATAACACATGAACTTCCCAAACCTCTTTTTTTTACTCTAAAACACAGTTGAAAATAATATTATAAGGAGTAGTAAGTATGACCTATTCATTTCTTATTTTGTCTAAAATCTAAACATAACTTTTCAACAAAATGTCAGATGACTGATACTATTCTCCATTCATCATTTGCAGTTAAGTTTAACTGCAAAACATTTTTTTTAATGTGGAAGGCTGATGTTCCTTATAACATACAGTACAGCTGCACATGTTGATAAAGCTGGCCACACATACACTTTCTTACCAGAACAACTAATGGCCCCTAATCTTCAGCAAATTGAAACATTTTCTTGATGTTGAGTGCACCTTGCAATATGGAGCCTCTGGTGTACTTCACTCCTTGCTTGTGGGTGAAAATAAATCTTTCAGTTCTTTCATTGTGGGTATATTTTGTGTGTTTTTGTCATGAAATAGAGTAATGTTTCAATGTTTCAAATTAAAGTGGACTTTTTTCAGTATTATATTCCTGGGAAGAAAACCCACAGTAAGACTCCCGCTGCCTACACAGTTAACAAAAACTTAATCAAAGGACATGATCGTCCTTTAGCTATGACTCCAAAAGTTTAGAGACCAAGGTCCCTAAATATATTTTTATGGGCCATTTATTATATTCATATACTGCTTATAAATGCTATGATTTAAAGTAAAGTGTTCCCACGTAAACAAAACAGAAAATGTCTTGGATTTTTTATTTTGGTTGTCAGGGTAACTGCAGCATGCTGGGCTGAATGGAGAGTATCCCAGTATCAAGTATCCCAGAACTCGTTTTGTGCCGACCAGTGAAGATGGAGTGAAATTTTGAAAGGCTCCAATATGTTGCAATTTTTTTTTATTAGGACTGTTAATGGCGTCACCTTATTAAATTCTGATATATTTTCAGAAAAGAAAGTAACCATTTCAATATTGAATATGTAGTCAGTTTAACCAGCCAAAGCCTGTTTTGGAATTTACACGGATGTTTTCAACCCCATCGGTTGCCAGTGCGAACAGCTTCTTAAACTCCATAGCTGTGTTTTATCATTATGAGACATCTAGCTGCCGTAGTAATTACAACAGGAGCAAAGGAGGAAGTTAGGTGAACCCATATAGCAACAAATCTGTGTTGGAAGGAAGTTGGGGTGGGTGGATGGGTTATCAATAAACATCACGGTCCTCTGTGAAACTGATTGTAAAGGTTTTGTGTTTTTTTTTTTTTTTTTTTATCTAGGACCATTACACAGCCTTAACTGTGTATTAATCATTGTCATGATAAAGGTCTGGTGCGCCAGCTGCTGGTAAGCACATGTGGGTTGTATCTGAGTGTAGGGACGAATGACTCCTCGTAGTATAGGGTTGCTAGAGGACTTGTAGTTCGGGAGAAAGCCCAGCTCCCGACATAGCTGGCAGGTCAGTGTTTTCACATTTCTTCGATTTGGGAGATAAAACGTGGTCTCAAGTTGAAATATTGCATTTGAGGCTGCCAGTTTGTCTGAGGATAAGGTTGTATACATGTTTTTATTGGACAGTACAACAGAGCTGCCTCTGTGGACTTTTGGGTTCTTATACGTACGCTACATGCAGTAGTATGTAACTTATACATACTTCACCACATTCCAGTGAACAAATCAATAAATAGTGTATATTTAAACAAAATTAAGCAAAGGAAGTGTGGTCTATATTAAATTTTGTTTTATTTTTTAAATATAAATTATAGATAGGGTAACAGATGAATATCTTGATTGCATTAGTTTTTATTTTCTCCTAGATAGTCTGTTAGTGGAACTCAAGATTATTATTATAGATATAGATACAATTGTTTTGTCACAGGACAGGGTAGGATTGTGTTGAAGTGTCCAGAGTCCAGCCGAGCTGGTGGTATCAGCAAGAATGCGTCACTTCCAATGGCTAATATTCTTCCTGTCCTAAGAAGTTTGGACTCCCTTGTTGAACTTACAAAGTTTGATCTCCAAGGTATGTGATTCCACTTGGTGTGCTCTGTATTGAGAAACACCTGATGCATTTGACACAGATTGGTTCCCTGTTGGGCGAGTTAATTTACTGGCCAGACGAATCCAGAGGCTGACGTTTCAATATTCCTTTATCAGTTCAGTTCTGCAGAAACAGCATTTTTGGTATTTTCATTTGCATCTCTAATACCAAATATTTCTATAATTTTGTAAAATTGAAAACTAAAAAGTTTTTGTAACTGCATATTATATTATGAGTAGTGGTAAGCCATGAAAACTGCCATGATTTTTATAGAGCATCATTGTCTTGTTAAGGAAATATTTACTATTAAATCATTAACTAGCAAGAAACTATATAGGTGTCTACCTTATTTTAAGTGTTTTAAATCTCTGGAATAGAAAAACAAAAATGTGTTTAGTATTTGAATCATCTGTAATAAGACAAAAATCTTTAAAGAAATATTTATTGTTAGATTAATTTTCTACTTGGTGTGGGGCTTAGGTGAGAGTCTGCATTCAGTGACTGTACATCTCTCCATTATCTGCAAACATGCTTCAAGATCGACAGAACACTCCTTTGTATTTGGTTAATTTTTTGTGTAGTAAATTCAAGCAGGGGTCATTCAAAACCACATATAACTTACAATGCAAATAAATGATAACACTATATTTGGTAAAACTCCCTTTGCAGATGTATAAATTTCTGTTGGCAGCTGCTTCTAACAGAATCTTCATTATCTGATTCTATCTACAGTAATGTATCTATGGCGTAACCTTTTTGACACATGCCATTTATCTTTATTTTGGAGAAGCTTTTAGGCAAGTATACAAAGGATCAATATGATCTACTGCAGTTAATGCCAATTTTGAAAATTTTTGTCACTCTCCCCATCAGCTTTCCTATAAATGGGATTTTTCAGTGGATGACCTTTAAATGAAATGCAAGCAAGGCTTTTGATGACAATTTTTTTGCTCAATTTTAAACACAAGTAACAGCTACTACTTCATCTCTAGAGTCACTCTAGAAGCATCCATTAAAGTATTAATTACACTCTATTAAGTGCAATTAGACAATGGTGATCCAAAATGTATTCACGCAGCCCTTAACTTGCTCTTCACCAGGATACAACGAGACAAAAGCCCAAACAGGGGGAGGGGCATATGGTCTTGTACATTGTTATAATTATTACTGAGTGAGGTTTCTACATCATGTTCTCAATGATAATCAAAGGACAACATGAGGCACAAAGTGATGAGATGCTGCTTGGCAATGGCAGAATACAGAATGTATCATTGTGTATGTTGTCTTTTCTGCAAAGACCAGCTCCCTTTTGAAAGGTGGAGTGGCCATCTGACAATTTTGGCTCAGCAAACCCCTCCACAGTGATGTGCTACTCTCCCAACACAGGCACAAAATGGAGGAATCTGGTAATAGTGCTGTCCTCATATTGCAATACCATCTGTTCCATGGCAGGTTGCTAAGGGGTTTGCCATCAGTTTGACTGTGCAGATTGAATTTTCATGCTCTGTCTTTTCTTTCCAACCTTAAAATGTTACTTTGTTGCATCTTCAGAAAAGAGGACCGAACAAGGAAGAGACTTCGGTGTGTGTGTTGACAGGTTCAGGACACTTTTTGAAGGACACTTTTTGAAGTCCCTTCCAGTGGATAAGTAGTCTAAAATATAATGTGAAACATGCGTTAAAATCTGTACAGATAGGTGCATAAGTATGGTGGCACAACTTTGGTAAATCTGCCTCTTTACGACAACAACACAATTGGATTGGAACAAAGCCATCCAGATGTGATTGAAGTGTTCATTTTCAGCTTTTATATTACATTACCTGTTCAGGAATTAAAGCTATTTATAAATAGCTCCTCATATTCAGAGGTTCAAAAGTAACTGGCCAACAAACATATTTATGAATATAAGAATTATTCTGAATACTTGGATGAAAATATTTTGCAGTCAATGACTGCTTGAAGTCTGGAACCAGTGGACATCATCAAATACTGAGTTTCCTCCCTTGAGATGTTTTGCCAGGTCTTTACTGTATCTTCCTCCAGTTGTCACTTGTTTGTGGGTCTTTCTGTCCTCAGTTTTGTCTGCAGTAAGTGAAAAGTGTGCTCAGTTGGGTTGAGGTCAGGTGACTGAGTTGGTTGTTGAAAAATATTCCATAAATAGAAATAAATCTTGGTTTCATCTGTGCAAAGAGTCTTGTCCCAGAACTGGACAGACTTTATTACAAGTTTTTTGGTAAATTCAAATCCAACCCTTCTGTTCTTGAGCGTTATGATTGGTTTTGCACCTTGTGATGTACCCTCTGTATTTACATTCATGAGGGTGGCTCTTGATTGTAAACTTAAACAATGATACTCTGACTTCCTGGAGAGATTTCTTCACCAGATTAGATGTTGTGAAGAGCTTTTATTCACTGAGCTCACCAGTTCATACCTTCTTTTTAAGAATGCACCAAATTGTAGATTTGGCCACTTCCAAAATTTCTGCCATATGTTTGACAGGTTTGTTTTGTTGTTTTTTGGTCTCCTTCAGTTGTAATGACACCACATATCGAGAGTTACCATTAACAGCTACCAAATGCGAATTCAACTCCAAGTCATGAAATAATGAGGAATCCATTTTGGTTGTGTACAGGACAAATAATTTTGCACCTGTCTAAATATCCACATTATCATTGAGTTTAGATCATATCTGCATTAAATCCTGCCTCCAATTCTGTGTAAGACCTTAGTTGTAGCTCTGAATGCACTGCAAATCGCTTTAAAACTCACAGATTTCAATAATGCTGACTTCAGACTTGCAAAAACCTTCTAAGAACACCAATGTAATATCTCTAGGACTGTTTGTATATTGTGTATGAATGCCTGTTTGTATTCTGTTATGAGCCATTAAATGTTTATTCTTGTATCTGAAAGGAGTAGAGGTCAATTTTTCTCCTCTTCTGTACTGATTTGAGAACATCCAGACAATACATTCTCTCCAACCATCCCGATAAAATGATGTATCACCAGGAAAGCAAAAGAAATTAGATTTCTGCAGGGTGTAAGATAAACAAAAGCACTGGTATTACATGAAAACCACACATAGTGATGTGTCGTCTGACCTCATCCTGGGAGGAAATACTAGGAGGTTTTGGTGCCCACAAAGACATATAACAAACTCATTCCCTTCATTTTAAACAGCCCCCAGCTTAATAAGATCTTTCCTAGAGCTGCTGTGTCCAAAAAAGTGCCTCTCTGCATGAGCAGTCTCACTCAAGAGGGTACTACTGATGGCCAAACTGTAGTCGAAGCCAATAGCCAGACAAATTTACTGTATGGTAAACAGAGTGCTAAGGTCATTCAAGTTCTTTTCACCAAAAAAATACAATGGGAACGGCAAAAGACTCTCTGGAGCTAGATCGCTAAATTTCATGATACGAGACATGGCTAGATGCTCAGTTTAAGCCTTCAGCAAAGCACAGATGGCAATCAGACTTGCTAAGTTGTCAAAGCAATGCCCAGAGGGCTGACATGTTCAGGTTGGTCAAAAAAAAAGAAAAAAATTTCAGGGGAACCTGAACCTGTGATAATCCTCAATTACCTTGTCTTTTGTGACTTAAACTTAATTGTCATGTAAGTGATAACACAGTACAGTCACAAGTCAACAAGAGTTTAATTAAATGGCGTCATTTTTGTTCTATTCTTCTCTGGTTTCTGTCTTGGATATGGGTGCAGGGGGGAGATGAACGAGGCAAGTCTCTGTCTGTAAGCATTAATCGTACATTCACACAGTCCCCCTTGACACGAGGAGGAATATTGCGAGTGGGATCAATGGACTGTGTCGTTTTAATGCCCAATTTCAGCTTGAGCTCAGACCTGCCGCCAACCAAATCAATTGCTTTCCTACCGCTGGGCCTTTGTTGATGAGTTATGTCAGACAGAAGAAGCAATAAGCCTTATTCAAGAGCACAGAGCATGTTTATCTCTGACATATGAAGACATTTGGAAATCTATAGTTAAAATCTTTGAAGTTGGAGTTTACTCATAGAGATAGAGTCTACCATACCTCCATATTACAATTATATTTTCCTTTATTAAAGCCAAAAAGGAAATTCATACCTGCATAACAAATTTCAAAACGTGCTTTGCTGTCATATACGACTTTATATACCAAACACAAGAGTAGGTTTAGAGATACCAGTTGCAATGCAGGGAATCGGGAAATATTCTCAGAGAAGTCCTGTCAGCGTACAAGCCTCCCAGTTGAGGAAAAAACAACTGTGTGTATACATGACACAAGACAAATGCTGCACTATAGCGCCCTATTTCATGCATTGAAATTATGACGCAACAGCACAAATGCCTGTAGGGTTAAAGAGACGGCGAACAAACAATTTTTTTGCACATTAATGTTGCACCAAATAATAATAAAAACAAAACTAATCGGATTCCCAAAAGCTGACTTCCAGCTGTATAGCCATACCTTGTTCAAAGCTAACCAAGCTCAAGCTCATTTCAGACAGGCTGCCTCTTTTAATTAGCACAATGATAGTTTCAAGATTATTGTTACACCTAAACACTGTGTGAATACAGATGAAGTCACACAGGGGGCAGATGTTGTAAACTACTTCAACTTGAATTTAAATTTGCTCTTTTTTGAAAACTTCCTATTCTATTCTATTCTATTCTATTCTATTCTATTCTATTCTATTCTATTCTATTCTATTCTATTCTATTCTATTCTATTCTATTTTATTCTAGTCTAGTCTAGTCTATATCTGAGGAAAATAGATAATCCAAATTAGTGAGTCTCTGGGGGGCTGATTTTGATATTTCATTACATAAAGTACATAAATAGATACACTCACACAGCCGGTAGTCAACAACCAGGCTTGCCCATCCCAGCTTCCCTTCACTCAGCTGGAAGTACAAGCCTTTCTCCTGGTCAGAGAGTGCTAAGAACTCTGCTGAAGCAATGAGGGAGATGGCAGAGCAAGTCAGTAGAGTGTTCCCTGATACTTGGATTATGGTCTTCACCCTACTGCCACCCTACTGCCTAGGACAGACACTGCACCTCATATCATCCAAAGGGCTGATGTTATTTTGCAAAGACCCTCAAAGACATGGCCTTGGGGCAGAATCCATCCACCTCCTCCTCCAGTTAAGCCTGGACCCCCCCCCCCCTTGCTACTATGAAGAAAAGCCAAAGAAAGCTACCTTCCCACTCTTCAAGCCCTGCCCACCAACTCCCTTTACACCATCAGTCGCAGAGACATGCAGCGGCACCTGCCCCTTGTCCTCCTCCCCACCCACAGCGGCAGAGCTATGCTGCAGTTGTAGCTCATCCTAATGCCAAAGTCCTCCCCCTGCTACTGCTGAGCTCGAAGACATCTAGGGAATGCTTCACAGCTTTTACTCCTCTCAGCTAAGATATACATACTCAGAACACTTTCTCCCTTGAGCAACAGGATAACATGGAAACATAATGTTAATGGTAGTAAGAATAGCAATAGTATTAGTTGGTACAATGACAATACTAGTGAAGCAAAAATCATAAAAGAATGCACATAAGCTCATAACATTGGGGAGAAACCTGGTGTGGTATGAAATAAATCTTTTCCTTCAGATTTCACCACTAAAACAGGGTAAATCATATGATCAGTTAAGATTAGATCAAACCCTGGGTATAAATGATAGGAATCTATACCTCTGTGCTATTTATATGCTCACAGTAGATTCTCCTTATTTTATAGAGGGTATTTTTGAAACTCTCCATTCAGAAATCATCTATTTCATTGCCCAGGTAACTGTGCTTCTAACTGGAGATCTGAATGGAAAAACAGAAATTAAACCCGATGTCACGGAACCACAAAGAAACAACCATGTGTTTGATATGCCTCCCATTTAGCAAACTGACTATCACCCATCGAAACAACCTTGATTCCAAAAGGAATCAAAGTGGCAGGGAGGTTGTGTATCTCTGGCAGGCCTTAGACCTTTACATAGCTAATGGTAGGTTCAGAGGGGAGTCTTTAGGGAGATTCACATACTTATCAGCTCCTGGATCTAGTTCAGAATAAAATAAATCTGTTTTTTTTTAACTCTCAGGTTTAATCAGAGACCTAAAAGGGCGCCCAAACTGTATTAATCAAATCCTTCCTCCAGATGGACACCAGATAGTCATCATGACCAACTCACCTAATCGGATGAATGACATATCAATATCTGATGAAAATCAAAATCCCTCTACCAGAGATGGTTTACACAGGGCCTTTGATGATATCTATATGATATTTCCTAGGCAGCTATTAAAGCTGACCCTATACAACAAAAAACAGATTTCTGATGAAAGGCAAAACACTGAAAAATGGTCTGATCAAGAATGTAAGATGATAAAGACGTGAGAAAAATATGAACACCCCCATACAAACAACCCAGCCTTAAAGATCAGATACAATGAAATTTTAAATAAAGTATAATTTGGAACGAGAAACAAAGTAATACCCACGATACAAAGATGAAGATATTGACAATGACATTAAACAAAATAAACACTGGGATATGTAGAACAACATAACCAGAAAACAACCATAAGCATCAATCATCCAAAATTGTGACATTTTGAGATCACATTCTGAAAATATGTACAAAAAATGCAATAAAACATTATTAATCAATTCAGATCAAAATATTATATAAAGAAAAAAACTCTAAAGATTACAACCAAAAACCCCTTGTTTGCAGTTGCTTTAGAAGAACTAACAACATAGATTAAATCTCTCAGGTCAAGGAAAGCCTGTGACAGCATTAAAAATGAAATGCTCAAATGCAGCACCCCAGAGATATAGGGTGCAATGCTGAAGTTGTTCAATATTGTATTACATTCAGGATATTATCCAGAAATCTGGTGCAAGGTGCTCATCTCAAATCAGAGACAAATCAGACCCAAGTACCTATTGTGGCACCTGGGTGAGCAGTTGTCTAGGTAAATTACTGTCCAATATTCTAAAAAAAAAAAATAAAAATACTAGATTTCCTTGGTGAAAACTACATCTGAGTAAAATTAAAACTGGCTTTCTCTCAAAACACAACTTGGCTTTACCCTTCACACTTTGATAAACAAACATGCACCAAACAAAAATGGTTAGATATATACATGCTTTATATACATGCTTTATAGATTTCAAAAATTCTCTCGGCTCCATTTGATATGAAGGACTTTTACCGAATTCTACAATGGGACATGGTGGTAAAATATATGATGTATTTAAATCCATGTATTTGAAAAAAAGGTGTGCTGTTAGCATTATAGACAAACAAATGGAATTGTTCACCCAGTGAAGAGGTGTTTGTCAGGGTTGCAATTTAAGGCCGACATTATTCTGACTGTAAATATAAATGAACTTGCTGTTCAGTTGGATCAATATGCTGCCCCTGGCCTCTCCCTCCTACTGTAGATAGAGAGGTGGAGTCTCTGTTTTATGTGATGACCTTGTTCTACTATCTCCTACTGATCAAGCACTATAGCAGCAGCTGGTCATAGTAGAACAATGCTGCAGAAATGAAGAAAACTAATATCAAGCTTTCTCAAAATCGCCCCAGATGTCAGGAAAACTAATAGCAGTTTACCATAAATAATCAAATTATTGAACACACTACAAGCTTTACCTACCTTGGTATAATTATAAAAGCATCAGGAAGTGTCAACATGGCAGTAAAATGCACTAAAAGTAAAGAGCTCTAAATGCAATAAAAAAAAACAATATTTATAACTTCCTGATGCCAATAAGTATGGCTGTTGTATTTTACTGAGACAGATGGGGCCCAAATGCAGAAGCCCAAAGACTGAGACAGTTGAAAATACAAAGGTTTTAATAAATTTGGTTTTTACCAGGTTAATGGTACAAGATTCAGAGTTGGGCAGGCAGATGAAACAAAAGGGATATTTGACTTGACTGACAAATAGCAGAGAGGTCTCTTTGACGGCGAAGGGAGTAGAGATACTCAGGAATGGAAGTCCAATAGTCGGCCGGGATACAACATGCTTACAGGGTGAAGCTGGTGCCCAACTTGCAGACAAATTATTTTATTGAAAACTGAAAGAAAGATCAGCAAGTATATCATCAAGGACAGAGTCTTCAACTAATGGGTCAGACGCTGTGCAGCATGGAGCAACGGATGGTTCGAGTGAATACTGGTGGTCCGGCAGGGTCTTTTATGCTGTGGCTAGATTAGGTCTAATTTGCAAGGTTTTTGAGAACATAAGTGGCAGCTATGCAGGTGAGGCAGAGACAAAACCAGTGGAGGACCAGCCAACTCTGCCCTGAGGAAGACACAGACTCATAGACGGGGGAGACAGACATGGCACACTAGGATGTGAGGAGGGACACTGCAGAAGCCTAACAGTGACATAAAATATTTGATAGTGTTATCCTGCCATTTGGGCTATATGGTAATGAAGTATGGTATCCACTCAGTCATCATAGCTATACCCATTGGGATAGACATCCAACAAAATCTCTACATGCAGAATTCTGCAGATACATTTGACACGTCCAGAGAAAAATACCAAAAAATGCCTGTCAGGCAGTTGGACAGATACCGCCAGATGATTAACATTCAAATGAGAACACTTAGATTTTTTGGAAACATAAATCCAGCCCCAAGACACTTTCATTCCAAAGCCCTCTAAACCCAAGAGCAGTGCACAGAAAAGAGTCCCCTGTTGTTAGTTGGTGCTGAAACACAAACTAACTGCCCCCTCTCAGATACACTTTGACCACTCTCACAAGACTGCTGTCGAAACACCAATTAGAGTAAACCAAATTATAACACAATGTAAGGAAACCTATTGAAAACACTGGACAAAAGAATCTCAAAGCTGAAACAGATTAGAATGTTTTCTGGCCCTGAACAAAGATTATAAATTAGCGAAATATCTCCTAACTTTTAGAGATAGAAAACAGAGACAGATCCTAACCAAGTATTCTATGCTCAGCCTTGGGGAAACCTGAGCATAGCATAAAGTGATTCCCTCTACCTCCCCACTCCCAAGGACGACCAGTGCTACAGCAGACTGCAGTCCAAGCAGAATTGATATATTTATCAATAAGATTGAAATAGGGTGAGCATGGCCAAAACAACAAACAAAACAATCTATAAGTGTCCACTAACTTATCTAATAAACAAAAGAAACCAAATAAAATATGGGCATCTTACCTGTTATTGTGTACTTGGTTAAATCATATTTTGATTCTATGGCAAATATTGTTTTTTGAAACTTCCAGGCCAGTAAAGTATCTTTGAATTTGATTTAGAGAGAGAGAGAGAGAGAGAGAGAGAGAGAGAGAGAGAGAGAGAGAGATGACCATTATGTAGTTTTGTAGTGTATGTAGTTTTGATCATTTACTTTGTTTCTAGTTTGTTGGATATGGTCACTGTTCTGTGAGTACTTATCTTGTCTGTCCTCTTCCTGGGATCCAAAGTCAAGCTGCTCCAAAAAGGTCATAAGCAAGTTAATGTCGCTTGTTAATTTTGTGATCATGACAAACCATCTACCTTTTTTGAGTTGGAGGAATGTGGTTCAATGACTGTTCAATGTTGATTCTGACACTTTTAATAAGAGATAAGAAAATCATTTGGTAGATCCTAGGATTTTTAGGAACGTTTTATTCATAACTCTCCACTTATCTCCTAGTGAAGTTCAGAAAAGGAGGGGTGTCCTCACTAGAATGCATGGATGGGGCAGATGGAAAGTATAATTTAGAGTGTATATATGTTATATTGCAACAACAACCACATTGTGAGAATACCTCAGAAACTAGAACGGAGGAGGCACAAAGATGCTGAGCTACTCATAACAAAGTATTAGCAGCTACTTACCTATTTGGATAAATTCAGTTATCAATTTATCTTATCCTGTAATAGCCAGAAAACAAGCAATGGCAGTACTAGCTGGAATGCTAAACTAAACAGCTGATGAAGCTGCTGAAAAGTTTTTATAAAAAACACTCGACAGCTTGACTTTGTTGAGAGACAGGAATACTTCAACAGCAAACACAGGAATGGCAAACACAGACAGTGACATTAACGTGGCTCTTGTACCAACCCAGTTTAGAATAAAAGCACTGAAAAACATTCATAACACCTAACTTTGGGCTTATAAGAAGGCTCCAGAAGTATAAAACAACCATTTAATTACTTTCATGGAGAAAGGCACGTCAAAGTGCTGGCTACTTATTGTCAATATTAAGAAAGCATTCAGGCTACCTGGCTACTAAAAGATAATATGATGGTTCTAAAATTCAAGGAGAAAGTCGAATGCCAGCAGCCCAAGAAAAGCAAAGGCAAAGCTCTGCACAAGGAGGACATTATGTTCTTACTTGATTGATTGTTGGAGCTGCACAGAGGGAGAATTAAACCCAGCAAAAGTGACTGTGATACAGTCTTTGGAGTTTACTTTAACTGAAGCTGAAAAGTTCCTCCTGGGAATAAGTCAGGACAGGCTTTAGAGTAAAAATGGGTGCTACTGAAAGCTGTGCCATCCTGTAGAGATGATGGACTTACCCACTGGGATTGAACCTTTTGTTGCAGTTCTTGGTGAGAGTCTGTTTTGTGTTGCACTGGCCTTCAAAGAGGTTAGTGTGGACAGAAGTTGGATTAAGCAAACTGCTTTATAGATTCTAGAGTCTTGGGAATAGGCTTCCCACATTATTATTAATATTGTCTCTATTAATAGCAGCATGTTGCATTTTATATCTAGGGAATAATACATGTTTGACATTTGTTAGTCCCTAGATGGCCTTCAGCTTACATGATATGATAGTGATAACTGTAATTAATTGATGTATACTATTCTAAATTATTTTCCCAATTGTATTAGAAAATTACTTACAATAAAAAGGTACTCAGAGAACACATTAACTTAATGCTAATATCATATGCAGAACTCACCTAAGGAAGGCCCAGTAGTAGTCAGGAGAGACGCAAGAAATGCCAAACACAGGGGAAACCAACAGTATCAATCAAGTTCATGAGGGAGGGAGAAAAGCCATCAACCACGGCAAGAACATCAAACAACCTACTACAGAAAGCCCAATCAAAGATAATGAGTGTAGACATGGGAGGAAGGCTGCAGTTCCCCCAGGTTGTCCAGACAAACCCAAGGCCACGTGTGGTCCTGTGGTCGGACGAGATGAAGAAAATCATCCTCGTCAAACTTACATTCCCAGGAGGAAAGGTGTGACCAAGCTTTTGAAAGAAAGAGTGTCAAATACAAGGACCTCTTGCAAGACTTCAGGGGGAAAGGGTGGCAGGCATGGCTATTCCCAGTCAAGGCTGGCTGTAGAGGTTTCCCTGCTCAGTCGGACTGGAGAATGCTCACAGAAACTGGGATGACAGGAAAGGAGACAAAGACAAAAGCTTGCAGGATGGGCGAGTCAGCAGAAAGACCCCCCTGTTGTATATGGAAGAGAAGAGAGGGGATACACTGGAAGCCAGCAAGACCAGATGGGCAGTGAATTGACCACCACTGCTGACCCACTGACGGGAGGGTGTTGATGTTCAGAGTCGAAACACCCAAGAAGCTTTTGGTCACCGTCTAATGACCTCAGCCCCTCCTGTCCTTGAGAATCCAGAGAATATCCAGGAATTTTACTAATTCAAATATGTGGGATGAATATTAGATGTTTATTTTAAAGATATAACAGATCAGTGATAAACAACCATTGGGTAGAAATTAAATGTGTTTTTATAAGATCTAAAAAATGTTTTCTTGGAGATAAAATAATTGATTATTGAGAAAGCAGAAGATGAAAGTGTGGACAACAAAATTCATAAAATTGGAAAGGGATGCATTTTCAGCTTCTTAAATACAAGAAAATTTATATGAGAAGCTTTACAGTAAAAAAAAAAAAGTTCAAAACAGTTTACTTAAACTCAAAGAAACTTTACGTGACCAGGTTGAAAAAGCTGGTAAAATGCAAGCCTTACTCACTATTAAGAAGATTCAGTCATTAGTGCTATTAGAAATGACCAAGGGAAACTCATTATGGATCCATTTTTAATAAACCAAATACATTTGGTTAATTACTACTTGTCCCTCGGTCTTATTAATCTTATTACAGTATCCTGGGAAGACAGCTAACCAGTCAGTTATTATTGATGGATGTATATTTTATGGGTTCTGATGATAAAAACGTTTGAGCTACACTTGAGAGGGAGAACTGAATCCAGAGAATATAACTATTTCAAAAAATGAAGACAATATGTTCTGTCAGGTTTCCAGGCGACATTAAAATTTTCAAAGAAAAGGTAACTGGTCCATGGCTAAATGCAAGTTAAAATCAGCAATGATACCTTTCCCTCTCACTGCAAAATACTGCATGCCCTCTTATTTAAAAACAGAAAAACATTATTGCGAAGAAACTCAGCATGTGTGTATTATCTGAAGTGCACAGTGGCTTTTTAAAAAAAAAATCCAGTTAATGATTCAGTTAATGTTGTTGGTATTTTAGGTCGCTTGAACCATCTTACCATTATCATTGATGGCACTACACAGTTGAATGGCTTGAATAACTATATTAGCTCAAATATTGTGGGTCTAGAGAATACTTTGTGGGTGAGTGTGGTAGGTGAATTTGTCTTTTGTAGCTCTGCCACAAAACTATTTTCTGTAACAAAGCAAGGGGGGGGCAGCAATATTTAACCCTTTCTTTTTTAGAATAGGAATTTGAATGCATACCTCAAATACAGGTAGAAAAAAGGGGTTAACTGGATCCTCCAATTGCATTGTATACAGACGATATTGTATTATCACTTATTAGAAATGCAATACTTTCTTCTTTACATTCTTCACTTATTTGATTGAATGATTATGGTATTTTCTGTTGTTGAAGTTTACATAGAAAAATCTGTCTAACAAAACAGAAAAAGTGACACAGGCATTTACTTGGGACCAGCAAGACATAAAATAAGGGCGAAAAAAATCAGCTAAACATAACAAATTATGGCAAAGTGGGCAAGATGGGACAATGAGGACAAAGCCTAGTGTATATTCTGCAAAGAATATTAAGCAAATCCATAATTGTAAGACAAAACAACGTAGATTAGTATTTTTATTTTATAGGTTAACTATTAAGTTGATAAACTGTCTCTCCAGTGTTTTAATAAGGCTAATCTGGACTTTGTATGGATGAAATAAACATAAATAATAAATTACATTTATCAAGCCCTATCAGTAACCTACAAGAAAGAACATAATATTAGCAACAACTTAGGATGACATAACCTTTTTTACAGGTTTTACATAACCTTTTTAACCTTTATTCATAGGACAATACAGAATATTGAAAATGTCTTACAACAAAATTCTTCTCAATACCACAGGGTTCTATATGGCCTCAACATTATCATGGCAAAAAAAACAGCACTCTGACACAATTTCAACATAAACTTGAAGTGTCACAAGGACTGTTTTTGGTCTATGTCTATTCTTTTGTGTCCATTGTGTCCATCCCCTGTGAATCCTGGATAGAAAGCTATAAAATCCAGTGGATGAGAGTTGTTTGTTCCAAAATGCCACATTGCAGAGTCATTGATAATGATAAAAAACACCGTAAATGTTAACAGTAAAATTATACTTGGCCCTTTTATATTAAAGAATATATTTCAAATTCATTGTGACTGTAACATTAATTAAAGAAAAATAAGATTACACAGACTTACATCATTTGGAATTGAATTATACTTAAACCTTAGCTTTGCATTCAGTTTACATTGCAGCTGGACTTGCAAATCATACCTCACAGTGTATAAAATGTATTTCATGCTGATGTTTGAGCTGTAATTGGCAGCTGTGATAACATCCTGCAGAAGCCAGGCATCACTGAAACGCATCAAGCTGCAGGGGGTTTTAACTAATGGTTTTTTGGGTTTTTTTTGGAACTGGCTCTGAGATGCATTTGTGTTATATTAGTCTCCTGTTCCTGACCATTGGCAAAGAATAGACAGACCTGTCGATTCAAATATGATATCAGTTAGATCAGAGATGCCTGAAGAGTATAAGCAGGGGTTAATAACCCTGGGTCTTGAATGGTTTAAGATCTCTGGGGACGTAAAAGAAGGTTAAAATTGAAAAAAAAAAAGTCTTTCTAAATGTATGCCAACACCTGATTATATTAGCTATCGGTGGTTTTCTAAATGTACTTTACATAAACTACTTATTTGTTTAGAAATACCAGTAGGTAAAATCATAATAGGCAGTGGACATCCTGCTCTAAGTTCAGTATTTGTTAATTGTCTATGATTAACAATTATTCACTCGGTAAGGTACAGTCTGCTTTCAGACTTGTTTGAACAGTGCTTTTCTGAAGCAAGGTCTTGCAAACGTACCAGTTTTTGTTTGAATAGCATGTTGTTGACTGCAAGAACAGCATCAAGACCAGCATTTGAGTTTAAAACTACCTCTCTCCAAGACATTACGTTTACATTCAACTAAATTGCAGCAGCATAAATTGTTTGGAGAAAAATAGCAGGATTGTGTTCGACCTTTTTTTTCTTTTTTTTTTTTTTAAATAAACAAGACATGTTATTAACGGTATCAGAGTTACCAGGAGATGGTGTTAGTGATGGTAGGTGTATAAAACACATTGACTTAAGACAGGTTCTGTCTTAAGTCACTGGGAACTTTTTCTGTATTAACCCAGACCACAATCTAGTGCCATAATGTGATTGTCATGTGCTTAGTGTTAGTTTCTCTAAAAGATACTGAGAAAAAAAATATTTATTGCAGTATATCTTCACTGAAGATTTAGGCATATGTTCAGCAGTCCACTGAATTCTCATCAGGTAAATAGGCCGGTAGTGGCTAATAGAGGTCCATCACTTGAGGCCTGACAGGTTTGCCTTTTTGGTATGCAGACAGTGAACCGTTGGAAGTAACCTGTTGTTTTCCACTCTGTATTTTTTTTTCCTTTGTGCCCAGAAGTTATTTTTAAACCCTTTAAGAAGAAATATATTTAACAGTTGATTTTTGAACATGTTTGAGTTGAGCTGCCGGATGATCACTTGTATCCCTTGCTGATGTGCTTTTGCTTGAGCTTATTAGTTAATCGCCTCCCTTATCAGCCCCAAGGCACATCGTTCATCAACTGAGGTGTTATTAGTTACACAGGGCAAATAAAGACTGAATATGTGATGTGGTAAATATCAAGGTATGTACTGGTAGTTGGGTGGGTAGATAGGTGTCTCCCTTACCAGGAAGTAATAATAGCTGTAATGCAGCTGTTAACCAAACCTTGTGTGTTATGTATAGGTTTGTATGTGTAGGTTTGTATGTTGGATTTAGCTGAGTAGGTTCTATTTCTAGGAACTTGTTGAAACCCTTCAAGCCATTTCCACTAGTATGCCATCTTGGAGTAGGGAACTGCTTTAAACGGACTAGGGGATTAGGCTGATGTGTTTGGCCAGGACTGATATTATACTAAACCCTCATCCACCTCTAACACACCAACTGATAATACTGTATAAGACAAAGGACTCCTCCTAATCCCACCCTATTTTCTATGATGAAAATACCAAATAATGCGCCACTACACCCATTATGCTCTCCAAATTTGATTGAGGCTTGTGTTCTAGCCTTGCATCACAGAAATCAGGCCCTAAGTGTTGAACTCTTATTTAATTTGATCCAAGTGAACACAAATAGGATCCCAAAACACATGTAGCTGAAAAAAAAACATTATCGGCAAATTACTTTATTTACTCCCCATTAGTGTGTCTTGCTGGGGGGCATGGCTGCATAAAACATGAATTATTTGGGTCTCCTCAATTTTGTTACAGCCTGACCTCCCACTCATCCCTTTGGTGCATTATTTCAGTAATTTTTGACAGCACTTGTGTGTTCAGAGATCAAGATCAGTAACACATGACTGCTCTAACTGCTCAGAGCCCTCCTAAGAACATCAAAGCGATAGAAGGACATTAGGTTGGAGAAGGCAGGGGAATGGGTCAGGGGTTTTGAGAAAAAACAGCACCTGTGAAACTTTCTAGTGGAGAGTTTGCTGGCAGTTTGCTGGCAGCAAAAAAGACAACACACACACACACACACACACACACACACACACACACACAAACTGCATAGTTGACGTGTTTTCTGTGTTTTCACCTGCAATATAAGGAGATTATACATAGCAATGAACATTTTGCTCTAAAAAACAGTACTTCAGTTTGAGCACTGATGTGGTTGGCTGCATCTTGCTCTGGGTACATTTAAATGAGGACTAGGTATTGTAGGCCATGGAGAAGTAGCTCATCATCACCAATTACCTACATTGACAGGCTGAAGAATTAATTTTTCTCCCTGAAGAAAATGACATCTTTCATTCTTTTCTCATAATACAATTAGTTTGAATATAATTGAACTGAGCATGTGATAGTTACACCTACATTTTCTCACTGTGGCTGTACTTTTACAATAAATCACATTTGAAGGCAAAGTGAATGTGGGTTCAATAAGCTAAACTAATGAGAGAGTTTCTAGCTGATTCAGTGAATGGTATGAAAGGGATAGTCTACAGGATCCCCATTAGTGCCATGATCTTGAGCAATGTGTCTCCACTATATCAAGATAAAAAGGAATAGAGACTCCACACCATTAAGCAAAAGTCTCTAGAGATGCTCATTTGTCTGTATATCTGACTGTGAGTACACTGACAATAGGATTTTAGGAACAGAGGTCACTGTCATAATAGAACTAACCTAAAGCAAAGCTAATCCAGGTGTAGCACTACAGCCAAAATTAATATTTTTTTTAAGGCAATAAAGTCAGTTGTTTGTCACACCTGATAAAGCAACCAAAAAAAGTCTGCCTCAGTTGCATTACAAATTGTATCCTTTGTTGCTGTCTGCAGTCTAATTGCAGTGGGATGTTGTTTTTACACACAAATATTGACTAAATCATTGATGTCACAATAATGATAAATATAAAAAGGTGTCGAGGATTTGTATCTGGTAAACTTACCAAAACAAGTTAAATATTTTACGTGTTTCTCACATCCCCTGTGTAAAGCTTTGAAGGATCTAATAACAAAAGCAAATGAGCCTAAAGAATTAACGCTACTGTCAAATTTATGTTACTGTGAGTCTGAAGAGAGAGACGGAAACTTCAAATAGTGACAAAGCCAGTATTCAACATTTGGGTTTGGACTATTTGCAAATGGTACATTTAAAGTAGCGCATTTCTCCAAAATAGTTCACAAAGTCCCCATTAAGTATCAGGGAACAATTAAAGTTAAATTATTTCCATATTCATGTTCCACTGAAAAACTAACAACTAGATCCATGGAAGGTGTCTTTTGTTTATGTGTTATTTAGCACATGATTTTGAAAGTGGTCACATAAAGATTCACAGGTATCAAGAACCTAACAATTATTTGGAATCATTACTGAATATTTAGGAACTACTGATTTGCCAACACATTCCTCAATAACTGCTTAGGAGTTTGTGTGCCCCTGTGCAAAGTATTGCCAACATTTTATTTAGTGAAGCCAGTTACAGTGCCAGCCAAAGCTACTTATGTATATTCCCTCCTCACTGCATATAAATAATATAAATACACCTGCTATTTCAACATAATCGGTGGCGCTTCATCAGCAAGAACCACAAGCAGTCAGATGATCAGATAGGTTCTAAACATACCCACGTTATCCAAAGTTATCTGGGAGAGAAAACAAGCATGACAATATTGGCCAAACTGTTGGTTACTAATAATGGAAAAATAAAACAAAAAAAACAAAGCATCACAGCTTGTACACCATCCCTCTGGTTCAAAGGTGGTGCACTGTAATTGCTGTAGTTGTGCACTCACACAGTTTTCCAGTGTATCAGGCAATAATTACAGACAGTTCACTTGTTCTACCGCCATATAATTTGATTTATACTCTACTACAGTGTTTCAAGAACTGAGTAATTACTTTGGTGTGTAATATAATAGAAATAGAACATTATAATTGAAATGGTGGTCAAACGATAGACTACATGTTTCTTTAAGGTTTATTTTTTTTCTCTGCTCTAATTTTTACATTTTCACATTCTAGTAAAGGGTGGTCTACTCTCCATGATCGTTTTTTATGGGTTTCAATGAAGCTGAAAGTGTATGTGTTGTCAGGGACGTCCTTTTATGTCTTTTATTGGCAGATGGTGAGTGCACTTTGCAACCCATAAGGCTACCTGTTGACCATCGCAATTAGTTCCCTCTGACTGCTTTGCCCAAGTCATACTGTATTTAACCTTATGACCTAACGTTTAGGCTCACAAATTCAGTTCAGTTCTCTCTACTTTATAGACTTTTGTCTTAAATCTGCATTTGCAACACATACTTTATCATATATGACCATTTTTGTGGTCTATTGAGCTTAAATATTCTTTTTTAAATTCTTTTTTACCTTATCCACTCCATAGCCGGGCAGTGCAAACTTTGCATCTAACCTCACAAGACTCCAACATCATATTTCCCACCACTTGCTGAAACTGATGCATAGTTAGGCACACCAAGAAATATAGGGTGGCCAGGTTGTGACTCACTTTTGAGTGCGATCAGCAACAACCGGGCAAACACTGGTCTGAAAGAGTCTGGTGTGGTGGAACATCAATCTGGATTCATAAATTTCATCTTTTTATTACCAAAAACGACTGATATATGAGATAAAGAGCTTCTCAGGTGTATTGTGTCAGGCTCTGGATAATATGTCTGCTTTCAGCCAGGAAAACAACATCATTGTGAGTGCACTCACCATCCATTTAAATAGGACACAGTATATCAGTATAAATAAAGATTTGTACTGAGAACACTGGAAAGTACAGTTTAGTGAAACTAGGATTTTAAATCAGTCAAGTTTTTTAAAACCTTATAGTAAGTGCATTCTGTGGTACAGAATAGGTTTGATTTTTGGGTCTACAAAGGAAAGCTTTTATACTTCTGTGTTAAGTGAGAACTGTAGCCCACATTAGAGAAAGATTCTTAGACCAGGCTAATTAAGTGTTAAAGCTGAAAACTCACAGTCAGACTACTGCAGCTTGGACTGTTAGGGTGGAAAAAAAAACCCAAAACCCTGGAGAACTGAAAAAAAATAGCTGAAAAAAAAAACTGAAAAACTGTTATTTTGGTAAATGTGAGATGAATAAAAGAACTGTGCAGCTGAAAGTTTACAATGAAGAGCAAAGGAAAATGATATTCTGAGACAGCCTGGTAGTAACCATGAGACCATGAAATGGAACCTCAGCGCTTGTAAGCCAGCTCGGCAATTTTCCACCTTCTGAGGTCAGACAAATTCAAAGGAAGCTTTACCTCGCCTTTGTGCAAAATTTCACAGGAGAATAACACTCCTGAAGATCTTGCATTTAGTTGTGGTTACATGTATCATTACATTCAGTATCTTTTTTGTTGTTCAAAAACATGCTCAGTTACAAAGTAAAAATAACTTTTGTGTGTCTGTATGTGACATGAAATTTTTACCAACAGCATGGAGATTATAAGATCCACTGTGTTTGCAAATCATGTCTGTGGTTTCTCATGTGAGATGCAGTGTGAAGTGCATCACATAAATGGACATTTGTAGCTCAGCTGCTCTTTCCTGATACTACTTAAGAAGATGGAAGAGTGTGCACCTTAATAAATATGACACATTTAATTCTTGATGAAAGCATTGAAGCATTTGGCTATTGCTCTTTGTTGAAAATACAGGTTTACACTGCTGGCTAGAGACTTGTCCTGCAGCTCATATAGATGATGTATCATAGCGGTGTGGTTTAGGATCGAAGCAATGGCGGCTCTTCTGCCAAGAGGCAATAATATTTGTCAGGCTTGTTGATTGATTTCTCATTTTAATTCCCCAGTTTCATGCCTTAATCTCAAGGTAACATTTTGTGGTGGAGTGAAACTGTGGAAGAGAGCCAAGGCTGACATATTTGTACTTCATCTTGGGGCAAATTATCATTTGTGTCATTACATTACTTCACCTAATGGTTTTACTGACAAGAAAGCATGCAATACTGCCAAGAGAGATGTGCAAGATGTTTTTTGTATAGCAATGGTATTTCAGTAAAATTAACTGGAACTTTGATGTCACAAATCTAAGCAATATTACACTGAACCAAAGTGGAGCTTTTGGGACAAATCTATGCGAACAAAGCTCTTGATGGCAAATGCTAAATTTGTTTCTATTGAATCATGACAGCGGGGGTATATCTACAGCTAGTAATTTATTACTAATCATACCTGTCAGAATCTGAATGCTGCTCTCATGGAAAAAGGCATGTTACATGACTTAAAAGCTAATTACATTCTGGATTTGTTACTGGAGTCATACTTCGACTGCCCAAGCCTGAAGACCTTTCCTCTTTTATGGCACTAAGAACGACATCCATATTGTGCAAAACGGTTTTGACATTTGCTTGTCAGGACGAATCAGCATGATTGCAAAGACAACCTATAATTTTGCTATCAATCTGATGTCAGTTATTCTAATGTAATAGGATTTTTATCCAATTAGTTAGTTTTGTTTCATTATTCCTAGAAAGATAATAGGTTAATTGATTCTGTGTCTCTTGACTGTGATCTTTGCTAAACTGCATCATAAGGATAATTTAGCTTCCTTTTAAACTGATTATCACTTTTAAAATGAATATCACTCAAGGATATGTGGTTGTTTGTCAGACTTCGATGATGTGCAGATGATGAAGGAAAACTTCGCTGACACGGCTTGATTGCATAAAACAGGTTTATTACCAAGAAGACCAGACCTGGAGCCAGAATGAGTCTTTCTCCGAATCACAGCTCAAAACTCGCTTATATAGGTTGGTGTGTAGGCTAATGTGTATGAGAGCCTATCTTAACATCTGGTTTTGTCAATTATATGACCCTTCTCATAAAGCCAAAAAGGGTCATAAATTCCTTTGCTTATCAGACCTTGGAGTCTCTATTAACCTAAACATTTCAGAATTAGGGGGATGGTAACCTCAGTCACTTATTAGACACTACAGATACTTTATACAGTATGATCTTCCATTATAGAAGAGTCCTGCCCGTTTCCTGTTTATTCCAGTAACATATTTTTTAGTTTTATTATTACACAAGAAAATACCATCAAAAATTATTAAAAAACAGTCAAGTGTCTGCAGTTCCAAGAGCTAGACAACAGCCCTTCCATAATTAAGGCTACTGCAAATTTAAATAAAATCAATGATAAGTTAGCGACTGTTTGCTAACAGGTTTGTCATGTGAACATTATAATGTTACGATACCTTCAGGTTGTTTACACTACCTGTTTTCACTGCCTCCAAGTGTCTAAAACATCTGTTATTTCAGGTTTACTTGTAGCTTGCAGCTCCAGAAAGAATCACCCCTGTCGTCGGTGTGGCATTCATCCTGTGTGTTGAAATTTTGACTTTACTTTGCTGTGAGAAAATAAACTAATGTTAGCTTTCTTGGAGGAGGAAAATGCTCAATATTGATCCTTTAGGAATAACAATACTGATTGGTACGGATTTTTAAAAATCGAGCTGCTCACAACACGAACCATTGAATTCCCTGCATTCAGGATCCATCGAGTTAATCCTTCTTTGTTCTTTCCTTTCTTACATTTTTATCTGACTTTTAATATTTTTCCAATCTTTTCTCTGTCTTGGTATGCACACTACCTCAGCTACACTACAAAGCAAAATTCAGATAACCAGATTTAGAAAAAAACCTTTATATATCATTGATGAAATAATACAGATGGTACATTAAAAACACTGTATGGCTAATTAGGGTAATGGATTGCAACGAGAGAACAAGTCTTAAGTAGTTATACTACATTTAGTAATAGTTGACTTTAAACTCACACAACTGTAGAAATTGACAGCACATACTTGGTATAAAGAAATGTGCTATTATTATACTCTGTGGGGTTAAAAATAATTGAATTGGGAACAAGACCGTCTGAAACACCCCTAACATAACTGTAAAGTAGCTATGTAGAAGCAGAAAGTCCAGCACAATGCAAGAGAAATTTCTGAGGGACACTAAGCTGATGAATCTGCCAATGAACTTTGAAAATGAGTAATCTATGTATGTTCTAGTTTGGACACTGATTCAGATACACTATCATCAGTGTCCTCCAAAAGCTTCAACTGGCCTTTTTCACAGAATACATTTTGATATCACAGTAGAGCACAAATGTAAGGAATAAAAATGATGATGTTCAGGGTCCCGATGTTATTCGTGCTGGCTCACTGCCATTGTTTATGTTATCGGAAACAACCTGAGCTCTCTCCACTATGACAAGTCAAAATGTCAGCTGTAAAAACACTGATCGATTGTTACTTAGTTTTCATTGCATCCAACTTTCAGCATTTCTCTGTTTTCCTGTGTTTTCTGTATTTGCAGCACATTTCTTTATACCAAGTATGTGCTGTCAACTAGAATGACGCTAAGGCTTGTTTACAGTTTGACAAGCAAATGAAATACCTCAACAAGAGGGAAAACTTCTCGTTTCTTCTTACTGTTTCACACTTTCAGATGTACCTGGTCTCTCTTTGCCAACCATTGTAAAACTTTCAGGATGGTCCTCAAATTAAGCAGCTAAACTACAAAAAAGTTTAAACATAATTTGCCAATAAAGGACCTCAACTCATAATGCAGTGCATTTGCAAAAACCTCAAGAGACCCTATGCCACATTTCTTAAAATCTGTTCCAGCTTAAAACACCAATATCCTTATTCAGCTCATCGTGTCCTAAATCTCAGAGGGTTAATTCATGTGTTTTTGTCATTCTCTATAACACCCAGAATCCTTAAAAGAGGCCTCATTTCCTGGCAACCCTGTCTGTATGGAATTACTGTAATTGAGTTGACAACAGCAACAGCTTTTTTAACCCTCTTACTTTTTACTCCCTCTGCCATCACTGTTATTTCTATTCAGCTGGTGTCAGGCTGTATACTAGCTTTAGTTGTCTAGGTTTAAGACGTTTTCAACTTTGAACTGTAGTCTGGGCAAACCCCCAACTTCCAGTACACATGACTGAGGTAAGTAATGTTTTTTTTTTTCCCAGCCGTTACCTCTCACACCAAAAACCCCGGTTAAATACCACCTGAGCCTTAAGTTGAGACCTTAAGAAACCCTGATTTATTACTTGGAATTAGAATTAATGGTGTTTATCTCCACATCCAGTTATATTTGCTCTCAGCCTATTTCACTGTTAAAAACATCATCTACCAGACTCTTCAAAGAGATTTTCGATAGGTATTACTGAACTGTAAGTTCTCAGTTGCTTTCAAATTTTCTGATTCACTGCTTATATCCAACCTTCTATTCACATTGTGGTGCCTGACCTTGCCAGGCTCTAAAGCCAAATTAAATATTGGTCTATGACCACATTACTTGCCAAGGGGACGAGAAAGACATAAGGATGACTGTCCACAGATTATCTCAGTTCCCCATTAAATTATTTTACCATCCAGAGGACTCATTGGAATTACAGATGTGCACAGGCAAGCCAATATATCAATTTGTCCTACTTATTTAAAATCTGACCACGATGGACAAAACTAATTTTCTAAGAATTATTTTGCAGGCACTGTTTCTCTGGAGACGGAAATTTTTTACAGTTAGTTTCAAGAAAATTGACTTTTCAATTCAACCAAGCATTTTGCAAATGAATTGATAAAGAAGTTACTGTTGTTTATGTGCATATCTAAGGCCAATTTAGGCCTCTGCATCGAAACTACGGCATACCTACTGCAAGTGGCCTGAATTTCTTTCAGTTATTTCCTGAAATTGCTGCAACGCACAAACAAGAAGGTGTGGGAGGATATGCTCTGTACGACAGTGGCGAAGAAGGAGAAGCCAACCAGTCACAGTTCTTGCAGTCCACGTCGATGCAATGAGTAGTTACATTTTCTGGGAGATGCACGTCAGGCTACAGCGTAGGTTTGACGCAGAAGCATAAATTGGCCCTCAAAAACAAGCAGCAACTTAAGACGGCTGCAGTAAAGGCCTGGCAAATCATCTAAGGGAAGGAAACTCAACATCAATGTCCATGAGCTCCATAATTATGTTTGTTTGTCCAATTACTCTGAGACTCTGAAAATGAAGTACTATGCATAAAACTGGCTGTAATTCCTATATGGTCAATGCGGTATTTTTGTTAAACCCCTTGAATTAAAGCTGCAAGTTTACAGTTTAATCACATCCTGATTTGTTTGTTTCAGATCTATTGTGGTAGTGTACAGAGGCAAAATTGCAAAAGTTGCGTCACTGTTCAAGTCCTCATGAACATGAACATAACTGTATAATATATAACACTGTCCATCTTTAATTATGAAAAAGTAGTGAGTGTGTGCCTGTGTGTTTGTGCGCCTGTGTGTGTGTGTGTGTTAGTGCATGTGAGCACTGACTGATTTGGGAACCATTTTATCTGATCCTCGATATTTCCAAAACTACCACTTACTTTCACCCTCACCAACAGTAAATTAAGAATTAGAAAGGGAGCCTTAAGAAACAAAGGTCTCCACACAAGAAGCATTGCTGATTTATTGCTGGTTTAAAAGGTGGCCCCCTGAGTTAAACCATGGTAGAATTGAGGAATAAATCTTCTCTGATCTGACTGAGCCTCCACACTCAAATGTAAGAGTTTGCTTGGCCCCATAGGTTAATTCTGCTGGCCTTAGACCACTTGCAGTATTTAATCGTCAGTCCTTTGACTGAAGTAAAGCACGGATAATCCAAGACTACATAGACACATACAGTCCCCTTGTAGATTCGGCTGGGGTATTACCAGCCATGTGAGTCTTTCATAGCTTTTTACAGTTCAAAGCATCTGGTAAAATTTTACAATAAGGCACACCAAAGTTGTTATGCAGCAAAGAGTAAGCAACAAACCTCAGAACTAACTGCAAATTACACCAATCAGCGAAACCATTAAAACTAGTAATGGTTCATGTTGCGGCTGATCAGAGTAATGAATAGCCAACAAGTAACCATCAAAAACTACTTAAGAACAGACTCTAGACACTTGACATGCTGATGTTTACATGTAACATTTAAGATGTTCGCCATCTTATTCTAGTATGTTAGCATGCCAAAACTGACTAGTTAGCACCAAATACAAAGTACATCTGAAGCTGATGGCAATATCATTACGTATTTTTTATTATACCAAAGTATTGGATGAACAGAAAATTTGACTTGATGATAATCACAACAATGACGAAATATCAAGGGAATGCCAGATACAACAATTCATCTTGAGGGGACATGTCTGCTGCAAATTCATGGCACACCATTCTATAGCGATCAAGATATTTCACTCGGTATCTAAAATGTTTACCTCGTGCTTATGCAACATGAACAGGCAGGAGGACCATGAATATCTGTGCAGTCTATGCAAACGTAGTGAGGAATTTCAGTCCGGAGCGATAGGCGAGCCAGACGACTGACGGATAACATTGCAAAGAGGAATCCAAAATTTTAAATTGATGATGACATTCAATTGTCATTGGTCATAAAGAAATCCTATAACATTTTTTTTTTTTTACATATCACATCAGATCACAGTGCCTGCACATGATCAATGCCAGGCTGAACAAATGGCAGGCGTTCGGTTTATGTCGAAGACAGACACGAACCTTTTAGAATTAATCACAGCTTACTTTCCTGTTTGACCCGTACGGATTCAATATGAAATACAGCCATGTACCTGGGACCGAAAAACCACCTCGTAACATCTGCTTATTCATGCAGTTATTTTGGCTTTGAAGTTTCACTCTAATTGCCATTTCCTTTTGAAGTCAAGATAAATTAAATGCTCGGCTCAGATTTCATTTGGAGTCATTTTATCTCTGGAGCAGTTGGTTGTGGTTATCTCCCAACCTTGGCCTCACCTGAGAGGACAGTCCTTGGGGTTTGACACCGTCTCTCTTAGACTGTGTCGCTGTACTTCATGCTGATAGAGGAATGCAAATATGGTGCCTGACAACAATTTCTGTCAGAGTCCTGCCAGGTGTTACTCAGAGTCCAGGATCCTTATCAAGGTGTTGGCATGTAAGTATGTGTGTGAGGGAGAGAGTGGGAGCAAAAGAGACGGACGGTAGGAGAGAGGGTTTGGAACAGAATTGGGACAGACGGAGTTCAGTGTGCAATCCTAATTACCTTGTGTTTAAAAGAACCATGAGTAATTGCCACTGTTTGCAATTGGGCACATGGATAAAAAATAAAGTCTCCGTAGACTAAATGTCAAAGACAGACTGAATCCCCCAAAGCCTCACATCCACGCATACTCTCTCTCTTACAAAAGGACACTGTGAAGGACAAACTACACCAACACATTTAACAAAAAAATGTTTGAAATATATGATATGCGATGTATTTCTTCAAACCACATATAACATATCAGTTTACTTTCCCCTTGGTTTACACTTGTACTGTAACAGCTTTACTTCTCTCTATCATTTGTTTGAACTGCATTTCATCTGTTAAATTTTCCTGACACACTCGCCGTAGCTGAGAGACGAATAGTCATACTGCAAGTCTGCAGTTGGGTTTTGTTTATGAGTAGTTGTGTGAAATTCTAAATCTAGGGTAAGTATTGTGTCCTGAATTCTTAACCTTAACCCATCCCTGCTCATTCAAAATGCGGAGCATCTGCCTCTGCATACAAATATTCCCATGATTTAGTCTTTGTCTCCACCTCCCACTACTTCCAACAATTCTCCAATGAATTTTGATGCCTCTCTTTTAATTCACCTATGCACCCGAGTTTGCAGTCACACTAGTGATTAAAATTTGTGTTATTTGCCAGATTACTTTAACATAGAGTGTGTGCTTAAACATGAGTTATATCCCAAAAGAGCACTTTAAGGAGAGCATGCTGCTAAAAGCTCTCTCTTCCCTCTTATTCCCTGTGGCCATGACTTGGGAGCTCTAAAGGACTGGCAGAGCCATTATATTCTTTAGGAACAAAAGAGAGGCATAGAGCTTGGATTCAGATTCAGATTCATGCTTTTTAACCAGACTCCGTTTTTTTTGAACAAGCCATGGTCTTAACACCAAAGCTAAAAAACCCACAGAGCTTTAAGAGTAATCAGCATACAAGACAAAAAGATTCAATCAGATTGATTTAACATGCTTGCTGCCTTTAACTGCAGCTTATTAGACAGGAAAAACATTCATTTTATGAGGAGAGCAAATTGCCATGCTGATACAAAGAGAGTGTATTTTAATACTTGAAATATGACATTTCCTAAACAGTGTCATATTAAAGTTACATAATGCATTATGCTTGAAGGTTGTCTCACTAAAACATTACAGTATTTTTCATTTTGTTTAAACAAAACAACCAGTGTTTTCACTCTCTTTTGGATATTAAAGTAATTACTGTCCTCTCTATATAGCAAAGGTGGACATGGTGTTACTTTTTTATACTTTGACAAAACATCCTGGATGAACATTTGGGGGGGGGGGTGATTCGGTAAATAAAGTTTGTTACTTTGTTTAACATGAGTCTTGAATCAACAGTCAATAGTGGTTTCTTTTAACCATGTGGATAGTTTTTTCCAGACTTTAAAGGCACTTCAACAGTCAGCTACAACATTAAAATTAGTTAGTGGTTTCAGTGTTGCGGCTTATTGGTGAGTTCCACCAACATCTCTCCTCAAGGAATATTAGTGAAGAGAATAAAACAAGAAAAAACAGCTTGTTATTTTTTTCTCAAAGATGAAAAACAATGCTCAGGTTTCCTAGCAATGGAGGCAATGCTGCCACTGAATCAACACTGGCTGCAGTCAGAAGGAGACCACCTGTTGTTTAGAATGGACGTCTCTGCAGACACTAAATGGTTGCCAGAGGGTGCCTTTTATATGAGCATGTGAGTTTAGGGAGGGGGAGATGGGACAATAATAACAGGGCAGTATGTGAATTATTGGCAATGCAGAACTTCAAAATAAATTGTGTAAACATTGGTTAGCTATCAAAAATGGTCATGTATTATTTCTCACTACACACAGTATAGTCCTTCAATATAGCCCCTGCCCCCGATAATGTTTTTTATAGTCCAAGGACTTGGGAGCCTTGGGAGACTGGCCAGGGATAAAGTCATAGCTCTCTTACAGTCCCCCATTAGTACAGTCCATTTCAGATTTATTCTGTTGATATTACAGGCTTCATTCTCTAATTTTGTTTTACTGTTTTTAAAAGAGTGACTGATCCAAAGGCACACTCCTTCATACAAATGCCCTGCCAAATACATGAATATTCCCCTGTAGGGCTACTGAAGGAATTGTGCTATTATGTTATGAACTAAAAATCTTACTTATGTTTGGAGGTCAGTGTTTGTTGGTTAGTGATGCAATTACTATGGCCAGTAAATACAAAGCTGGCTTTTCTATTCCTTTTTTTCGTTTCTTTATACCGTGAAATATACAGTGTTCACTAACAAGCTGAGGAATACAGGATAATAATGCAAGTATCACAGGATCATAAGTTATAGCATCTTATAAATTATAAGAAAATTGTCGAGTGTAATTAGCAAAATCAACCTCAAAATGTTATAATTATGCAAACACTATCTTGTATTTATTTAGTCTTTACTGTTGTGATGTTTAAAACGCAACAAATGGTTGGAGAACATTCATTATAGCAACATTGCTAAAACAGTCTTTCTATAATGATTTGATTTATATATATGTAGGTTGTTACATGCTTTGAATTTGCAGACTAAACCAGCAGCATACTCTTTCAACCAACTTCTGTATGGGATCAAACATCATGATATCATATATAGCCTCTGTTTTTAATGGGCTCCTAATTGTGATACACAATGTATAACGTTGACCCAGACTTCTTTAGCTGTGTGCAGAGACTAAATGATGCCTAAATCATGAATCAGACAGTGCAGCAGTTAGACTGTCAAACAATTGAATTCAAAAGAGTGGGGGCATTATGCAATATCTGTAAACATGCATAACATTATTTGATATATCTTAGGATATACTCCACTTATTGTATAAGGCACACTCACGATGGAAGGAGGGTGGTGAAGACATTGCCAAAGAGGTTATGTGTTATCAATAACAACTGCAATAAAAAGATGTTGCTAAAAAGATGAGATAAAATGACAAAATAGTTTGACTAAATGTCCAACTAGTGCTGTCAAAGACCGAACTAGCGGAGGACACTGATGTCTGATATTAAGGATATTGAATAAATTCTCCAACAGCTTTCCATTATATCCATAATATAGAGTATAATAAATCAGATGTGTTGTCACAATTCATTATTCACATGATAGTTTTCATTACAACTCACAATTTGATAAATCTAGGCTCATCTTATAATATTATAATACTTTAATACCATACCCACTTTCCTTACGTACACTGAAAGAGTTATAGGTCACTTTACTCATCCCTCCTCTTCATATTGGCAGTTAAGGAATACCTCCTTAGCACGACTACACTGTGGGTAGACATAGATCCATACTTTTTATTCTGTCCAAAACACATTCCTAAATTCATATGAAACTAATACAAAGCTGAATAAGTATGAATTAACCCAATCAGGTTCCCTGACGATTCTCTTTGGAAGCTAGAAAACCAGTAGCCCCTGTAACGGCTCTACAAAGGGGCCAACCTCAGTTTTGAAACGACTTAGACTAACCAAAGACTAAAGAAGGATACACAAAAGACATATTACTTAACAAAAAGAGAATACAATTGAGAGACAAAGTACAATGTTGTTCTAATAAATCCTCTCAGATTGGCATTATGTTACCAAATACTTTGAATCATGAATGTAACATTCAGTAAATTGCTGTACTTAATAATTTTTGCTGAGAATTAAGATAACATTGTTAACTATTAACTAGTAGTGGAAAATGAAATTTCACACATTGCATTAGACACAAAGTGATTTCCATAAATGCAGGCAGGTCTGACAGATGTGTGAAGAAGGGAAGGAATGGGGTGAGAAATAAAGTCACTTATTACATGGCTGATGAGCATTAAAACACTGAGTAAAATGACATGCATAATGTGAGATGGGTTTTGTACAATGCCACTGTTTTGGTTCAGCTGGATAGAGAGCGACTCAGTTATCCATCAGGGAAAAAACTGATACCCCAACAGCCCTGCTAAGAACTCATGGGAACACAAAGGTGTTTATAAAAAACAGAACGCGAAACCCAGTAATCTGGTGATATTTTGGTTGTGCAGCATTAATGAGTTTACAACTCCTATGGGTGAAAACATACCAGCTATAGTGCAATGCAAGGAGATTTTGTGCCATTTTAGTTTTCACTGGGATGCAAATGAGTTATTACTCAATTCATTTTGAAGAGAAAGGCAGTGTAGGAACGACTCTATGAGGTCACAGGTTGAGAATTTGAAACTGTATGCAAATAAGGGCAACATTTGCCTGAAAGCTCCGTACTTATTTGCCAAAAGTCCAACAACAAAATAGTAATGCAGTGGTGAGCCAGGAAGTTTTGTTTTGACCAAATGAAAAACTTCTGTGGAGGAGGAGATCATGTTTGCAGTTTCTGGAGGTCCTCTGTTAGACCCTTCCCTCCAAGATTACAGATTCAAAGAAAAATGCTTCCTGGCACAAAGTTTCATAAAGTCTTGAAGAAAGTGGTAGGTTGTTTGTTTACACATTGCTCACAAGCAATACTTGTTAGACTTGTAAGCCTTAACATGGATGCAATAAAATGTGAGAAGTGCTGGAGGCAGTGTCAAGTGATTTTTTTTGTTATTCAAGCAGGCATGTTCAGATAAAGTCTACATGTTTTATCAGTGTGAGTGACAGCTTTCACATTACATATTGTACTGTATATGTAATGTGATTTGTCATTTAGTCACTTCATTCATTGTTAATTCAAAAATTATTTTTAGTGCAGCCTTAAGCTTGGCAACAGGGCAGCCTTGTCAACCAGCCCTCCTAAAAAGACTGTAAATACAGGCTGTACAGTATGTCTGTTGCTAGTTCTTATAAAGGTTTTATCTCTTGTGCCTTCATCTTAAAAAATTCATATGTAGCATGTACTTGCACCTACTACTTAAAATGCATCAGTTGCTGCAGTATTGATGATTAGTAGTGAACCAAGGCTCCTGTATGCTGTGATAATATCTGTACAGGTAGGCTAGTCTAACTGGAATCATTTTTGGACATCTGTGGAAAGCACTGTACAAATCATTGCTCATTACATTTCTAGCAGTCCAAGTATTCTCTTGGCAGACTGTACCTTATTTGACTTAACTAACCACTGTCATATCAAAGCTCTTCTGGACTGGAGAGAGACAAAGTAGAGTCGCTTTCCAAGGCTCTGTTTTAATTGGCAAGATGGCTTCAGCTGTGTCTGACAACAGAGGGCTGAAATAACAGGGGGGTTGTCAGCTGGGAGCAATGAAGTGAAGAGTGAGAAATTTTGGAGTAACTGTGCAGTATGAGGTGTATATATATATATATATATATATATACTGATCACCCTCCATTTTGATTTGCTTTAACTGTAACATTTTCCATGTTAGAAACTCAACATTTTGCAAGGTACACTGTTTTTTTAGAAATACTTTCTTTTCTTTTCTTTTTTTTTAGCTTTAACAGTATTTGTGAGGATCTAAGTATGCATCTTGAGTTTATCAGGAATATACATTCTTTCTACTTAACAGACACCATAAAGGTGATCACTAAAAAAGCCCTGGAAGGTAAAAATACCCGAACTCCAACATAGTGCCAACATATTCATCTATACTAGTGTTTATTTTATGGTTGGTGCAGGAAGCCCATGTGTTCATTATGCACGATGGTGTAACCCAAAGCATATGAGTGAAATCTACCATATTTTGGGAGCTGACATTTTTGCTGATGGTGACAGTTGCTCAGCTAGGATGTTGTTTTTAGTTGCAGAGGCCACTATATCTCCCCCTTCCCCGATTCATCTTACATGGATTAAATCAGCTTCGTCTTTGTTTGTCTGTCCTTATCACAGAATTGTGCTGTGTTTGCACCTGCACCTGCACACAGTAGCACCTTGCATTTACGTGTAGCTACAGTATGACAGTTTTTAAAAAGCAGTGGGTTCTGAGAGCCAAAATAACATCTTTTTTTGACAAATTATCTGTCACTTTTAGTTATTACATTTCTTGATGCCAGAGTCGATTGGTGCATGCAGTATAGGATGTCTGATTTTAATGAATGCCAGTGAAGCTTTTAAAATCTAAAATATGATAGCAGCTTTGAGGATCCAATGCAGATGAATACTGTCAGACATTCAGTCACATGAATTTGGCATTGAAATTTCTATTCCTTGTATTTGAGCACAACCTGAACTTTCTTGTCAGGTTGAATTGCTTCCCTCTGTACATCTATTATCCACTGATATAATCTAAATCTAGGCAGTGCTGGGTGAGTTCATGCTCTTTTATGTTATTTTTTTTAGTGTGGTGGTAAATGATTATTGACTCTATTGTTCTAGGTGAGAATAATAATAATAATAAATTATGAATACTTTACATAATATATACCTGAAACAGGGTGAATCTGTTCTTAGTTTACAGCTTTTAAGATAGTTTGATTTTAAATAAGGTTTGCTCAATTAAATATGTCATACAAGCACAAAATCATCTTATTGGTGAGAGATTTCAGAAGAGAAAAGCCAGACTGGTTAGAGCTGACACAAAGGCTACGGTAACTCAGATAACCACTCTTGACAACTATGGTGGACAGAAAAGAATCTCAGGTTGGACAACACCTTGAACCCTGAGCCGGAAGGGCTACAACAGCAGAAGACCATGTCAGGTTTGCAGTGTGCACGGGCTCAAAAAGATAGGATGGTTAAAGACTGGAAAAAACATAGCCCTATCTGATGAATCTCTATTTCTGCTGAGCCACGCAGATGGTAGGGTCAGAATTTGACATTTACAGCATGAATCCATGGACCCAACCTGCCTTGTGTCAATAGTTCAGCTTGGTGGGGGTGGTAGTTTAATGGTGTGGGAAATGTTTTCTTGGCACCCCCCCTCCCGAGTATCAGTGTTCCCAATAAAGTGTTTTAAGTGTTTAAAAACTATACTGTTGATGGAAAGCATCTAAGATATAAATATCATATGTGTGAAAAGATATTCTCAACTCAAGGTCCACTTACTAGCTTTCTCAGGTCTGTCAATTGCAGCTCATGTTTTTATAAGCAAATGGAACAAGCTCAGGTGTCACATGATATTGGTGTGGACACTGGTCAAATCATAATGTCACCCTTGTTAAAATACATAAATACCACCCTAATGCTAGAAAAGACCAGAAGGTGTAGCTGCAAGTTCAGACAAAGCTTATACTCTATCAGAGAGGGTAGGCTAAATAACAGGTCCGCCTCTGTACAATGCAATACATTTCAACAGTACTACATCCTTCAAAATTATCATACAGCTGAATCAGCACCTCTCTAAAAGAATTTCAATAAAAACTGTACATTATAACCTTCATGAAGGGAGGATTCATTGCAGGACTGTTTTAAAATACCACATTAGTTTTAGCTAGATGTACTTAATTAACTCCTAAATAAGTGTTTGCACAGGCATCCAGAATTCTAAGCAAGGGACACCAGATCATGTGGCTGTCGGCCATAATCTTTCCACCTCCACAAAGAAAAGAATCCCTCTGTTGGGTTGTGGAAGATTGAGGGAAAAGTGACACCATCATACGATGGACTGTAACCCACTCTGTGACTAGAGGAGAATGGAGAAACATCATATTTTCCTATAAGACTGAAAAATCTTCTAAATTCCGCCTCACCTGGTCCTTTTCCTCACCTGACACATGTTTTCAATAGAGGTCATCAATGAGTGAGAATAGGTCTAAGTTTTATTATGGCTCACTGGTGAATTTCTTTATATGAAGTTATTCTATAAATGTATATATAGTGAATATTTATGGTTTTATATTGCTTTTGTAGAATTACTGATTACTTTTAGGTTTATTTCTGTTACATTTGCTGTAAGTTGGTTTTAAAAGAAACATAAAAATTAATTGAACCTATTTTAACTTTTCTTAATATCACAGGGAAGAATATCTAAATGACCATACATCAAAACATGAAGCTAAATTGGTAGGAAGGATTGTTTTTGACACCATAACACAGTAGCAGGAAGGGATTATTAATTTTTCCATCATGTCTTTGGGTTTAACATGAAAAAATAGTTTTACAGTGAGATACCTGACCAATCTTATGATCCACACCTAACAGAAAATTGAACACTGAAATCTGTGTGGTGGATTTGTTCAAATTAAAGTTACCAAGATTAAACCCCACACAAGATACTGGTATGGGCCTAGAATTTTATAATGAGCTGTTTCTCTGCACCTTTCAGGACAGAGATAACAATGCTATACTGGAGCATAATGATGCCATGTGTTTGTTTATACTTGCCGCAAGCAACCATGACTTAATCCGTGTTTTGCACCTTTGCCATCTCAGGACAGCAAGCTGCTGGGATGCCAGTGTCTGGCCATGTTTAATATCATCTGATCTGGCACAGCTATGGTGTGTTTGCAAAGCCTGCCCTGTGAGAATGATAAATTGAAGTGATATACGTGTGGTGTCACCTATATGGCCCAGAAGTCTCTGGAGTGAATAACTCTACTCTATTTGTGTGTGTGTGTACTGAACCTATCATGTCTCCTAGGAAGAGTTGGGGTGCTGGGCTCAGTGGGGCCCCCGGGAAGACATTATCGCCCACCCATCTAGTCCCATGGGTTGCAGCTCCCTTATATCTCTGCCAGAGGGGCTTGAATGTCATTTGTTACTCCTAGCATCTTATTACATTTCCTTCTGCAGGTGTGGTTCTTACTTCATTGTCTTTATTTACATTTAAAATTTATATTTAATTTACAATAAAATTAAAAATTCTAAGTACAATTATAAAAGCTTAGTTTGCTAAAATGACTTAATCAATTTTTCACAGTTGCTTCTTCCTTGCAGTATACTTTTCTTTAAAAAAAAAGTTCTTATCAATATGTAGTGCTAAATTTATCAACTTCTATAGAGGAACTAATTGCCACTAACAAATCGCTGTTTCAACTTTGACACCTGGATTCACTGCAGGGAATCATTTATTTCAGCATTTCAACCTGAGCTTGAGTATGACTAATGCATAACAGCTATTATATCCTGACTAAGGCTTAATGAGAGGACATATTTTTCCTGTTTTGCTTAAAATATTAGAAAGTCATCACATGGTCTTACATCCAATATGTTTTTTGCAGCATTTGTTTTTAATTTGTTTTTGTAGTCTGAATTTTATTATTATTTATTATAAAGAGCACTGTCAAGTCACATCTGAATATTCTAAGGAGAAACACAACCCTAATTGATCCCATCGCTGCTGTCATTCTGCACTTAGTCTCACCTGGAAAAGCTCACCACTCAGACCTTATCATTCCTGCGGCACAAAGTCAAAGGCAACAAGCATATGATGTTCAGGAAATGTGTGTAGCTAGTGTGTAATTAGAGAACTTCAACTACTGTCTTGCTAGTAAGCTAGTGTGTGGGAAGGAAATTTTAGCTAGCAAATGAGAGAACGGAACATTAATCAGGTGGAACTTTGTTTTCTTTGTAGTGATATATATATTATATATTATACCACCTATGCTAGAAATGATTTGAATGAGTCAGGCAGTGGTGTGTTTTCCACATAGACAAGTCACTCTTGAGCAAGTGCAAGCAATAAGACACTTTCTGTCTGGTGGTAAAGGCAGTAAACTTTTAGTTGAATAGCAGGGGAGTGATGTCATGCAGGCTGTTCATAAAGAAGTTAAAACTGCCAGTGATATTTTTTTCTGGAGAGAACTACGTGACCAGCTTCTGTGTCTTGCTCCGTGTTGAGCTAAGCAGGGAGGATTTGATGGCTGTGTCAGAGAAAGACGTTCGGTTAACCAAGGACATAAAAATGGCTGCAGGCTGTATACAGTACAGGTGGTGTGCAAGTTAATGTGCAGTTGCACTTTCTTGACCCTTGTATTGTGGACGATATGAATCTGACAAGATACAGTTACAGGCTGAGATGGTGTAACTGGAGAGTAAACCAAAAACTGCAGTGGGCATCAGATTGGAGAAGCAGGAGGAGATAGGGGAAAGAAATATCTGAATGACCTAAAGCTATGAAAAAAAAAAGATAATTTATGTAGTCTCATCCAAAAACAGGCCTGTTGCCACCATGGAGGAATAAGCGGAATCAAAATTAAGACTTATTGCTGCTAGCCCATGATTCATAGAGACGAAGATGTTCTTCAGTAATCGAAATCTAGTTGAAAATGTTGGTTTCTACCGAGGTCCAGGCGTCCCACAAATTGTTCTAAGCTCACCATCAGAGAGACTTTCCCGGAACAGATGTGGTATGTATTGTTTTTCGGCTTGACAGCTTGAATAATTTTAGGGCCCACATTGTGGTTGTGATCAAGGTTCTAAGAAACATTATCACTTAGTATTTTTCTCACCGATAAGAGATGGATTCTCTTCATCGTTATTTTGGTTAAAAAATATACTAATACATGAGGATAGGATGTATTTTAAAATGTATTTATATGTGTGAATTTTTGTACTATCACCTAATTCCAAGATTTTACAGTTTTATAGAGTCTGAGATTGATGTTTTAGAATTCATTTCACACTAAAGTTTGCATTTAATGTTAATTAATGTAAATCAATATTGTAAGTGTTGTGGGTTGTTTTGGTGTTTTAAATATGTCAATATGTTGCTAGATTTATGTATGAATAAACAACTTTTATCTTTTCTAAAATATTTTCATATATAATTGCCTAAACAATATACTTTACCTAAACATCCTAAAGCCTAATGAAGGTTGGTAGCCATCTTGTAGTAGAAACTAGGAGCGTTAGATTCCCTCTCCCATGCTATCACAACATTAGTTTTAAAATTAGTCAATAATGGTTTATACTTTTGAAAAGTCCTAGAGAAGTTTTATCAGAAACAAGAAATTGACTCATACCGTTTTACAGCCATTAATCTGAACAACTGGTCAAATAATCTTTAATGCAGTAGGATCAATTGGATTGACAACAACATAACCTAAACACAGTAGACTGTGGTAATGTGATGAAATCATGTTTCCATGTCTGGTCAACAGCCTTCCCATACGTTCGACCTTAAACATCTTCATCACGAGTTTCGATTCCTCAACTCGACAGAATAATGTGTATGAAGAGCACACCAGCAGCTGGTAATCCTTTTGTATCACTCACTGTCATGTGGGAAAAAAGGTTACTAATGCCTACTTTTAGACAGGAGGGATATCAGCCCATACAGAGGATTTAAATCAGAGCTATGTTATTGAAGCCCATTGATTCACTGTCATCATAATCTCACCTCAGCAGAGAGCTGAGCTCCTGTTAAAACACATTTGGAGTTGTTTGTTTGTCCAACGATCAGCCTTCTGGGTGAACGGGTGAAAGAGCGGGGGCCTGATTGTTACTGTATATATCTCATGCGCTATACTTGGAGGGTGAAGAAATATTGTAATATTCTGATGGTTTCTAAGTGGGGTTGTGGTCGAGTATTGTGCTATTATTATGCCTGCCCAATAGACATCTATCATGCTGGAAATGCACAGACTTTCTCTTGCATAGTGGTTGGCTGGTCTAAATATTAATGACTCATTTTATTGCCAAAAGCTTCTGTGATACCACGTTTATGACTTGAAGAATGAATGACCCAGTGTTGGTTTTAATAATTCTCTCTACATTAATTTGGACTATGCAAACATTCATTTTGACTAATGTAATTCTTTTCCTATGATTTATATATGCTGATGTTTTAGAAGCAGTCGATGTGGTTTCTAGAAGACAAATCTATGACGTGAATAGATGCTGCATTGTACAGAATCTGGCTGAACATCAAAAGAAATCAAATAAGTTTTGTCCTCTAAAGTGGGATAGCTTTGTAAATGGAGACACTAAAACATCCCCCACCCACCCCATACACGCACCTCTCCAACTTCTTGGCATTTTAGTGAGAGCAAATCTATGCCCTGTGGATGAAACTCCCACATTGAACTACAGGTTTCTATTCCTGTTTAAACACCATTTATGTCTCTTTCTGTCTTTCTTCATCAACCCAAACCCTTCGACAGTGTCACATCATATTTCAGTCAACAACATAAGACACAAGATTATCTTCGATCATCCTGACCTCTTTTTGATTCAGGTCTTGTCAAGGATGGCTTGTAGGCGGATAGGGGGCTGATGGGTAGCAGGCAGTGTCAAAGTGTTCGGGTATGTAGCCTGAATGCATGAAGACAACATGTCCGCTCCATTACCCTCCGTGTCACATTCTATTTTATATATCTAACTGATATTGAAGCTGGTTTGGCTATAAGACATGTAGAATTATGCACTCAGCATAGATGGACAAATAGAGCAGACAGATCTGTTATGCTTGATCATCAGGGGGCTTGGGTCCTGTCAAAACATGGCCCACCCCTTATGAACTCCTCCAGACTGCTGTTAGTTACCAATCTTATCCTAAAAATGCTATTTAGTCTTTAAATTAATGTACAGTGCTCATTACTGCATGGGCACTGACTTGTCACTATTACCTGGAAACCAGTGGCCAGTTTTAATGAATATTTGCCCATATTGTGGGTTGTCTTGCTTAAGAGCCCCTGTCCTCCAAATTCTGAATTAGAGTCTCAAAAGATCGAGGTTTTGGTGCTCTTTTGAAAAAAAAAAAAAAAAAGAAAAAACATGAACCAGGTCCACAGTTACTGAACAGAATAAAAAAGCACTACTCACATAGGAGTTATTAATTTCTGAATTATAATAAATGATTAAATGATCATTCATTTAACAAGGAATGAAACTGAAAGCTCTTAGATGATCTTGAGTCTTAAGTTTTGAATGACCTTACATCAATTTCTGCTGAGTAATAGAGTCCCTGTCATTCTGACCTGGTTAGTGTTTTCAGAAGTAGCTCACCCTAAGCACTATGAACAGAACTAGCATCTAAAATTCAACAGAAACATTATTTGCCTTAGCTTTCAGCAAAAGTTAGCTGTAGAAAACTGTTTCATGTGTTAGTATTCCACATGAAAGTCACTCTTCATTCAAAAGGACCACTGTTGTCTCTTATTGAACCACAAGCCTTAATGATATATTATTCCTCCCCCTCCCTGCAATTGTGACAGAGAACACCTTGAACAAAAGCGTGAGCATTACCATATGTTCACAGCATTAATCATGGCTGGAATATGGGCTGAAACCACAGCTGTGCCAGAAAAGAGATGTACTCGATGGGTGCTTTCAAGTTCAAGTATGTGACTGTTTCTAAATTATTTTACATTTCAATCAAATCCCACTTTTAAAAAAATCACTGTAGTTATTTTGCAGAGAGAGAATAAGGCTGAGCAATGGACCAGCATTGTGATATATAAATTTTCATTCAACCATGGTTGTTTTATTCACATCATTTAACACCATCACCGATAGTTGTGTTTCAATATAATTGTCAGGCAAATTTGAAGCAGTACAAGAAAAAAAAAAAAAAAAACGGAAAAAAGCAAATAAGGCTCATTTCAATTAACTTGTTTAAAACAAAAAACTAGGATGCATAGTGTCATTAGAAGGTGGAAGTATAGACTCCATTACACATGGCTATAATAAACAGAAGAAGAAGAGTTTGCAAACAATAAAGAAAATAACCACAAACCACCTCAAAAAACCTCAAAGAAGAAAAGAAAAGGTTCCCTTGGCCATGTATGAAAGAAAAACAGAAAAAGGGCTTCAGGATTTTTTTTCAGGATTCTTTCATGTCAGCTAGTAATGGCCATGTTTCATGTTTTCAGGAGATGGGAAGATGCTGGAAACAGCTTCTTCTTATTATTATTATTATTATTATTATTATTCTTTTCTTCCTTCTTCATCACTAGAAGCAGAAGCAGATGATCAGTCATCTAAGTTAAAGATGGTTAAAGGTGTTTCTATTGCCCAATCAACCTTTAATGCAATACAACAAATTCTAAATGCTAAATGATAATGCTACTGATTTAGTCACTGTAATTTAGAGAGACTGAAGAGACAGAGCATGACTTCTACACCTGAAAGAGGATGTGAAAAACCCAACTGCCTTCTTAGCTTTAATCTACAGGAGGGTTGAAAGTAGACATTTTGGTCTAGTATGTCACTACAGAGGAATAAAAAATGGCTGAAAAGATGTTGCAAGTGTCTGCATGACACCCTTGCATAAATTTTCCCAACAGCAAATTCTACAAAAGATTGCTGAAGTGATTCCAGGATAGAGCTTGTCGTAACAGTGCCTGAAAGAGCAGGTACAGTTTGAAACAGAGACAAAATCTCTCAAAAGTTCTCCCTGCTGCAGGGCACCTCACGGTTTGGTGTGCTGCGAGATGAAAGAGAAGCAGCGGGGTTTCGATCCAGACTCAGTATCCCGCCAGGAGTTAAGCAGGCCATTCCTCCAAAGCTCATGTCACCAAAGAGATTAATTGGCTTGGGTCTCTTCAGAGTATTACTGATTGGCTCTCATGAACACAGTGGCCTTTATCTCATTGGTTCAGGCACTGCTTTGGGTAGTATGAAAGACTGAGACCTTTCAGCAGCCCCAAAGTCCAACTTAATGTCTGACAAGCCCTTTCATAAGTCTACTTTGTCTTTCGTCCATCCTAGTGTTGTCTATCGCTTTGTTAGTGTCTTTGAGTGGAAACGGCTGTAATGTTATAAATGTATTCTCTGCTTCTTTGAATGAGGGTATTGCATGTGTTATGCCATCTTATATATCCATCTTTTGTAACCTAATTGAAATATTCTGCAGTAATGAGTCCCTTTTTTGACACTGTTTATTATGTTAGACTTAATAGTGAACTTAAGCATCTTAATTAGCACTGATTAAACATGTGTTAACACCTTGATTATTAGATTTGTAAGAGAGTAACAGCCAATTAATATGCTGAATGCTAAATGTATAACAGTGCTGGTTAACAATGTAATAATTCATCTAGAAATATATTGTATGGGTGATCCATTAACCAGCAGCAGACAAAAAAGGTGTAATTTATAAGTTATATTTATAAGTTAATAAGTAATAAGTTATATTATACAAGCACATGTAATAATACAGTTATTGTATTACCACTGATAACGGTTTCCTGGCTGGCACTGGACGTCAATGTAATGCCCAAAAAGTGATGGAATTGGGTTGATGTCAAAACCTGAGTTAAAGAAGTTGCTAGGTTGCTAAGTGACATTTAACAGATGTTGGGTTTCGGTCACTATAGCTCATAACTAGAATGACGGTATTTTATAACATGACAGCTGTGGAATGAGACTTTGGAAGATACTTGATTAACTTAAGAACACAATAAGAAACCAAAAAAAATCTGCATCAATCACTTGTCATTAGTATTCATATCACATTAGTATTAGCATTAGACATTGTCCTAACTTTGATTTTGCACACCCAATATCACAACATACAGTCAACCGAACATCAGTGTCTAACAACGTAGGTTTGAAGGATTGGGACTTTTTAGTCTAAATTGATAGATTGTTTGTAGTTTTTTTACATTGTCTTTTTTTCTATTCCTTATTAGTATTATTTTGTACATTAAGATGCCCTGGAAGCAATAAAAAAGATTCTCTAGTGCTACTTATTTAAAGGCATCCTGTGGAAGTTGTGTTTACTTTCAGTGTCACTCACCAAAATAAACCTAATCGAATCACGGCTGTTCCATGAGGTTAACCACATGTTCATTATTGAACAAATGTGTGCCACACCTGCCGGCATCGGAAACAATTTCAGGAGACGCCTCTATAGGGACAAGTGACCTACAGTATAAGGTCGCTCGGCTTGGAGTACTTGTTGTTAGGAGATTGCATTCTCCTTCCCTGCCATTACTAGCACATTGGTGCATGTCTTGGCACATTACTGCCACCTGTATATCAGTATAACAACATGAAATATTGGCAATGAATGAAATAAATAAAATACCCTTCTTCATACCCTCTTCTTCATCATCTTATAATGGCCTTAGGGCAGACTGATTCATTATCGCAAAATAACAAGACAGGTCACCCGGGCCAGGGCTCGCTGGTCAGCATGTTAACTTCAGTAGAAGAAAATATGCATAGGAAATACAAGCAAAACAATAGTAACATAGGCGTTGCTTTCCATCGCTGGAGACAGCTCTTGGTAAGTAAAGGAATGAAGTTTGATGCTCACAACATTTCTTCTAGACTGGTAAGTAAACAGCTGTTATTGCTAACATTGGCTATGTAGTGAAAGCAAAAACCTTACATTTACCACCTTAAAGCTGTGAAAAAGATTGCTGGAATGTTTTCTTACTGAATAGAGGCTGTATTGCATATCCGTCATTCTTAGTGCTACTGCTTTTTTTTCAACATATGAAACTATGCAATACATATTTGAAATAATGTACTGTTACTAGGTGGACAGTTATAGATAACTGTACCAATGGCAATAAATAATTCAGTAACTGGCATGCATATAATAAACAGCAACAGTGATAACACTTATAATTAGGACATGTATCATTCAGTGTTATTTTGTTAACTAAGGATAATACAACATTATAATACACATTTAATCAATCGCTGACTAATCATCATTACAAATCTTGATTTTATAACACAGTATCTCTGATCGTTAAATTAGCTCTTGAGTCCTTATTTAGTTGTAGTGTTTGAAAACAAATTTGTTCTTTGATTATTGTATGCAGAATCTTGGACATTAATCCTCCATCAAGAGCAGTCAAGAATTTAAAGCGGTTTCTATAATCTGCATATAAAAAATTGTTTAAACTTCATCCTAACTTACATTTTGTACCTCTGTCAGCAAATGAAGTAAGCAAAAATTTTGAGTTTGCTATTCACAAGAGGGATCATTTTCTTTGGAACAGGCCTTACCCATGGTTTTAGAAGAAAGACTTAGATTCAGGAATTCAAGAATTATTGAATCACATCGAGCTGGAATGGATAACTAATCTCACAGAGTTTAGATATTCTATCGACGGTGAGACAAACTGTCACTGTGAGAGAAACTCTCACCGAATGCTCAGTGAGGTAATAAATAAATGGTTAGAGAAATCAATAGAACTATTTGACATGTCTGTTATTGAGTCTACCATACGTGAACCATGGTGCATGATTGCTTGGTTTCCATAGCAGGACATCATGAAGGGAAAAAAAAGGGCCTGCACCAACATGAAAACATCAACCCAACAGTTAAGTACTGTGGAGGCAGCATCTTGATTTGGGGCTGCTTTTCTGCCTTTGGGCCTGGACACCTCATCATCATATGGAAAAATGAGTGAAAAAAATGAATGAAAACCATCAACATCACTATTTGATGTAGATTATGCTTGATGAGACGTTACTTACAGACGTACATCTCACCATGACATTCTTGCAATCATACCACAGTCATGCCATCAATTAGGACACACAGCTGCAAATTTTGTCTTTTTTTTTTTTTTATTCCTTCTCTTAACTATAACCAGCATTGTTATGATATAATGTGTCATTTAGCAATGAATATTAGAGCTTCACGTGTAATGACCTCGGTTAAATAGTAACAGTAATTGATAAAAATAATAGTAGAGAAATTAGGTGAAGCACAGATTGACAAAGATGGGCAAAATCATTCCACATCATTCCACATCATTTCCTCTCCCATTTGGTAACAATAATGACGAACAGATTCAAGCCTCTTTGGAAAAAGTCCTTAGCTCCCGGTCATTCACATCAATGCTTTGGGTGGGGGCGTTGTCTCTGCCGTGATAAGGTTATCTTGAATGGAAGAAATCCTGGGAGAGGCAGTATTGATCTAGCCCGCAATTTCGCACAAAGCGCTAAATTCACCATAAAAATGGGAGGAATATTGTCATTGCTTCTCATCTGGGGCGTTATACAGAGTCTTAGTCAAACCTGGCCAATGACTTTATTTATTCCATATTCAGTCTCCCTTCAGGCTATATCATAAATGTCATCATATGCAAAGAAGGATTGAATGCCCAGCAGTATAAATAGGGCTGAAAAGGCTTAACATTCAGTCCTTTATCTCTTAAACTGATCTCACCACCTGGCACAACACTGGCTTAGCTCTTAGATATAACCTTGACGTTTAATTTATTATGCAATAATGTGTGTGAAACTCAACTAACTTGTTTTGCTGTCATGTAAAACAACTGCCATCATTTATGAAGAATGATAAGACAATATTAAAATTACAACATAGTTTATTTAAGCTGCCAACCAACTCTCCCATGTCACATGTAGTGAGAAAAGTAATGCCGTGAATGACATGCAAGTGTTTTAATGTATTTTATCTTTACCACTAATGAAGCTGCACTAATTTGCTGACAATCATATTTCATTTCTTATACCTTCACATTTCTAAGGGAGATATTCACATATCCAACTATCTCAGATTCAGGTGTGTTGGAGAATGTCACATCACTCTTGAGAAAAAGAGATCCCACACACTAGTCTTGCTCAGCATCACAATTGACTGATCATATTAATGATTTGGTCCCTCTGAACTGTTGTCAAAAGTATTTTAAAGAACTCTTACCACAATGATCTTAAATAGATAATGCTCCACCCATCCTATGTGCACAGGTGTGGGACAATTATTCCCCTGAGGGAGTGTCTCTCAGTAAATAAAATATGTATAATCTATCATTATAAAATTTAAAAAAAAAAAAGATACGAACAAGTGATATAGTGCAACCAAAAAATATATTTATATACAGAATTCTTTACAGTAAATTACACTCTATTGAAGAAAATGTATTCCTTGTAGCTTTCATAAATCTTTCACAATTCTGTAATCATATGAACAGTTTGTATCTTGAGTGTAGCCTATATGGGTCTATAAAATCCCCAACCCCTTGGAGCAATATGTGCTATAGAATCTCATTGTACAGCGCTTCGGGGGATAAGTTTTGCAAGTAAAATACTCTGTATTCTTCTCTCATATCAAGAATTTCATCAATATTATGAACTCTCTCTGGCAGAGCCACCTCCAGTGCCCTGGAGTCATCAAAATGTGCTGCTATTGGTTGATCCCTATCATATCTCCTTATGGAGCTCGTGTGTTCACTTATTCTCTGATTTAATGGATGTGATGTATTACTAACATTGAATAACCCACAAGGATCTCTGAGCATGTAAATTACATGCAAAATGTAAAACATGTGATGACATCATTGATAAAATACTTTTTCCCCAATATGACAATGACAAAAATAGTTACCTTTGATTGTATGATTACATATAATCTGTGGCATCCAATTGGAAGGGATTTTAACAAGGCTTGTGTTCTTTTTCTCTGTGATTTCATTTTAGCTTGTATCAGGCAGTCTTTGAGATAAATGGTGATTCTTTCAAATCCACGGATATTGTTGGATCTGATGATAATTTGTGCCAGTGTTTTCTGATAATCAAGCCAAGGCTGTGGCAGTTGGGGGTGTAGGTTATACTTAACATGTTGAGGTACAAATTAAAGCATAATATACCATGTTCTCCAACCATAAGTCTAGAAAATCAACTCAAAAAGCATATTCAGTAGTGAACTTTAAATTGGGATGTTTTTCATTAAGACATAAACTTCTGTAATTCATCAGCCCCCCGGCTCACCTTAAACAGACAAAAGATGTCATCAATGTATCAATACCATTTAATATTTAATTAAAAAACTTAGATTTTCTGAGAGATTATATATGAATTTATCTTTAAAAAGACCAACATATAGATCAGCATACTCTGGGCTACAGTACTGCCCATTGAACAACCATTGACCCGAAAATGATAGTCCCCCTGAAATTTGCAACAACTACATCTTAACACAAATTCTGCCAATTTTCAAATAAATACATTATATGGATTGGCAGTAGTTTTTTTCACTCTCAGCGGGGAATGCTTGTGTAAAGATTCTCTATATCAAAAGTTGCCAAAATTCAGTTTTCCCTTCACACTCTTTATTTCTAAGATGTTGTTGATGAAGTTTAAAGAGTCTTCATTATGAAATAGTAGTGATTGCACATATAGGATGTATACGTTTCAAAACTCCAGTTTTTGCTTAGAAATTGATTTATTCTGATGGGTATTCTCAAGATAAACAAAAACCTCCTTTTGAAAAGTTGGTGTGAGGTCTCTATCAAGTTCTCTTCAGAATTTCTCATTACTGATTTGCTTCTTTGTATTTTTTCCCTGTATTTGTCATAGTCCTGAACTTCTCCTTTTCTGATGATTTTAACAAAATAACAAATCTTCAAATGCTTCCTCTTCTTCTCAGGGCATCTTTTTTTTTAGGTGAGGCCTAGATTTACAATATTCAGACACAGCTTCTTGTTCTACAAGACTACACTATGTTATGTGAATTGTTCACTCTGTGACAAAAGTACTCTTGAGTTTAAATATTGTGTTATTTTCATCATGAGAAAAAGGGATTTTTGAGTAAATCTGTTTGAGTTCAATTTTTCAAAAAAACAAAAACAAAAACAAAAACTTAAATAAATCGAGGATTTCATCAAATTGTCTATCTACAATAGTAGAGACAGTACTGGAATATATACATCAGTTTTTGGAAAGTTTGATAACCGCATTATCCTGTTGTAGTTGCACGACATGGATCTGCGGCTTACGTCTCTTGTTGGACTCTTTCCACTGTCTTCAGCCTTTGAAGGGTTTCAAACAATGCCCTGCGCTAAAAACATGTTTCGCTGTGTTCCTAACTGTAGTCACTGCCACTTTGACACTTCTTGTTGTACAGTCCTCTTGATACTGTGTGGCATTTCTCTGGGGTTGGAACACTTCTTTTTTCTGACTTTCCAGTGGTACACTCTGTTTTACTAATAATTTTCTGTATCTCTTTTGTACTTTTGTATCTTTTTAGCTTATAGTAAGTCTTTACACTTAGCTACAGAAAGACTGATGGATTTGTCTATGGCTCTGAAGTTAGAGCCCAGTTTCTCTTTCATGTTCTATTCATGTTCTTTTCCTATGGGTTTCACCTCTTTCGTTTCTGATGACACGTGTTCAGTGATCAACAGCGTCAGATCAAGTAAACGTGTTCAAGATTTCCCCCGTCTCTGTATGAATGCCTTACATTTCTTGCCTATATTAGGTTCCTTCGGATCCATAGCCACTATGCCCTCTCCACAATAAAATCATCCTGCTGTTTTACAAGTGTAAACCAGGAGAGGTTCACCTTTGTTTTAGCGATAAAAACAGCTAAGATATGGCTGAAGGCAATCAGTAAATGGTAAAATGGTAAGATTAATATCTGGTGATACAAACAGGTATTCTGGAGTGAAACTAAACTTCAAACCACAGAGATTCAGGTAGGAGCTAATCAAGTACTAAGAGCTGACTTCACATACAGAGGTTTCTCCCTAGTCTCCAGTGCAGTGTAGCAAATGAGGAGAGAGGAGCAAACCACCATGGGTTGACCGTGGTCATCCCTCTACCCAGCAGGACTACAGCAGTGTGGCTATCTACTGCTGTTAGGCTGTAGTGGAAATGCATGTCATCTTCAGGCCTGAATCAGCAAGTTACAGACCCCTGGGCAACAGTGTTTGATGGGTCACTAGCCAACATGGTTTGATTGTCAGCCCTCAAGAAATCACACATAACATACAAACTTCATTGGAAAATGAAAAGTAACCATTTAAAGTCACCATTACAACTTGACTAAAAACCTTAAAGTATCGGATGTTAAGCCAATTTTTTTCTTTTTCATAATGACAATAATACCTGTCTGACTGTCTTTCTACTGATCACCTCGGCTCTCCAGAGATTGTCTCTGTGTCTGTCTGACAATCTCCTCTTCTCCTCCCTCTTTCCTCTTCTCCTCTCTCTTGTTCTGGGATTAAAAAAAAGGATGTAAGATGTATAGATATTTTAAAAATAAATCTATGCAAATTTAATCAGTGGGATCTTATCAATCAATAAAATAAATTTTAATCATTTTAGTAACCTGTTTTTTTTTCTCTTCTATCATTAGAATTAATCTTTATTTTTAGAGTGTATGTCAGTTTATTTCTGTATTATTTTAATTTTCCTCAGTCCTTAAATATTTTAAACCGGGTACAACAATGGAAAGCACTTATTATCATCATCATCATCATCATCACCACCACCACCACCACCACCACCACCACTACATTGACCAACTTTGTTCAAATCCTTGCGTTCCATGCTCAGTAGAATCCCAAGTACTGTTTTCACCTATATCAAATGACTGGTTCTTAAGTAAATCCCTTATTTGTGCATATTTTACACAAAGTGCTTTATATGTATCTTTGCAGACAAATTCCAAGGTGTGGATGACAGCAATTTCAATGTCATGTCTACCTAAATGACTGCATTATTGAAAAATCTCTTTCATCGAAAAGTAGAACCTGCGCAAAAGGAATTAAAAGGCTGCATAAGGTCAAAAAAAAACAACTTGCATTTTGACAGCAGCCTTCTATACTGTTGACATCCACCGTGTTGAACGAATATAACCACATGAGTATGCTGCGCAGGGATGCAATGAATTAAAGGATTCTTCTTCAAAGGAGATTGCAGCCTATTATAATGCTTTGACATGTTATTAGCGTTGCCATGGGCCTAGCCTTGACAGTTTGCGACATCTAAATTTTACATTCTCAAGCATACCCATTACAGTATCAGCCAGACTTTCTCCTGTGTGACTCTCAACTGGTTCAAAGCCAAGAAATGTTTCAATTATTTTCCCCTCTTTACTAACAAATCTAAGAATGAACACAAGCTCGTCAATACATGACAGTAGTGTTAGTAGTAGTAGATTCTACAATCACTGAAAAATACTTTGCCTGCTGTATCTCTGTAGCTATTGTTGCTTTGTTGCTCATTTGCTGATTTAATTCCTCAAATATAGTTGATTAAAGATACAATGTGCTGTCCCTACCCTTCTGTCAATACTTATACATGTGCTCAGTGAAGAAAGGATCAAACAGAGATAACCTCCAGAATGCCAAGAAAGTTAACATCATGAGGTGATCCCAGAAATTCATCATCCTGACGGAAAAGACGCCGCCCTTTGCTTAAAAAACTAAATGACAGCTACAACACCCTTCAGCACCTCCAGCCAAAACTGCTTCTCTCCTTCCAGCAGTCCCTCTCCCAGTGCCAGATGAGCACCGAAGCAATGCCAACATGCAGTCAGTGTGCTTTGAGCTTTTCTCATGATCACACGTGTTTGGGGTTTTTCTAGTTACAAAAGAAAAATTCCCTCTGGAGGGTGAATATGTAAATGCTGTTTCATGAAACATTTTGGCATTTGGGAGATGAGAAGTTAAGAGATCATTAGTGAGGGAGTGCACTTCATCTCCGTAGCCCACATCATTAGTTGATGCTGGATACTTTGCTTCTTTGGTTGTGAAAGGCAACAGGCCCCTCAATCGATGAGGACAGTGCAAGCTTCATCACTGATTTACCCTCAGAACGCTGGGTCACATAGCTCATAAATCCACTGTGATTGTGAATTGCTGCTACAGCTAGCCTCAGGTTCAGGTGGGCTGCTGTAAGCACTAACAAGGTTAGTCTTAGCTGGCGTGTCATCTGGCTGAATATTTTCCTTGTTGACATTGAGAACAACGTTTTCATCCCAATTTTGTTTAATGAAAAATGTCACCTGATGGCAGACTTCTTAACAGTGATGCCTCCCTCTCCTCTTTTTCTAATTTTCTCTTTTTTTTTTGCTGCAACCACTTGTACTGGTTTTCTCCATTTTTGACTAACATCGGTTTTTCATGTATAGGAAAGTAGGTCAGCTTAAGTGGGGTCAAGAGAACAAATATTCCTGTAGTTTACTTGATTCTATTTTAGGTTAAAAAAAAAAATAAAAATGAGCATGATTTTATTGGTTATATTTGGCTTCATGACCTTTGCTCATTGGATAATCTGACCAAGCTCTTCAGGACTCTGCAAAGCTAATCCAGACACATCTAGACAAGAGGAAATACCCTATTAGTCTACAACCGTACCATCCATGAAACCAATTCTAATCCTTAACCATGCTTGCAGCATGGCTCTGAGGATGAGAATGTTGGTCTGTCAGATGGTCCACCACTTTGGGCTAAACCTCGTCTCCTAGATATTATGTTTATATACAACTAACCTGCCACAGCAAATACATTTTTCTAGGAAACAGTAATCCCTGTTTGGATTACGCTGAGAGTCAGAGTTCAGTGGTTTTTTTTGGGATTTTTTTTTTTTTTAAATGAAGGAATCAACATGTTCATTAATGAGAGTGGATTCACAAGAAGGTGGAAGTGGTGGAGGGCAGATGTCCAAAGCACACAACTGCTGCACTAGAGATGGGGGTTCAAATTCACAGTCCTTTCTGTGATTAGGTTTAGGCAACAGGAGCACTCTGATTAAGGTTAGAGAAAGGTCATAGTTTTTGTTAAATGTAAATAATCACTTTGTGTCTGAAATCACTGAACTTTTCTCAGTATTAAACCAGACCACAGTCTCCTCTTAACCTTAACCGAATGCTGGGAGTGGCAAACATAACCATAAAAAAGTCCAATAATGCTGTACTCACTATAAGTAGAGAAAACTAAGCCTCAACTGTACTTTGTGTTTAGAGCTAATTAGCGAATGTTAACAGTATTTCAAAATTGTCATTAAGAGTGTTTTAGGATGCTCATGAGCATTTAGCTTAAAGCACCACTGAGCACAAATACAGTATCACAATAATAAAATGAACCATGCTTAACTGATGTCTAGATCTAAAAGGCTCTATGGGTTTATTCCATCAGTCTGAGAAAGAAATAGGATGATCAAAAGGAATTCAGCACATATAACCTCAATTATAAATGTTACAGTACATCACACAACATAATGTTTTCTTTGAAGAGCATTTATGTAATATTCACCTCACTTATACAATTAAATATGCATTATAAAAAGAAACGTTACTTTAAAAACCAAGAATCCCAAGGAAAAATGTCTGGAAAACACTGGGTTAGGGCATCATGGTTGGGGCTTTTAGGCAACAAAATGACGTCTTATATTACGGATGTATTTTAAAAACCAAGATACTGGAGAAAAACATCTGATCTGCCTTGCAAATTGGACAGAAGAAGCAAATCCACATTTCTTATTTAGGAACCATCAAACAATGTAGCAAAAAAAAAAAAAAAAAACCCACATACTATTTTAGACCCTTAGTTTGGACTATGTGACTATGTCGGTAAAACCCAGCCACAAATCCCCAGGTTTTTTTTTTTGAAGGATTTCCCCATGGTGATGGATCAAAGACTCAAGAGAATTTCATATGGGAAGCTGTATTTTACCTGACCTTGAGAATTACAGTAATTTATTCTCAGCTTTCCAAGGAGCTGGCACAGAGAATGATATTAACATCTGTTGGGTCACAGATCACGTCTAAGAATGTAACGCTGCCTGTGATTTTTTTTTGCATGAGATGTATTTAATAGAGATAATATGATAGGGAATATAAAATTAAGGTCAGATAGAACAGAGTGAAGCTCAAGTTCAATGCTGCACAAGGATAATAAATTCTTGTACTTTGTTCAGTATCTTTCCTGAGTAATTTCCTATGTTTTCCAATGGTATTGTTTGAGTTTGTTGGTTTCCATGGGTTTCTATACAGTACATCAACCAATGACATTGTCTTTCTGCCATCAAGTGAGTGCTTCCTGCAGTGAATGTGTCTGTGTGGACAACGATGTGGGCTGCTTGAATTGGAAATACAGCAGCAGGCTGACAACATGCTGCAGGTCAATTTCTAGTTTGACCAGTAGGTGTGAGATGATTGTGTCAGTTTGATGCAATACAGGATCTTTCTTGACCTTAGACTGTAAGACAGAGGCTTGTGACATTATATTCAAAGACTAAAAGTGAATTTTTGGCAATATGATGACATTTTTACTGTTTACCTTTTGATATAATAGTTGAATTCAAGTACTAATTTGTTAAAATGGCAACCATATCATTTTTAGAAGTCTTCATTTTGATCTGCATTTATATTCAGGATATTAAAGCTGGCGAGATTTCACCGCTGACATTACAGATATTATTTAGGTATCAAAGTTCTTCTAATGGCAGAAATTTCTAAAAAGACTGTGTTTAGAGCTTTGACATAACATAGTAATGTTGATAACCAGCAAGTAACTTATTTACCACCTTAGTCATGTAGTGCCTCTTTACCCACTACTAATCATTAAAAAAAAAAAAAAAAAAAAGCTCAATTTTTTTTAACACAATCATAAAACATCATGCATTTGGTCTTACTGAACAGCAAAACCACACTGAATATTCTGTCTTTACAAACATACTGATACAGAGCAAATATTTGAAGAAAGACAATATTTCTCCAAGCATATATAGTTCAAAGCAATTCAACGGGCTCACAAGATTTAAATTTTGTGGCCTTGCTAATACATTGACATTAGGTGCTAAAGATTAAGTTTGTCAGTCATGATGTATTGAAAAACTTTTCCTTATTTGCTAAAGCTTGTTAAAATGGTAGACAATCAACATTTCTGCTTTTATAATTTGATGAGAAAATAAATATTAAAAACAAAATATATCAGTGTCTTTCAAATCATTTAAGCATTAAAACTGTATCATTCAGCCCAACTTTAAGCCACATCAGATCTATATCTTTTATCTACCAAGTCATGTGTAAGCTTGTGCAATTATCAAAATTAACACTAAAGAGTGAATGATGAAATAATACAAAAATACTGTAGATGGGATAGCCCAACCATTTTGGTTGTGAGCCACATACAAAAAAATTTCAAAAGTCACAGGCCAAACAATATTAAACGTGGCAGTTTTCAACTAGTTACCGTGCAAGAAAAATTTTTTTAGACCGGAAATTTTCTATCAAAAGTAAATATATGATACACTGAACAGTTTAACAGTTAAGATTACAGCAGTTTATTGATGTGCTCATATATCACAGTAATCATTTCCGTATCTTAAATTTGAGATTGTCATGATTTGTCTCTCTGTTCACTTTGCCCCATTACATCATCCTCAACTCACTGTTCCCAGGACACTTTCCTTCCCTCGTCTCCCAGACCTACCTTCCTCTCGCTACCCACCAGATGCCCTCAGACTTCTCTCCGTGCCCATTCACACACCTGATCCCGCTTATCATCAGCCCTGTCCCCATAGACCCACCTGTTTTCAGTTTCTCATTTTCTCTGCCAGTAGTTATAGCAGCCCTTTGTCCCCAATTAGTGTCAGATCATTAGTTTTTGTCCTTAGTTATGTTCCCTCCCTACCATAAGTGTGATTTTCTTTTATTAGAATATTTTACTGCACCTACCTGTCTTTTGTCTGCATTTGATTCCTCATTCCACTATACTACAGTTGAGGACAGATAATTTCACCAAATTTCAGTATGAAAAGGCTTGGTAAAAAATTAGAACAGAAGAAAAGATTAAAAAAGGTACATCCTGGTTGAAATTATTGGCACCCTGAATTTTAAGCACAGAATTCTGAATATCTTTAGAAATATGTGCAAATTATAATATTGTGTAACAGTGCACATTGAATAAAATGTCCAAAGCTACAGAACAACATTAACAACAATAAAAAAAAATTGCTTTCAAATTGTTTGTTGAAAAATGTACAATAGACACAATTACTGGGCCCTTTTGATGAATTTAAATTAGTTCCTAAAACAAAATAGAAAAACAAATACAATCAACCTTTACTTTACATTTTATTGCATAAAAAAGGGGCTGATGTGTCCTGTTTCTTTTTTTTTTACAAGAGAGCTCTCTGAGAGCGTCAGAAATGATCAAATTATCAAAAAACACATCACTTCCAAAGGCTACGAGGTGATCACCAAAGACCTTGAAATCCTTGAAATAATGTTATCAAGAAGTTTCACGGTCATAAAACCGTTATGATGATTCCAAGGTGTGGTGCTAAGTAGAAATTTCTAGGATGGTTGATGGTAATTCTGGACAAACTAAACCAAGTATGGCTCAATGGTCAAAGGCCAAGGAGACACCGCTACTGAAAGAGAGGCACAAAAAGTTAAGACTCTTCTTTTAAAAAACACTTTCATAGATAGGCCACAGACTATCTGGAATAATCTCCTATGGAAAGATGTAAATTCTTTGGAAGAGCAGTACATCAATTTGTTTATAAGTGACAAAATAAAAACCATAAGGAAAAGAACATCCTACCTAAAGTCATGAAACCTACAGTAAAACACGATGGAGGTTCTATCAGGCTGTGGGGCTGTTTTGATACCTCTGAGCAGGACTACTTCTTTTAAAAGGAAAAGATGGACTGTTTTAACCTGACCAGCAATGAGTCCTGACCTAAACCCCATTGAAAACCTTCTGTGTGAGCAAAAAGGACTCCCGCAAACTCAAGAGTGGAAGTGTGTGGAACGTGCAAGAAGCTTCTTGATGTCTACAAGAAATATTTACAGGCTGTCATTGGGAATTCTGTACTTGATATTCAGGGGTGCCAATAATTTCAATCAGGATTGTACTATCCCCATCTCCAAAATACCTGCCCCACTCTCTAGCAGTCCTGTGTCTTTCAGTCTGGTCCCTCTTGCATATAAGTCTTTTACAGTGCTGACCAGGAAAAAAAGGAATTATACAGTTCCATAAGTTCTAATATTCATATCCATAGAAAAGTGTGTGTGTGGATTCATGTGTATGTGTGTGTGATGGTCCATGCAGATACTGCAGGCGGTAATAATGTATTTGTAAACAATCCAGAAAACCAATGCTTAAAAATGTTTAATAGGTATATAAATCATTGCATTATACCATGTTTTCAGAATGTAATTTATAAAATATATTTTACCTCAATATTGAAAGATACTGTAATTGCACTTTTTTAGAAGGTCTGTTTGAGGCTATATTTTATAGAATCTTCTATTTTAGGCCTCATGTGGCTGCCATTTATGAAAGTAATGAAAAGCAAAAGAACAATTTCGCAAAATAGTTATATTAGTTTTTTTTTTATTAGTTTTTGTACTTCACCACTAAATTATTTATTTTTTATTCACATCTTATCCACTTTGACAACATTAAAAATGCCCATTCCTTTTTAGGAAGCTGCACTGAAAATAAATGCATTGAAAAAAAATATTTTTAAATTTCAATTATTGAACAAAAAAAGTTTAGTAAAGGTTTAACACTGACAAATTAGGTAAGTTTTTTTATACCCAATAAAAGTTTTTGTAATGCTGTTATAACAATTATAAGAAACTGTTGACACGTGTATTATAAATTGTAATGAATTTGTAATAATTTAAGATTAAATGTGTTTTTGATGCTATTTATGTACTTATATTATCTTTTTAACACATAATAATTTCAATAAACATAAAGATTAGTAAGGTTTTTAATATTGTTTATCTGACACTTATTACAAGGGCCATAAAAGCATTACCACAAACTGCATCGCAGGATGATGTTGTTATGTAGCCATAGTAAAAAGTAAATGTGCTAATTAGCACATCACTTAGGCTACTGTTTATTAGATATTGTTTTATTAAATTTCAGTGATTACATTTTTTAAGTGATTGGGGGTGGCAAGAACATCACATAATAACTGTGTCACACATTTTTAGCTCACCAACAATGGCAGTTCACTCAATGGGAGCAGTGTTGTACCTTGGATGGAAGAAGACCTGGTAAGTCAGGAGCAAGTCTTGTTATTGAGATGTTATTGAGAACATCACAGAGATGGCTACAGGTCAACTTGGTTCCCATTCTGCTTTTGTTCAGAGTCATCAGTGAAAAGGATTGCTTACGTGTAGGGAGCCGAGGAGACCTGGCCTTTTACAAACTCTTTTACAAACTACCAGAACTCTGGCAGGGGGATGGAGTAGGTGATGTTGACTCTTCAGAGAATAGTCACAATGGAATTCATTAACCTCCAGCTGCATGCTCTCATCAACTCCTGCAGCATTAATCAAGAAAGGGGTTGTGAATAACTTGAAGCCTTTGTCAATGGCACCAAAGTCTGGGAGACACTGATTGAATTCTGTCAGAAAAGATGGCATTATTGACATATTTCACCTTTTTTGTGGGAAAGCAGCCTTAAGTTCCAATAGTGTGGGGAAGTGTGCCACATTGAAGTTGCTTGGCTGTGTCTCAGAGAGACAGAGCTTCACACAGAACACTTTCAGGTGTGCAAAAACATTACGCACAAGCTCCTCTTTCCCTTGCAGACTCTTGCTCTTTTTGTTTACTTGGCTAATTGGATAAACTCAAAAAACAAGTTCTGCCAACCACAGAGGGACACTTAGTTCATGAAGTGGTCAATTTCTCTCTGATCAACTTCTGGTCAATATCACATCTCAGGTAAAAAAATCTTTCCAGCAAGGAGCTGTGAACGAACTATGGCACATGAGTGGTAGATTACCTCTCTATGTATGTATGTATTTAGCATCAACTTCAGATAGGAAAGCCTAGAATTCTCTGTGATAGAATTTTCATGCTATAATTAGGCTGAGGTTCATCACATAGCTGAGCTGGACTGCCTTGGCACGGATTGGCTCTTGATGGATAGGCCAATGCATTTTAGTTGCCTCACCTCCACTAACGTGAACCTTCCTGCACTCCATAGCAGTCATCCCATTCTACTCCCCTGTCATCACTGGAAACCCATCCGATATAACTCCACACAGTTTGTCCCAGGGCAGTTTCATGTCTTCGATCACAGTAGATACAGTTTCAAAAATGTCCTTACCCCATCGTGGTGCCCGTTACCCTCCTAAGATCAAGCAGTTCCTTGATTATTCTAAAGTTGTATGTAACTGAAATCTGAACTACGCAACCCAGCAGGCACTGGCCGGGAACTTAGATAAACTGTGACCTCCATTCCTGAAAAAACTAGATGAACCAAGGTTATACTGTAAATCAGATCAGCTACACCAGACTATGTACTATTTCAAGTGTTTTCTAAAGCCTAATTTTGTCCCTCATTCCTCTACCATTAGTTCATGACTGCTCATCACAGATAAGAATGAGCCAATGGAACTGTTTTTCCAAAGAACCCAGTAAGCATGCCTAATCCTATTTTAAAGAGCTCAACTGGGGGAAGCTGCCTGATATCCAATCCAGCCAGAACCAAAGCCTGGAGATGCTGGTGCTCCGCTAGACCCTGCAGATCTGGACCACTGAGACACAGAGTAGCTGAATGGTTGAGATGCAGATGGTCTCATGGGCTATTCAGTGGGTGCCACAGTGGAGCTTCACTGGAGGCATCAACAGTCTAGTTGTAAATACATTATGTGTGGTCATCACTGGAGGCGAGGATGGGATCATGGAAGGCACAGACGGGGGTGAAAAAAGATAAAGACAGAAGAAAGAAAGACAGAGAGGACAAACAGCCAAAGTGAATTAGACTAAGTGGTGGCTAATGAGAAAGTTTGAGGGTGGCTCTATTTACCATCTACCGTATCAATAAGGTCACCATTCTAATCCTGTGCACTGCAGTAAAGGAAAACAACATTTCATATTAACCAATTATTTATTAAAATGTAAGCATTAATCAAATAATCACAAAAAACTGCCAAAAAAATATAATATGGTCACTATGCTAATATGTTGAGTTTGTGTTATGGTGTATGGAGGGAAAATTACAAAATTGTATCCCTGTCCAAATACATACATCCCTAACTGAATTCATTTAGTGCTTTGCAAGCTTTGTAAAAGTTGACTAAATGACTACATTCTCATTTTTTGTGGATTGGGTAAGTTTCACTTTTAAACTACAAAATGGTGCCACCTAGTGAAAAAAAACTAAGAAACAAAAAACAAAATACAACTCTATTTCCTTTGGCAGGTAACCATAACAGAATTCATGCGGCCTGAGTATATTTTCATTGCAAGCATAGAAGTCATTTATTGGCTCATGTCCTGCACTGCACCCTGTTATTCTGGGAAATTGGTCAAATTTTTCTAAATCAAAGTACTTTGCAAAATTTCAACACACTGTTACCAATGATATTAACAAGGGCCAAGAAAGAAAACAAAAAAAGTAAATAATTTCATTTTGTACAGGGAATGCAAAGAGCAGCCACAATAGCTGAGACATTCCTCCACAACAATCCACATTCTCTACCTAAAAAAACCCTAACACATTTTTAATAAGGCTCATACACCAAAGGCTAAAGCATGTCAATATACAAGACATTGCTGAATATTTTGAATGCTTCTTGCAGCTCAGCCTTAAGCCTCCTGATATGCCTCAAACTTGTGACACCAGGGCTTCATGCATGTATGGATGCACAGGTTTCCTGAGCTGTTTTTGACCAAATCGTTACATACATTCATCCTGAAATTCCTGCAGCATATGAAACAGCACTGGAGCGATAACACCTTATACATTCCTTACCACCTCCTTCTCATGAGCTTTCTTTTTTTAGCTACACAAGCAGCATCTTTATAAAGTAAAAAGCTACGAGCCATTGTATTCTCTTCTCCCTGTTCAGGATATAAGGAAAACAACACGCAATGCTTTTTAGAAAACAGGAAAGAAGATTAAGGAAAAAATATTTACAGACCTTGCCAGCTTCTGAGATGCTACCATCATACTATCAGGAGGAAAATTTCACTTTCTGCATAGCCCACATCCCATAACACTGCATTTACATGTTTCAAGAGATGACAATGTCATTTGCATAAATTTAATGAGTCTTTCAAAGGCAAAAAAAAATGGACACCTGCGGCAACAAGCTGACATTGTTCAAAGGCCCTTTCCCCTTATTACTTACAATATTGGCCTTGGCTTGCAGACAAAGCAATGTTACACAGATAATCAGGAGGTTTGACATCTCCTTCTCAGAGAGGTTGTTTTCTTTGGGGGAAAAATGTGCACAGGAGATGGAATTTCATCCCCCGCTAAATGGATGACATAGATAGTTAGGATGATACCAGTATGAGGGCTTGTTTCTCTGGGACGGGCTTGCAATCACCAGTACCAAGGCCAGTGTATAATGGCTGGCAATGCAAGACACCTCAGCCTGTGGTATTTTGATGAAAGCACATCAACTGTCAGCAACAAAATAGGCAAACTAATTACCAGTGTAAGCTGATTTCCTGGTTCAAGCTCTACACAGCAGTAGCCCTCCCCAAGCACAGGGTATAATTGTTAAACTGAGAAAAGGTACATGTTCTGGGTAGATACACCAGAGACTGTGTAAGTGAATGGGATTGAGTGTATGGAAATGAAATAAATGTCCTCCTCTTACTGCGAAATGCTTTGTGAATTCCAATGAGGGGAAGATGGTCTCTGCGGCAACGACAGCAAGGATTTACACTCTCTCCACAATTCAGGCTCCTAATGTGGATCTATGACATGATGCCATACAGGGTAGCACAGACCTTTTGTCTTCATATCAGCAGATATGAAAGAGAAGTCTATGCAAGCACTACAAAGATGGCATTTTTGAAAAGTCTGACTATACTTTGTCATAGTCATTTACATTTTCAGTAGCTCCCCCTGTTAAGCCATAGTCAGCAGCTTATTGTTCTTGCTCCCGACTCATTTATTAGACACTGATGAAACAATGGTGACACATAAGCTCTCTTTTGTCAGGGCCAAGCTAAGTTAATTAATTAGCAATCCATGCCGCAGTGCCAGGAGGTTGTTGATTGTATCATTCTAAGCCGTCATCCTGTGTAAATTGACTGAGATTGAGATCTAACAAGGCTTTGACCTGGATCCCTCCCCAACAACCTGATGTGTAAAGCCTCGATGAGGGGTTTTAGGTGGGGGATGCTAGAGGACATGTTATCTTTAGTCATGCCATCAGCTTCATTAGCTCAGAGAAGCAAATGCAGCAGTAGTCAAACACTTGCTTAGATTTTTTTATTTATTTATTATTATTATTTTTGTTTAATAACTGAAGGATTGGTATGCAACCTTGAAAAGGGTGTCCCTTATCAAGACCTGAAAAATTCTAGTGCATTAATTAAAACACAGTTAAAACAAAATGATGAATTTTAGTTTTCAACCCAAACTTTGTCTTCTACTTTGTCCTTTAGTGTTTGAGTTTGTTCCCATGGTGATAACCTCACTGAAATGATTCCAACAGTTTTGCAGTGGCTATCAGCGATTTAAATTGTCATTCAGTTGCAGTACAGGAGCAACAATATTCAGGAGGTGTCTTGTGACCTGCTCATTCCTTTAATGAAAACACAAGCACTAAAATGCATGGGGCAATTGGTTCCATATCCTCAGCAGAAAAAGTAGCATTGGTGGTCACACCAAAGTGGTTTGTGAATGCATCACCATCTCCACGGGCCATCTGCTGCTGTAAGGCACAGTGACTGTTGAGTGAGCAGGCCCCATGGGCTCCAGAGGAAGGTTACAAGTCTACTCATTCTCATTTCACATGCTCTTGGAAAGAATGCTTGCTTCACATGCTGATACACAGTCAGGTGAACTTGAGTTGTGTTCTAGACATCACAAGTTTTGCATAAGATATTTTCTCTGAATCCAGGTTTTGATTCCTTGTACAGTTATGCTGCAAATATACACGGATCAATCACAAGATTAAAACTGGTAAATGGATTTAATGTTGTAGATTTGATGTATAGAGTCAAGTAGTTCCCACCTGCTGCCAGTGCCATGTCTGGGTTATGCGCTACACTTCATAATGTAATGGCAATACAATCACATAAAGGGTCTCAAAAACTAACTCTAAATTTAAACAAACAATTAAAATTTTCAAAAAACATATTCAAAGCCCTCAGTTACCAGTTTTTATAGGTACACTGAGTTAAAATTAATGCATCCTAATACAACAATCCTGCAATTAATCCTACTTTCAAAAAGACTATTATGCTCTTTTTGTTAAGCTGTTTATTGAGGTTTTGTTTTTGTTATTTTTTCCAATTGATTGAAGCCTTACATTTAGATAATGCATAGAGGTTGTAAGGAGGTTGCTGGCAGGGTTCATATCCTGAGACTCACATGTGGTTAGGTTTAGGCATCAAAAACACTTTGGTTAAAGTTAGGAAAATATAATAGTTCCAGTTAAATGTTAATTTTTTTTTTTTTTCTGTATCAAACCAAAACCACGATCTTTCCCTGACCTCAAACTTAATGTAATCATAAAAGAAAAACATGCTGCAGTTGCTAAGAGCTCATATTATATTTCAACACTGGATATTTTGATGGAAAACTAATTAAAAAATATTGTCAAAGCACACTTTTTGATACAGTATGTTCAGAAAACATAATTGGGATGCCATGACATTTCCCCCAAAACATTTGTTAATGCTAATTAGTTGCAATTAGTTGTCCACTTTTTGCACACTTCATTGTGTCAGAAATTTAATTTTACTGAAGATAAAAAAATGCTCATAGGTAAAACAATAGACACCTATAATTGTGTTTCATGCTGGTGACGCTCTCCAATAAAGCCCTTTATGTTCTTAACATTATCAGGTTAAAATCATCATGAACTGAATTATTTTTGCAAAGCCTGGTAGAAAATTGCAATATAAGTAGTGACACATGACGGCATACCTCCATTATGCATTCAGTGTCTTACTATCAGCTATTTCATGAATAAGAATAAAATTCTTTTTCAATACTTAAATAAGAGTTTTTGCAACACAAATGTATATATAGTTTTTATTCACACATTTATAGTATTAAAAAAACTGAACTCTATATTATGAATGCCTTTCTATGAATTGTAAACAATCATTAATTCTATGGATTGAAAAAAAAAAAAGCCGCTCTAGGCATTTACTCTCTTACAATATTCACGCTGTCAAACAGTGAAGGGTACCTCAATACATTTACTAAAGTACTGTTCTTGAGTATTTCCCTTTGAAACTACCTCTACACCTCTATTTTTCACAGAGAAATATTTTACTTTTTTAGCTCACTACATGTATTTGACAACTGCAGGAACTATATTTACTTTGCTGTTCGCCTTAAAAAGTTGATGAGTTGATTTGTCAGTATTGGGTTTAAAAATGCCATTTTTCCAAATCAAAACCCCATTGTGAAAAAACATTTTCAAATCTTTTTTTAATTTTGAAAAACTGAAAAGTAATCAGGTCCCCTGTCTCCCCAGACTCTGGTCAGGTGAATCCTATTCGCTCGGAATATCCTTGAGATGTGTTTATAACTTGATTGGAATCCACCTGATGTAAATTCATATAATGGTTTAATTCCGTTAATCTTATTCCTTTGAATTGTCTGTTTTCTTTTTTTAATGAAATTATTCTAGAGGGGCTTTTGTAAGATATCAACAGCCTTTTATTTAACTTGCCACCCTCACATACTGTAAGTGTCTCTCATTTTCTTTACATTGAGATTGCCCAAAAGGCTTCAGTGCCAGACATTAATGGTGTGCTCCCCTTATTCATAACAGGGTTATACCTGAGTGACAAACAGTCAAGGAATCAACAATGGAAGTTTCTACTGTTATTATTTAATTGGCTCCTCTGCCTTGCTGAATGTTCTCATATTGTATTATTTTAGATTAACCTCCTATAGCCACTGGTTTCTAGCTGCGCTGAATAATCCCTTGCACCTCCCACAGAGAGACATCAAACTGAACTGGACCTGCTTAGACAGCCTGGTGGAAACTTCACAAAGTAACTCTAACAGTTTAACCTCTGAGGAAGCTCCAGTAGTGATTAATTTCCCCCTTTACACTACTGTAATTGTTCACACCTGGGGGCACTAAACACTACCAAAGGCCATAACCTCGTGACCCGTTCATTTCAAAGGGATTACCATGCCTTACTGAAATTTAGGCAATCGTGTATAATTGCTAGTTCACAGCATCTGCACAGCCTCTTACTGTATAATTAATGTATGTGGTTTGGTATGTATTAAATTTCATCTTTCTTTCTTCATTGTTTAAATTATGCAACTCTGACCTTTATCTGGTTGCTTGTGAGCATTACAAGAAAGAGGCGGCTGAGATGAGCAGATGAAAATGTACACTTAAAAAAAAAAGATGCCCGGCGTCGCTGTGAAGGATTTCTGTCAGATTTCTATTGACTTTTATGGCCTTTGCTTTAGAAGACCAGACGACCTTGTCAAGATTCGGTTCCTGACTCCCTCACAAATACATGCTTTTGATCTGACTTTTTGGGCAACTGGTAACAGTACAGCATTACCTATAATGAAAGATTGGGGAAAACTTAATAGCGTTGTAGCCCTGGTTTACTGTCAGCTAGTTTTTTTTTTTTTTTTTCCTTCTTCAGACAACTGTTCTCGCTACTTTCACAAGTAAAATGAGAACTATGGGGTAAATATGTGTGAATTTATATGGTTCAATGCATCCTGCCATTTTCTGTGATGGCAGGCATTTCACCCTGCCTTCAAGTATGGAAATTCTCAACATCTAATTTACCTTATAAATGTGTGTTCACTTCACTATACCTTATATGAGCTAACGCATTCTAATCATTTGAGGCCCCCTTCATTCACTTTTTTCTGGAACAAAAATGTAATTAATGTAATGATGAAACTTTTGTTGAAATTCTTGGTAAAACGGATTTTTTTTGATAAAGATGAATAAAGTCTATAAACATATAATTAATATTAAAAGAGAAACAAACATTGTTCTAAATGTTCTAAAATGTCTAAAATTAATTCGATGAACTTAATGAACAAATATATGTAGTTCTATAATAATTTACATAATATCCATCCAATATTATATCCATAAATGGCTTTGCTTCTACTAAAGCACAAACTATGATTGTGGCTTGCACTGTAGTGGCCTAAAAGGTGCATCATTAATAATTTAGAACAACACTTGAAAACCTCAAATATGTTTAAGACTGATTTAAACTGAATTTTTATTTGTATCATATAAATAGAAATGTTTGAAGTTCCTAGCATTTATAAAAACACATTCTTGGCTTTTAATTGGAAAGTAAGCTTCCAGATGGACAGGGCTCCTAATTTCAGTCCCCGGTGCTGCAGCTTTGCCATATTAGCAACAGGTGGATGAGAATGAGCTGCAGATTACACAGCCACTATTTGCATGTTGATGAGTGGCGGGTTACTTTAATGTGCGGTAGATGAAGGGCTTCTAGCTGGATGCTCTGTCTACACAGCTTGAACTCACACACATAACATGTAAGTAAACAGCACAATGTGGAGAACACTACAATTACCTCAAGAATACCATGTAATCCACATAAAGGTACTGTATATATACAGTGGGATCCAAAAGTATGAGACCAAATTGAAAAAATATTTTCATGTAAACCTTGAACCTGGAAGCCAGAATGTTTGAGAGTTGACAATTGTGTCAATCCCCTAGCCAGCACCTGGACATGGTGCTGGCCACTAAACTTGTGCTTGTTTCTACTGGCTCCATCAATGTTTATTCATTCATTGTGTGTATTTTTATGATTTGGGATCTGTGCTACAAATTTTCAAAATCAAAATGGTAGGTAATGTCCTATCAGTAGAGCATGTTATAATCTGTGACTCCGTGAGAAAACACATTGGAATGGGTCCTAGTGACCTGTACTGGACACACATGAGGGAGGGGGGTTATTGATTATTCAACTTTGGAGTAAAAATGGTGTGTTTGGTGTGACTGATGCACCTGATTAGCACAAGACACATAGTGACATATTATTATTATTTGTTCACTTTATTTCTGTCTGATAAAGGCCACATATTTATTTGGTTTCTCCATTTTATAAATTGTTGTTGTTTACACTGTTTGGTGTAATAAACCTGACAATTGGCTAGTTGCTACCATCCTCTCTGATGATGCTGTTGATGACACCTTCCAATAAAGCCCCTTATATTCTCAACAAAATCAGGTTATTTTTGCAAAGTCTGGTTGAAAATTGCCATATAAGTAGTGACACCTAATAGCATATCTTTATTATGCATTCAGTGTCTGATTCACAGCTATTTCATGTGAAAAAATAAAATGCTTTTTTCAACTGTGTGTTGCAACATAAGCATTTAAACAGTTTTTATTCAAAGATTTACAGTATTAAAAAAATATGAATTACTGTAAATTGCTAACAGTCATTGATTCTGTGGATATACAAGCTGCTGTAAACATCCACTCTTACAATATATTATATATTGAACTTGTGTTTTAAATGTTTTGAATTAATTTATACTTGTCATTGCAAATCCAATGCATTTTCTAAAATGGTGATAAATAATAACAGTGAAAAGTAACTCAATACATTTACTAAATTGCTTTATTGAGTATTTCCCTTTCATACTACTTCCACACCTCTATATTTCACAGAGAAGTATTGTAATTATTCAACAACTGCAGTAACTATAGTTACTTTGCCGATTAAGATGTTAAACAACAGAACATAGGTGTTGCTTTGTCATACATGTTACACATGTATTATTAAAAAATAGTTTTTAACTGTAAATAATTTCAGGCATTTACAGAAATTGTAAGTTATTTTCACACTTCAGAGATAAAAAAAGATCTGGTGGAGCGGAACATGATGTAGCCAGATGTTATGGATGCTGGTGCACAGACTATAGCTTTGGTGATCAATGATCAATGATGATAATCAAATTTTGTAGTAAAGCAATAAAGTTTTAATTTTGATACTTCCTTACTATAGATGTTTCCCATCACACCGCATGTTTCTGTTGCTCATTTTAGAAAGAATTAATCATTTGCTAGTTTGAGATAAACTTGTTGTAGAGGAAAGTCCCCTTTAAGTTACAAGAGCAAACAGTTTAGAGATCTTCTCCACAGGATCGGCAGTGTCTTCACCAACCCCACAAAAAGCAGGTCAACAACACATAAGCAAGACCCCAAACTTTCTAACTTAAAGTGACCAACAAACACCAAAACAAAAGATAAAAAAATCCTTCTGCATGACCACTTAACCAGAGCACATTCTTGGTCACGGATGACCCTTCAAGCCCCTTGGCAGTCAAGAGCTAGCATCTTGGAATGCCTGTTATACATCCCTATATGGGATATCAACCTTTGATAACAATCAACACACCATTTGCTGCAACAACCCCCTTCTGAGAACCTTTCACCTAGTAGTTGCCCACTTTTAACCTGTGAATTCAGATTTTGAGATTCAAACAGCACATACACATGAAGAGAGGGAACACCCGAAGTGCACGGCCTAGACTCCCTGCTATTTGCATCAAGACAAAGAACTAAAAAACATGGACTGTAAAATGTAGCCATGAGCCTGATTTTGAGAGCATGATTTTTGTCTTAAGAAAAGTTGATTTTGAAAATTTACTGTTTGTGTAGATGTAGTAATGTGTTTATTTTTAGTTATAAATTTGTTCTCCTATTCTAAATTCAAGAGGTATACAAAAACAGAACTTCATCCTTCTTGACAGCATAACCATCATTTTTAGTTTCATTCTGCTTGTCCATATCTCAAAATGCCAAATCTAGAATTGAAAATATAATGTAGCGATTGTTATGAGATTGTTGACAACATGTTAAGTCAAAGTAATGACTTTTAAAGATAGCAAATGAGCTCTTGTGACTTGACTTCTGACATGACCTGCTGCTTCTCAGAGAAACAATCTTTTCATCTGTCACAATCTCAAAATAGATTCAAAACTTGTTTACTCATTTATTCCCCTACCAAAACATTGTGTTTTTGAATCTCCCTTTTCCTTTTGTTTCTTTTCAATTTGTTTGTTGTAGTGTTTAGTATTTGTCACTGTAACACTAGTAATAAACATTCTGTATAATAATAATGTTGAACCTGTTTGTGCCTTCTTGTGCAAAAACATTATTAGAATTAATAACAATAATAATTCCAATTGATCTCTCTTGTTTGGCCAGCAAGAAGGGCTATTCCATTGTGTTATACACACTCTAATATGACTTATTTTGCTGGACCAGTACTTTCATATGTGAATTGCGTACAGCAATTTTTTCATAATTCATCCTCAGAATCATTATACCTTTTGAGCATCACAAATTCTTAAATTGATATACTGTAACTATTTATTAAACAACTTCATATTGATTATTGATCAAGTGACCAAGTGTAATGTAAAAGGCATTACTTGTACTGACAAAGATTGTGCAACTAACTCTAACAATCCTTTTAGTTTGAGCCTTTTAGTCTTTTCTGGATCACTGTTTATGTACCTGACTCACAGGTCTGATCTCACCAACAGCAGACAGCTGTTTTCAATGAAAAAGCTCTTAAGTATTCATTGTGCACTATACCTGCCCAGCACCAAATGGCAGTCAGACATAGGGGAGCAGCTATCAAACTGAAGAGGTGATTATTTTTCAGAGGACAAAAGAAAGCTACAACAAGACTGTATTTTGTCTAGTAACTTGTTCAGTTGCCAGCAAAATGACTTCCGCTATTCTGCTATTATATGTCCATGTTGGATAGCTTTATCTGAAGCCTGAATAGGCCAAAAAAAATGCCACTTTAAGATGAACTCTGGCACAAATTACTATTATGTACTATAATTTCAATTTGATCTATGGAATGGAAATTTTCCTGTTCCAGTTTAAATGTTATTACGATGTGATCGATCTTGTTTTTTTTTTTTTCTTTTGTTTGTTTGTTTAATAATGCAGCATCTTCACTCAACTGACTGAATTATTCCTAAATCTGTTTTATTAAAATGCTTAATATTTCTGCATATATAGTGTGCATAATGTCTCTTCTGTTGGGATATCTTGTATTTACATATCTCATGTTATCTATTAACCACAGACCATTTTTATTTCACAATGCATCATCTTTATGGGTAGCACTTGTCAGGACAAATTTCAGGGTATGTATGATAGACCTTCATATTCTGCAGTGGTACTGACCTCAGGTTCAAAGATGAAACAGACTCTGGCTGGGATCATTTAAACCTGCTGCCCTGGAGGGTCCATCCCAAAGTAATAATTTGGAGGATTTTCAAATGGACGGGAAATGCCTCTGGTTAATTAAAGATTAATCACAGATGATTAATTGACACCCTTGAAACGAGGATTTTAACAGACTGGTACAGTAGTTGAAGACTGGTATTTCACTTACAGGGGCCAATAATGATATCCATCAAAATCATTAAGTTCAGGTCTTACTACCATTTTAATTCCCATTCTTGTCCATAATTAATCAATCCCCAACTGTATTCCATTTTGATATTGATATGACTGAGAAGTTGCTCTATATGCACATAATATACAAAATATAATTTGTTACTCCACAGACTTGACTGCCATTTCCGCTGTCTGGACCCACATGTTGCATTCTTTCTCCAGCAGTTGACTTAGCCATTTACATGACTAAATGAAGTTGTAACTGCAGAACTTTATATCTGCAGATGTCACAGAATCTCTAACACAGAATGTTAATGATCTTTTTTTATCATTCTCCTTAATTAAAATACTACCATCACTGCTACATACATGGCAATATGTCTTCATCATCACATCTAAACATGTCTAAATAAAGCTGAGCAAAAGGCAATTATTTAGCCTTTTAACCTCTTTCCATCCTCTCACTATCAAACTTCTGTCGTTACTGAATGACTTTTATTCATTCCCTTACTGTTTCAATATTTTTCCTTTTCCTCCTCCTGACTACATCTCTACCATAAGATGTATTTGTCCATAAATAGGGTTTGAATTTGTTCTTAACTTGTCATATCTCTTCAAAGGATGCATTCAGCATTTACTGTAAAAGAAAAAAAAATGAACAAACTAGTATAGACACTGGTTGCATACTGCATAGAGTATATGTAATGGACACTTTCCCAGAGCCTCTCTGCAGGCACCTCTGCTCCTGCTTGCTGTGGGGTCTCTCTGCCTTTAGTCTGGTCTTCACCGAGTGAAATGCTGCTCAGTCAGACTGAGGTCAGGTAGTTGATGAGGTTATTCCATTCTCTTCACACTGAAAAGCTCTGTGGTTGCTCTGGCCACATGTTTAGGATCGTGGTCCTACTGAACAATGAAGTGTCATCCAATGAGCTTGAATCTGAGCACAGAATGCTTCTGTATACCTCTGCATTCATCCTGTTCCTTCTGACAAAAATGAAATCTTTAATAAACACCGGTGACCCAGTTCCATTGGAATGCTTCACATTACATGCACATGCCATAACAGAACCACCACAATGTGTGACAGATGAGGTGGTGGCTTTGAGTAGTGAGCTCATACTTTTTTTTCTCCAATTTGTTCTTTCCATCATCTTTTACAGAAGTTGATTTTTGTTTCATCAGTCCACAGAAACTTTGTTCAAGCTCAACAACAGGATTTGAAATTCACAGCAATTATGAAAGTACATTCTTGGCTTTTAATTGGAAAGTAAACTTCCAGATGGACAGGGCTCCTAATTTCAGTCCCCGGTGCTGCAGCTTTGCCATATTAGCAACAGGTGGATGAGAATGAGCTGCAGATTACACAGCCACTATTTGCATGTTGATGAGTGGCGGGTTACTTTAATGTGCGGTAGATGAAGGGCTTCTAGCTGGATGCTCTGTCTACACAGCTTGAACTCACACACATAACATGTAAGTAAACAGCACATTGTGGAGAACACTACAATTACCTCAAGAATATCATGTAATCCACATAAAGGTACTGTATATATACAGAGGGATCCAAAAGTATGAGACCAAATTGAAAAAATATTTTCATGTAAACCTTGAACCTTGAACCCAGAATGTTTGAGGGTTCAGAAACATTTAAAAATACAAGGCGTTATTTCATGTAAAATTAAGAAAAAGTTTTTCAGATTTTGCACTATTTATATGTCAGCAATCAAATTTAATTAAATTTGGGGCATTGACCAACTTAACTGATTTGTACGAAAGGTCAGATTTCCTTGTGTTGTACCCCTACATTGATCTACTCATCAAATGCTTGTTCAAGTAACTCAAATTGAAGCCAGTATTCCCCTGTTATAAATATGGTTGTATCTCAAGTATCTTTCCATTAGATCATTGCCTTTGAAGTTGCATTGTGATAGTAAGGAAAATGGCATTTATTGGCATTGGCAGAAATAGCATTGTCATCCTTAGCAAAGAGGGGCGTTCTCAGCATCAAATCATAGCCAGACTAAAGGTTTCTAAGGGGGCAGGGCATGGAAAAAAGGGCTTAGCAGGAACTGGATCGGTTGCATCCAAAGTACAATTAGACAGAGCAAAAAGTGACCACTCAAATAGAAGATCAATATATCAAGCTTAGTTTCCTGTGAGATAGAAAAGCAACTGGATCACAGATACAGAATTTGGTGAATAAAAAATACAAGACTCGAATCAGCAAGACACCTGTCAAAAGAGGCTATCTTGCAGTCATCTCAGAGGATGAGCAGCAGTTTCTAAACTACTTCTCAGAAGGGGAAACAAGGCCAGTCACTAGGGATGAGCTAAGACATATTGTACAGTGGACGACTGGGAAAAAAAGTGCTATTTATTGAAGAATTTACTGATGTAAGGAGATGAACAGGAGGGAGAATGATACAGCAGTGTATCAAGCCAACATTGAAATATGGTGGTGGGAATTTTCCAAGCTGGAGTTATTTGCCTACTCTGGATTTGAACACCTTTACAAAATTGACTGCACATGACCAAGGAGACATGTGAGACCCTTTGGTTAGCATCTATGTGGAGGATTCATACTGCTGCAGGATAATAACCCCGGACACACCTCAAAGCTTTTCAAGACCTACTTGAAGAACAAACAGGACCAAGGAGTCCCTACTGTCATTGACTTTCCTCCACAGTCATTACACCTCAACCCCACAGAATATTTATCGAGGGCACTTGAAGAATAATAGCTGAGCATTCAGAAGGAGCACCTTGGAACATTGTCATGTCATGCTGGGATAGCATGGATCATCAGTTTTTGCACAAACCACATCATCATGGATTCATCATGGCTTTTAAAGTTCTTTTTGTGCTTATTTATTTATTTATTTATCTATTTATTGTGGAGTTTTTTTTTATTATTTGGGGTTTCTCCTTCAATTATTTTTGAGATTCAAAAGAAACATAAATAAATTTTGCAGAATTGCAGACTAATGGAAAGTGTGCAGAAAGAGCTCAAAAAGGAGCTGAGCTGTACATTTGGGTATATTCTTTTATTATTATTATTATTATTATTATTATTATTATTATTATTATTATACTATGTTATAGGAGTAAAAATGATTTTGATGGTGTGACGTATTTACAAGAACAATGCCTTGCTTTAATTAAGATAAGTGAAGATGTTAAAAAAATGTAAGTATAATCCCTATAGATAGCACGATCAATTACTGTAGCCTGTTAAACTATAAATTATCTAATTTTGAGAAGATTGAAATTATGATTATTTATCTAATAAGTTCTTCGCTGTATAGGCTTATTGATTCTTTCTTTAATGACTTTGATTTCATAGCTTTGAGTTTACTCCATACTGATGCATCTAGTTAGCAGAAGACTCCTTCAGAGGCATCCCAGCGTGCAATGTGGCCATACATTTCTAGACATAGTTTTTATGTGTGGGGTGTTTTTGTTTTATTTGGATTAACAAATACATGATCATTTCTCCTCTTCAGAGAAGAGTACTCAAGCTTATTAAATCTTAACATCTGCATGAAGAAGAATAGCATGCATAAAAGTCATTAGCCTTCATGGCAAACTCTTTGGTCCTTGTAAAGGATGTTCGTTCAAAACAGTTAACAGTTAATTACGTTAATGACCAAAACCTCTTATGTTCAAGTAAGTCTTAGAACAGAATGCAGTAATGATGCATAATTGCATTCCCTAATTTTTACAGACAAAAGCATGGTTGTGCTCTTTTAATGGAACAGCACCAAGTCACTAGTTTAGATATGTGCATGACACATGGATAAATATTAAAACTCAGGAGGTGCAAGCTTTCTCTGCACACATCAACTCAGTGGACAGAAATATCAAGTTCACAGGGGGAAGATGTCAGTAGAAACAGTTTGCCTTTATGGACCGTGCCATGCACATTGAAGAAGACAGGAGCCTCAGTTTGGGGTATACAGGAAATCCACACATAGACCAGTACCTGCTATTTGACTCTCACCACCCATTGAAACACAAGGTAGGGGTTATCAGAACCCTGCAACACTGAGCTGATAATGTTCCTACCAGTACCCAGGCCCAAGAGAAGGAACACTGACACCTCAAGGGTGATCTGAAAGCCTGTGGCTACCCTAACTGGACCCTTTCGATCCAGGAGTAACACCGAAACTGCTGATGGTGAAGAAAAAAACAGACGCAATAAAATCATCATCATCCCATGTGTCTGGACTATCTGAGAACACCTCCATGTTTTTTAAAATGGGTAAAATACTCAGACAGAAACTGGTGCATCCCAAAAACCATACACCACACACCCAAAAAAGAAATATAGTCCATTCAGTCCAATGCAGTGAGGAAGTCTTAGACCTGTGCTAGGGAAACAAAGAAGACATTAAACAAAGGAATGGGAGGGCAATAGGAGGGCCAGGTCCTAAAGACAAAACTCAGCAGTTTACCTATAACTAAAGGATAAGGGACACTCTTTCAATGACCACAATGTACATATTCTAGATAGGGAGGACATTTAGTTTGAAAGAGGAGTAAAGGAGGCTATATATGTCATAGTAGAGAAACCATCCCTCAGCAGAGAAGGAGCAGCAGAGAACATTACCTATGCCCTACTAATAATAATGTCCTTTCATTGCTTCCCAGGAGATTAAACAAACATTAACACTTGGTCTCAAGTGACTCCAAAAACATTGTCGTCTCACTTTAACAATTCTAATGACTGTCGTTACAACAGCCAGGAGCACTACCAAACCAAATGGTATCAATAGCCTTATTAACAAACCCACCAACGCCAAATACCTAGGACGCTTATATATATATATATATATATATATATATATATATATATATATATATATATATATATATATATATATATATATATATATATACACACATCTTGTAGATCTATAACCATGATAAAACATACAGCAAAAGTAAGCAGCAGTTTTGAGAATAGAATTTATAACACATGTATATATTCATGCTTAAATACTGATTTAACTCTCAGATTTACAATAATGAATAATAAGATGAATGTCCAAACAGTGAAAGATTTTGTGGATATAAAAACAGCTACTGTAAACATCTAGACTCTCATGTATTGCTTGCCAGGAGCTTGGCAACAGACACGATAAATGATGGCTGCGTGTCGATTGTGGTGCTGGGTAGCAGAGGCTTGGCATCACTGGGCAGCGGAGCCTCTCTGGAGCTGGGCCCCTGAATCTCTGTGGAGCTCAGAAGTTTGGCAATTTGAAGCAGACTGGAGGCTAGCCAGCTGTGAGACTGGCAGAGAATCAGGGTGTTAAAGTCAAAGTCACCCAAGCAACCAACTCTTTAACTAAGGTTTTTTGAAAACTTCCCTGTGTGTCATCTTAAGCACAGCCTCTTTGTACTCACTACTAGGGGCTCCTTTAAACTGTTCATAAATGCATACAACAGATGTGCATTTATGACAGATTGAGTTCTTCCTCAAAAGAAGTGTCTGCAAACACAGACCCACAAGACAGGCTGTTGAAAGTAAGTTATTTTGATAATGAACAAAAACTTGCTTACACGATATTAGGTGGAGACATTGTAGTTCAGGCTGGCAACAAGCAGGAAAAGAAGGAAACTCTTAACATTACAACCAAAACCCCCTTGATCTCCCAGTTGCTTGAGAAGAACTGACAACATAGATTAAATCTCTCAGGTCAAGGAAAGCCTGTGACAGCATTAAAAATGAAATGCTCAAATGCAGCACCTCAGATATATAGTGTGCAGCGCTGAAGTTGTTCAATATTGTATTACATTCAGGATATTATCCAGAAATCTGGTGCAAGGTGCTCATCTCAAATCAGAGACAAATCAGATCCAAGTACCTATTGTGGCACCTGGGTGAACAGTTGTCTAGGTAAATTACTGTGTAATATTCTAAAAAAAAAAAATTTCCTTGATGAAAACTACATCTGAGTAAAATTAAAACTGGCTTTCTCTCAAAACACAACTTGGCTTTACCCTTCACACTTTGATAAACAAACATGCACCAAACAAAAATGGTAAGATATATACATGCTTTATAGATTTCAAAAATTCTCTCGGCTCCATTTGATGTGAAGGACTTTTACCGAATTCTACAATGGGACATGGTGGTAAAATATATGATGTATTTAAATCCATGTATTTGAAAAAAAGGTGTGCTGTTAGCATTATAGACAAACAAATGGAATTGTTCACCCAGTGAAGAGGTGTTTGTCAGGGTTGCAATTTAAGGCCGACATTATTCTGACTGTAAATATAAATGAACTTGCTGTTCAGTTGGATCAATATGCTGCCCCTGGCCTCTCCCTCGTACTGTAGATAGAGAGGTGGAGTCTCTGTTTTATGTGATGACCTTGTTCTACTATCTCCTACTGATCAAGCACTATAGCAGCAGCTGGTCATAGTAGAACAATGCTGCAGAAATGAAGAAAACTAATATCAAGCTTTCTCAAAATCGCCCCAGATGTCAGGAAAACTAATAGCAGTTTACCATAAATAATCAAATTATTGAACACACTACGAGCTTTACCTACCTTGGTATAATTATAAAAGCATCAGGAAGTGTCAACATGGCAGTGAAATGCACTAAAAGTAAAGAGCTCAAAGAACTCTAAATGCAAAAAAAAAACAATATTCATAACTTCCAAATTACAATTAAAATATGGCATAATATATTTTTTTGGTGTTATCCAGCAAAATGGGCTATATGGTAGTAAAGCATGGGATCCACTCAGTCATCATAGTTATACCCATTAGCAGAATTCTGCAGACACATACATTTGGCACATATAAAGAAAAACACGCCTGATCATTGGTAACTTTCATCTCTGTGGTTTCTGTTGTATTATAAACTCTAAATCCGGCCTGAAAATCTTCACACATACCACTCCTCTACACATAATCACGTAACTGGTTTGAAAAAGCTTTTTCAAGGATTTTAGAACTAACGGGAAGGTAAGATATAGGTCTATAGTTGGCTAAAACATCCTGATCAAGACTAGGCTTTTTAAGTAGAGCTTTAATTACTGCAGCCTAAACAGCCTGTGGTATGTACCTTGTTAATAAAGATACCTTTTATCAGATCTAATGTGGAAGTGTTAATTAAACGTAAAACATCACTGAACAGCATAGTTGGAAAAAGGGTCTAAGAGACAGGTTGATGCTTTAGATTAAAAAACTTTTGAAGTTTGCTCAAAGAGATCTATAGGAGAGTAGCAGTTTCAATACATATCAGACATTACAGTCAACTCTAAGGCTGTTAACTGACTGGAAATTTCTATTTGTAAAGCTTATAAAATTACCACCAAGAGTTAAAGTAATGCACGGCTCATGTGGCTACATGGCTGAAAAGAAACCTAGGGTTGTTCTTGTTATCTTCAATTAATGGTGAATTACAAGAGCATAATAGCATTATAAGTCAGAGCTAGCCTCCTCTGATTATTTATTGTCTTTTTCAGAGGGGCAATAATGTCGAGAGTTTTACGCAATGAGGCTGAAGCACTATTAACAAGATCCTCAACTTGAGCAGGAGTAAAGTGGAGATGACTGTCCTCCATTGTATTGAAACATGGCGGACTGGAGTAAATAACAATTCTTTCCTTAAATTTGGTTACAGCATCATCAGACATACACCTACTGTAATGGAATTTTTTTCCCAACAAACATGTAGTCCATTATTGTTGTTAACTCAAATATTACTAAAAATGTTCCGACAAAAGAAAGTTTTGGTGAAATATTATTTAATGTACAATTACCTTTGTCAGAACAAGGTCAAAGGTATGATATAACGGTAAGTGGATTCATTCACATTTTGAGGAAAGCTAGGTGAGTGTAATGGCAAAGTATGAAAATTCAGATAAAAATTCTAATAGTAAGAGGCAGGTAAATGGCATAAAGTAACAAGTAGAGCTGGTTTTTATATTTTCCAGGTTGGGTAAGAAAGACTTTCAACTGTTTTATTTATAAGGCTTATTAATAACCTGGGGTGGAAAATCGCTGCAAACTCTCCCTCTTGGCCTGTGCTTCAAGGACTGAGAAAATTAATCGGAGTAGGGGATGTTGATTAATTTAAATTAACATAATCTTCTTGCTGCAACCAGGTTTCAGTAATACAGAGTGAATGTGATTATCACTTCTCAAATAATGGACTAATGGGGATTTAGATGAGAGAGATCCAATGTGTAATAGTCCACATTTAATTTTCCTATTATTGGCTCCCTTATAGTAGTTTTATCTTAATTTTTAATTTAATTGATTTTATTAAGTTTTTATGAATTATTACTCTTTCCTTGATTTTTGATTAATTTAATTTAGGTGGTCAGGGTGTAGACACGGTGTCTATGGCGTTTGGAGAGAACTCTAAGGGAACTGTAGAGAATCATGTAGGACTGCAACTCTGCCTTCTAATCACAGCTTTGGCTTTTTAATAAACTCCTCCAGATTTCTAGAGATGAAATGATTTGGATTATGTTGCGTCATTACAAGTCCAATACAATTGTAATTCTCCAATAAATAACACAAGAAGAATTCACTTAACGTGAACTTGAAAGTAATTTTTGTTGCCTAAATTTAACCATAGAGTCACCAATAACACAACACGCCACTATGGTCATTTTGGAGGGTTTAGAGGTTTTGTTAGTATGAGATGAACTTGGCATTACTATCAATAACCAGCTATACATTAATAATCAATCAAATGACCAAATACCATGTAATAGACATCACTTGTACTAAGAATTAGTTTCTAACCCTGCAGTCCCTCTTACCTCAATCCTTTGAATTTCTTTCAGGCTGTTGTTTTCAATGAAAAACCTTTGATACAGCCACTGTACACTATACCTGCCCTGAACCAATAGACAGACATATACTACTTTCTTACAGCAGAACCCTGTTTGACACAGGTCTACTCAATGCAAATTTGACCTGCATTGGAGCCATTCATGAGACAGCTGTCACCCTATTTCTAAATAAACTTATCAGTGTTTTATTTTACCAAATAAAATTAAAGTTTTAGTTTCTCCCCTCTGTCTGTCCATCTGCACAATCTTTCTCTATTTAGTATCGTGTGTGCTTTCTATTTATTCTCCCTCTCTCTTGGTGGGTTTTGTCCAAATGGCATGCAAATTTTAACCAAATTATAAGAAACTTGGCAAAAGAAAATGCAATTAATGCATATTTTCTTCCATTGCTATTTTTCAAATATTAGTAGCTGGCTTATCCAGATAAACAACGGGAGGATCTAATTCTCCATTATAGATACTATTAAAACCGGAAAAAAGGAGGTTACCGGTCAAACTTCAGTGAAACTTCGATGAAAAACATTATAGAAAACATAATGAAAATATGGGATTCATGTTTGTTTCATCTATTCATATAAGGAACTTAACAGTCTCCTTCTGGCTCCACAAAGATCTGATGTTTTTGTCTGCAGCTGTTGAAGTCTCTTCAGTGGAGTGTAAGCTTCACTGAATGTTTGGGTCACATGCTTAACGTATGCAAAGAGTAATTAGCAAAATTTGTTTCACTGAACATTGTTGCATATTGCTTTTATTGATACACCAGCTTTTTCACCTCAGCCAAATGTAAAAATGTGCAATATTGCATAATTCTTTTGATTTTCCAATGTGTCCATTCAAGTTTTTGCACATAAAAATAGACAGATGGAAACCTACTGTCTTTCTTTCTCTCTTTCACTCTCTCACTCTCTCTCTTTCAGGGTGTTGGTATCATTTAATTTATTTTGATTGCTGGTATCAATGCCAGCTTACCAAAGCGTCCGACCAATGTCCAACCCTGGTCAAGAGGAAGGTTGTGAGGGAGGGTTGGTTGATGCAGGTTGATCCATACAGACAAGTAGACCCCAGGGTGGGTTTGACCGGTGATATTGTCTAAACTTGTGGTTTCAGCAACTGAGAATCCCCCAGCTGTTCATTGCCCAAAACAAATCATACTGAGGTCTGAGGACGTGACCAGATCGAAGTCCTGTGCCTTTTATGCCCATTATATATCCTGAACAACTCCCTTCTGCTTGTATGGAGTACAAAATTGCAGTACTCCCTCTCCTCAAATAAAAATAATTTGTCTATTATTATTCAGTTTCTGGTTGATGGCACATGAATATTTACAAAATACCCCCCCCTTTTCTTACAAGGCTGATTATTAAGCTATTAAATTCCAAAACCACAAAAACATTTGCTTTTTCTGAAGATCATTTTTTGTACAAGATAATTCTGGCATGTGCATGCTGTGCTTTGTCCTGGTGCTGCACCATGTCCTCACGGAAAAGTTCCACCTTTTTTTTCAATATTTGGAATTTTGAATTGACTCAGAATCATAGAAGATAAGAATAGCAATTCTTGAGTCACATTGATTTGTTTCATCCTGCCCTAGTAAAGATAACATGAGAGTGCCTTTTGGGGCAGGAATGATGCTAACACAGCGGTTAATGGTGGACCTCACAAAACTGAAGGTCCTCGGGCCCAGACTGAATTTTCATATATAGTATGCCATTTACAAAATTCAGTTAATTTCAATTCAATTCAACTTTATTCATATAGCACCATATCATAATAGATGTTATCTCAGGGCACTTTTCATATAAAGCAGGTCTAGACCAGACTCTTTATAGTTATTATTTAGAGAGACCCAACATTGAGCAAGAACTTGGAGACAGCGAGCCAGGCAGTAACATTGAACAGATCCTGGCTCACGGTGGGCGGCCATCTGCCTTGGCCTGGGCTGAGAGAGAAAGAGAGAGGGAGAGAGAAGGGGGGCAGGAATATATAAAACTATTAAAACTAATAGTTTTAATAATACTATTAAGACTAAATAAAATAGTAATAGTAATAAACATAATAATTAAAGCAGAGGGTGTTGATCAGGCTCATGGGGCAGTAGATGGTCTGCAGCCATTGATCCAGATTCAGGAGCATCAGAGGCAGAAACTACAAGAGAGAGGAGAAATAATGTTAGTAAGGAGCATTGTTGGGATATGAATATGTACAGATGGAGAGAAAGAGAAGGAGAGAGGGGCTCGGTGCATCATGGGAGATCTCCTGACAGTCTAGGCCTATAGCAGCATAACTAGGGGATGGTTCAAGTCAAGCCTGAGCCAGCCCTGAGTACAAGCTTATACAAAAAGGAAGTTTTTAAACTTGTTCACAAAGATGGAGAGAGTTTCTGCCTCCAGGACCCAAATTAGAAGATGGTTCCACAGTAGATAACTAAAGTCTTAGCCTCCAGTTCTGCTTGTAGAGACTCTAGGACCCACTAGTAGACCTGCATTCTGGGAGTGAAGTGTTCTACTGGGATAATAAGGTACTATGATCTCTTAAAGATAGGGTGGTGCCTGGTCATTAAGGGCTTTGTAGGTGAGGAGGAGGATTTTAAATTGTATCCTGAATTTTACAGGGAGCTAAAGTTGAGAAGCTAACAGGGGAGAAATATGATGTTTTTTCCTAGTTTCTGTCAGTACTTGCACTGCAGCATTCTGGATCAGCTGGAGAGTATTTACTGTTTTATTTGGACAACCTGATAATAAGGAGTTGCAATGTTCCAGACCTGAAGTAACAAAAGAATGTACAAGATTTTTCTGCACAGAATGTAACTAATTTTTCCAATATTATGTAGGTGAAAAAAGGCGTCCTTGAAGATTGTTTTCTATGGGAGTTAAAGGTCATATTCTGATCAAAGGTATTCCCGATGGTGGTGCTAGAGGCCAGAGCATGCTATCTAGTGTAAGTATGTCATTAGTTAGTGCAAAACAAGGGCTGTTATACTATGAGGTAAATTTCTTCATCATCATCATCAGCGTTGTAGTCTGCCTTTGCTCTCAAGGATCATTGCAGTGAATGGCAATGAATCATTTTCTGACAAGAGCCACCTGCTAGTGCTGTATGGAACTTTGTCCGTCTTTGAAAAACGTTTAACATGAAAAAGTTTCAGCACCTCTGGTAAAAATTTCTGTTACTATTATTGTTATTGTTAAATTACTGTTACTGTTAAGTGAGTAAAAGATGAGCTGGTTTCAAAAAGGCACAAGTTAAAGTTACTTATATCTAAGCAAGATTACTTTTTACTTCCATCATTTACAGTTTAAAAATAACAAATTAAAGGAAAAGGGCCAAAACAAAAGTTTTGACACCCTGCATGATCAGTACTTAGTTACACCACCTGTGGCAGCTTTCACAGCTTGAAAATACTTTTTGTAGCAGATAAGAGTCTTTTAGTTCTTGTCCATGCCACTGTTCATCTGTAAATCTAACCAGGATGCTGATATAGCTTCTGGGTAAAAGAGAGGGATTCAGTTCATATCTCTGGTAACGAGGAGCACTGTTTCAGCACAGGCTGCTGTGCTAGAACAGAGTCGCAGGTTTTCAGCAGAACCAAAAACATCCATCATGTGTGCCACTTCGCTGTCAAAAACAAACCAAAAACTCTCCAAAAGTACACTGAAGGTCTTTGTAACAACAGGAGGGATATGTCCATGGGAAACATTACTTTTACCCTGTAATGAGAGAAGCCACTGCTAAAAATGAGTAGCAAATTAAAGCAAAAACAGGCAGATGTTATTAGATCCCAGGTGTCAGTGGCCAACAATGATAATTGCTTGTGGGATAGAATAGCCAGTCTTGCTATTTACACCTGATTGTATATAGCATGGCAGAGACAAGGTGTTTGTTGCCAATGATGCTATTTGCCCCTAGGCACGCATTAAATACTCTACAGTATGTGTATATGTACTGTATATATATTTTCGAACCATTATCAGAATCCCCGGCTGCTGCATCATATGGCATGAACTACTTGATTGTCAAATTTATTAAATAAGCAGTCCTTTAGAGCATCCCTCCGAATCTGAACAGTCTAATAGCAGTAGCTGTGACATCCAGATTCAGTGAGCCTCTGCTCTCTACTTCAAAGGAAAACAGAGACAATGACTGGGTGATAACCATGATGCAAAGTGCAGCATTTAGCGATGTTAATGAATGGCTGATTAAACGAGCAATGTGATAAATTGGGCTGTATTGAGGGATGGCTTTGCCTACATTCGGCTAGCGGAGACCCTCAGCTGGAACTTAAAGCAGTTGTTTTTGCGGTCAGTAACCTTTACGATGAGCTCCCTCTGCACTGCTGTTGATTTCTCAGTAGCAGCAGGCATATATTTCTGATGGGTTGATGGGGGAATAAAAGTAATGATTCTTATTACTGTACTTAACATTCACCAAATAACTTTAGAAGCAATTAGTATTGGCTAAATGACCCAAAATCTTTTAAAATCTTCAAAGCGAAGCTTAGGTAATAACTGAAAAAATATAAGAATATTCTAAGGCAGTTATGCTTATCTGATTTCATTTGTCGTTAACGTAGTTTAGTGAATAGATTAGCTGTAGGCTGAATATGTTTACAAAAACTTCCTCAGAAAACACATGGCAAAGACAGAGCAAAGACAAGGCAAGAAAAACAATATGGGAAAAATGGCAAAAAAGTGTGGTGCAAGGAAACCTAAGGGCCAGACACATGCCTTGGAGAGGAATGTGTCCTCTGCCTTTGTTTCAACTAGAGAAGCAAGTGATATGCTATAGAAATTCTAAATTGTTTAATCTGGAGTTTACTTGCAAAAATTACACATTCGCCTTCCACCATTAACCATTAAAACATCAAAAAAAAAGATATATAAACCTAATGGTGTTATTAATGATAGAAAAGAACAATACAAATGTGGATTTCATATCAGTACACCATTCACAATTCTTCACCATAATACAAATGACTAACTTGATCAATATAAAGAGTAAATGGTTTCCAACACTTATAATAAATGAATAGAGACCACAAAACAGTCCTTTGATTATTAATAAAAAAGATGCTGTTGTGAATGTTAATGCCTGTTGCCTTATATAGAGGATGGTGGCAGCACAGTAACATTGAAATCTTGGGATCGAACTAAATTACATGAAATGTGTACTAAGTAATATTACATTGGTTACAGAATAGTTGGACAATTACTTTTTATATAATTTCAGACATGTTGAAAATGAGAAATGTCCCATTGCATTGTTTCGTCAGGGACCCCCTCCACAGCTGCTCTCTCACAGCTATTCCCCAATGTCTCTCTCTCTCCCTCTCTCTCCCTTACTCTCTCCCTGTGGCCTTTGATTTATGGTAGGAATCTGCTAAGGAGAGGGAAGAAAGGGGAGTATGACTGTGTGTGAGTGCAGTGGGTCCATAGTGTAATTATCATTAGGGCTCACACCTTAATGATAATAACAGTTTTTTTCTTTTTTTTCATGTTGTCTACTTTGAGGGAGTAACAGTCAAATATTAATAATAGATGAGTCCTATTGGTGGCATTCTGCTTATTTAATCCTATTTACCTTGTGTCGTTTTTGGCCAGTGAGCTGGTCAGATATTTCTCTCATGTAATAACTGGGCTGTATTTGGATAAGGATCCTTTGTCTCTGTTTCCTATCCATGGGATAGTTTCATCACAGGAGGGCAGGAAGTGCAATCCCTTTGGACCAAAACCTCTGAATGCCCTTAACTCTTTGATAGTTTAAGGACTGAGGCAAGTCTGTGTCTGCAACAATCATGTAAAGGATGAAGGTGGGGGTTGCTTCCATGTGGCCGGCCCAGGTCTGACAGTCTCTGCCATCAAGCAGCAGGCATCAGGGACTGCCACATGGACTCATAATAACTCTAATCTTGATCCATACTGTGCTGTGCTTCAAAACCAGGATTTACAAACTTGTTAACATAACCTGTAAGGATAGCGACTTTGTACTATTTCCTCTGTACACACCCAAAACAATCTAATCAAGATATGATTAAAGTGTTGACTTTCATCTTTAATTCAAGGGATTTCAAAAATATTTACACCATTTAGGAATTACAGCCATTTTTGTACATAGTCCCTCATTTTCAGGAGCTCGAAAGTAATTGGAGACTCGACAATTTGTCAGTTTCAGGCCTGTTCCCTCGTTATTTCATGACAAAATAATCAGATGAAAGACCATTACAATAAATCAACACCTCTTTCAAACGGATTCAATAAGAACTGAACATTATTATCCTCATGAAGGGAGGATTTATTTCAGGTGTGCTGTATTATACTGTATCATTCTGTTTGTTTTGTCTAGGTGAACCTAATAAATTTTCAAGTGAGTTTATGTATTACAGCAATCCTTGTGAATTTTTTAAAATTGGACTATCAATGAGATAACAAGCATATTTTGAGTCGGCAATGGATAAGTGTACATTATTATCAGGATGCCTACTTTATGCCATGCTTATAATGGCTGCCATTAGTTTATTAAGTTTGAGTAGGCTACATTATTTGCCTGTTTACTTCTTTATTCCAATTCTGCAAGATAGCTGTATATTTGATCAAGGATATTGATTTTTTTTCTTTACTCCTTCACATAAGTTAACTTTATTGAAGTAATAAAAATAGGAATATTTTTGTTGGGTATCGGAATTATTTCTCTGACAAATATGTTGGAATCTTGTACCTAGATTGTGTAACTGTTCAGCTAATCATATCTGGAAACATTACGTGGCAATAATAAACAGTGTTGAGAGGGAGTTCTTCCTTATACCGCATTATAAAGGTACCGAGAGGTGTTCACTGATTAATGGAAATGCCCCTATGGAACTTTTAAGTGCTCCTACATTGTTGACCAGACATATTAATTAAATACCCTTACATAACAGCGCTTTAAATTGCACTTAGTTATAAAATCTGCTGCTGCAAGTTTTTCACTTAGATTAGCAGTTTTATATGAAGGGCTGCTATTCTGCTTATTAGCCTATTTTGTTGTGGACAAGGGTCAGACCCAGAGCAGCAAAGAGCAAGACCCAGTATCAGGTCAGAGCAGTGGACCAACAATTGCTTGGGGATGGCACACAATTTATTGCACAATATACATAAAGTTAAGACTGTACTATGTAACTTCCATGGCAAATGAGGAGGGCAAGAGAAAACAGATGGGAAAAAATATTAAATTTGTGGACTGTTTTAAATAGAGTTGTTTAGTTGTGTAATTCTCACGTATTTTCTGTTATCAGAGAAGATGTAGTGCTACTAGTCATGCCCAACCAGAAATTTTTGTACAGGTTTTCATGTGTCACAGGAGTGTTTTCTCTTTTTCAGCACAACTCTATAACTGAAGACTAAAGAAGCCATATTTTTCCTTGAATAAGTTACATAATGCAGGTTTCATAACTTTTATTGGAACTGTGCCCTATGTATGTTTGTGCTACTATACCCTTGCATTACCTAAAGATTAATCATTTTATAAGCGAATATAGCTGAAAGCTATAGCTGATCAGGATCTTAGCAGCGCAGAGCAGAAGTTTAGAAATGGCTTGGAAGTGACTGCTGGTTAACACGTAGAAATAATGGGCGGTGTTTCTGGGATTATTTTATACTTGCTCCACTTGGCTACGCAGATCTCTAACCTGAGGGCCAAGCTAACCATCTGTTTGAACATGGGTACGTGTGAAAATTCTCTGCCTAATGACTCATAGATAACTTAAGAAATCCGTCACTTGTGAGAAGACCTGAGGAAGAAGGATGAGCTCTTTATGCACCTCTCGACAATTTCCATAGCCCAGACTAAGCAAATTTTTTTCTCTGTGTCCTCAGCCCTAGTCCTCAGCCCTAGTCCAACCACGCTCCGACACCACCCTGCCTTGATCCTCACTGTGGGTGGGTCAGCCCCATCTCACGCCCCAACAGCTATGAAATAAGATGCTTGGTTGGGCCTCTGAGCAAAGCTCCCAAGCTTCTTCTACCCCAGAGCCCTACACTTTGGTGAAGGGTGGTGAAAGCTACAAGACATAGAGCACTCCGCCCTCAGCTCCATGCCAGAGTTTCTCGATCTAAAAACAACTTTCAAGTCCTGGAGCCCACAATCAACATGCTGGATGAGCAGAAATTCCTTCCTCTGTGTTATTCTCTGTGGCATCGATTGCACCTCAAATATCCTCCTCTCTGACCATGCCTCAAGAGTCTGCCTGTCACCCAGAGAAACATGCCAATACTGCAGTTGTCGGACTCTGCTTTTACTTCTCTTAGCACTTTAAAACTTGTACAGCTTAATGTCAGATCTCTGGCTAATATGACTTTGATTGCTACCGACATCATTCCTGGATTATTGTACTAAATACTATTAGTAGAAACTTGGCTTGATCAAACTGTTATTTAGGAGCTGATTGAAATGTCACCTGCTGGCTGCAGTTTTGTACATTGCGCTTGGAGTTGAAAGAAGAGCAGGGGGTGGGACTCTCGGTTCATCAGATGGAGGTCTTCAGGCTGTACCAAGAATAATTGTATACATACTGAGGCGCTTGTTTCCTATACAGTTTGCTACATGTGTGGCTATGTGATTAGGCAGGGGTTTCTATTTAATTGTTTTAACATTTTGAGGTTTTTATTGCTGCATTGTATATTTAGTGTCTGCTTTTTACTAATGCTTATATTCTTATATTTAAGTTGTCCATGTTACCTGTTCTCTAATGTTTATGCCTATTTTCTTATGTTTTGTCTTTAACTGAAAAGCACATTCAATTTACATGTAATTAAATGTGCTATATAAATAAAGTTGTCAATGCCATTGCCGAAAAAAATCGGATCTGAGGTCAAAACCAGCTGACGCTCTAATAACAAAAGTAAGTGAGAAGTACTACTGCCCAGATATTCTGGACGGTGCACACAAAGGTTGTGAAGAAAATTAAAGCAATGACCGTACCAAAGAAGGCTGGCACATTTGTGTTTCACCACAGACTGCTGGTCTGGAGAAACTGAAATAAGTCGAACATATCATTTTATAGTTAAGGAAAGGGTGACTGGTAGTCTTAAATCTCAAGGCCATGTCGGGTTCATCTACCTGGGACTACATCAGCAAGCTGTTTCTTAATATGATGAACCATTGAGATATCAAAAGAGGAAGTTAGGTGCATGTGCTTAGACACATCGGTGCAAAAATGATCAAAGGCATGGTACTGGCAGAGATACTGGATCTCGGCTGCAATGCGCACATATTACAGTTTGTGATAAATGAGGCCATTAGCAGTCAGAGAGCAGTGAGGGACATTATCAGCAAGGTAGGACATGTGCAACACACTTCAGTCACTCTTTGCCAACAAAAGATAATCTAAGGGCCATTCAAGAAGAACTTAGCCTCAGCCAGCATGGGCTTATTCAGGCTGTTCCCAACAGCTGGAACTCCACTCTGCATAGGCTGCAGAGGATGCCGGAGCAGAAGAATGCCTTGAACGTAAATGCTTGGGCTATCATCTCAAATTTAATTGAGACACTGGGCGACTCCTGAGAAGAGCAAGGCAGAGGCCCTCTTCTCCTTTATCATCCCAATCATTGCAGTGCTGAAGATGCTGCCTCAGGACATACTGAACAATGCAAAACAATGGCTGAAAGAGAAAAAAGCCATTGCCTCTGGGTCTAAAAATCATTGCGCCCCCACTGGAGACCAAGGATTGGATCCTAAACAAAGGATGGAGGAAGAGGAACCCTCTGGTTGACCAAATGTATACAGCCATCCCTGGGCCTCACAGTCATCATGGAACTCCCGCTGAGGAAGAGAGTGAGGTCTTCTCTGATGAGGTGGTCTGTTACCCCCAGGGGACCGGTGATTGACAGAAAGAATGGTCTGCCACTGGAACAGTGAAAAGAGGACCAAATCCACCTAAGCCTTCTTACAATGCTGTCAAAAAAATTTCAACACCTCAGAAACACATTATTCAATGATATACTTTCTCTAGATGGCATTGCTCTGGCCTCTAGTACCACCACTAGGAATCTTGGAGTTGTCTTTGATCAGGACGTGTCCTTTAACTCCCACATAAAACAAACTTCAACTTCCTTTTTTTACCTTTGTAATATCGCAAAAATCAGATACATCCTTTTTCAAAATGATGCAGAAAAACGAGTACAAGCTTTCGTTACTTTTAGGCTCGATTATTACAACTCTCTATTATCAGGCTGTCCCAATAAAACATTAGATAGTCTCCAGCTGATTCAGAATTCTGCTGTATTGACAAGAACCAGAAAGAGAGATCATATCTCGCGTGTTAGCTTCTCTGCATTGGCTCCCTGTGAAATCCCGAATACAATTTAAAATCCTCCTCCTCACCTACAAAGCCCTTAATCGTCAGGCACTATCCTTTCTGATCCTATCCTATCTGAGCTCATGGAACCTTACTATCCCAGTAGAACACTTCACTCCCAGAATGCATCTTCAAGTTCCAGTCCAGGAGGCAGACACCCTCTCCGAGTTTAAGAATAGACTTGCTCACTCCCTCTCTTTTTCACTCTCAACCCAGCCGGTCAAGGCAGACCCCCCCCCCCCCCCCCGCCGCCCATGAGTCAGGATCTATTCAATGTTTCTACCTGTTAACAGGTGGTTTTCTGTTGCAACCAAGTGCTTTCTGATGGGAGAAATGTTGGGTCTCTGTAAATAATAACTATAAAGATTCTGGTCTAGACCTGCTCTATATGAAAATTGCCCTGAGATGATGTCTGTTATGATATGGCGCTATATAACTAAAGTTGAACTGAATTGAATTGAACTGGTTGCCCTGCTCTTTGACCAGCAATATCAGCCACTGAAAAAGGTACTGGTCAACTATTAAAGGGCACTATCCAGAAATCTACAAACACTAGTTAAAACTATTTTCTTTTTAATTTTAAATGTTCTATATGAAGTCATTTTACAGATAGTGACTTTACACACTGAGAAATTCGGCAAAAAATGTGTTTCTCCTAAACTCAAGTGCCAGCTGCACCAGCTACTGAGGTCTACAGCTAACAACATGCACTGGCATGTTTATGGTGTTTGTGCCAGTTAGGTTCAAATACAAACAGAAAACCTCTTCAAATATGGTTCGACTTTCAGTTTTACAGAGTTACAAAATGTTAAAAAAACATTTGCCTTTTAATGTAATTATCAAACAGTAACTTAACAGACTGTATGGAACATAAGACCAGTATTTTGTTTTTCTCTGTTTCTCACTTTATTCTTTCATCATCTCTGTCTCTGGTTTGCTTTAGGAATTTGTTAGATTACAGGACTCATCACTGTCTTACTAGTACACTAGACTGGCACCGGCCATCTTTAAGGACTTCTCTATACAAAGGATATTTCAGTTACTTCACAAAATCATAGCTTGTCAAAATTTAGAAATGTGTATTTGGAAACTGAAATTTCTATCAAATGAAACAATAATATATACATAATCAGAGTAGGCTACTACAACCACAATGATATTGAGTTTCAATAATAGCAGTTTGGCAGCCAAATTAAAATTGAGTGAAAAAAAAAATATAATAAAAAATTCTTAAGCTTGTGAGACATTATGAGGGCATGAATATTTGGACAGTAATCTCTGCAAAACAGCAGGAAAGATACACCTCTCTCTTTTCTTTGGTAGCTGTGGCTTAGGTAGGTGGATTGTCCATTATTAGCTGGGTTGATTCAGTTCCCAGCTCCTCCTGTCCACATGTCAAAGTGTCCTCAAGCAAGAGACTGAACCCCAAGCTGCTCCTGATGGGCAGGCCAGGGCCTATCATTGCAGCTCAGCCCATATTGCAGGTTAAGAGCTATATGAATGCAGCCCATTTACCATCTATTACTGAAAGAACAGAGCAAACATTTGGCCGCTGAAGTTCTACAGGGTTAATAAGTTTGTACAAGTCTGGGTAAGGTAAGAAATTATAGGACTAATAGTAGCAACTCTGTGGCTGTGAGTGAAAAATATCCAGACTCTCTCCTCTTGCACTGAATGAGAATGCTTAGCAGTCCATTACTCAGAAAAACAATTTATTCCTACATCTGTAATTTTAGACTTTAGTAAACATTACACCTTAAGCTTCAATAATCCATTTTAGGCAACACAAGCTATCATTTAGATTTTAACACTAGGTGAATTGTTATAATGATATATATATATAATTACCTGTCAGACCTAGACCTAGATTTAATCTTTAACTGTTATTTAGCAATATGCAAATGATAACATCTACTACAGAAATGCCAGACAGTTTGTATATTTAATTTATAACATTGTTTCAGTGTATGCAGTCACAAATATTTAAAAATTACAAATTACAAAATTCATCAAAAGACTTCAGAGCTCAGTGAGTAATAATTCATAATTATCACTTCTTCCATCCCCTTTGCTTTACACCTGTAGGCTTGTGAACCAGAGTATATTTGAGCATCAGAATTGAGATTTTAAAATTTCTCCTATTCTGTACCAGATCCTCCACTCTAACACAAAATGATGTGTGTTTGGTCAATTGAGGGGGAAGCATGGGAAGTAAAAGAGCCAAAAAGTCCTGCTGGGAATGCGATGCAAGATTCCAACAGCAATTTCATATAAATTTAGGTCTCCACAGGTAAATACCACGAATCTGAAATGTAAAAAGATCATATTTGTTTTGCGTCTATTTTATGTTTGGATTGTGATCTGAATCTGAAATTGACCTTAATTACTACTGAAGTAGCCATTCACACAAGAGTGAACCTGAAACATTATTTTTAATGACATTGCCTATAATCATTCATGCAATTTTTATAGTTCTTCAATCTCACTATGTGCCTCAGTTTCAGTGGTTTCAAATGTATTGCAAATATTTTAGATCTTAGTCATGTCATGTTCATAACAAAGTCCTCAAACAAAAATGCCATTCGCAAATAATCAAAAGAGTTTCTAGTTTTTGTGGCCAATGTGTATTAGCTTTTTGCAGGAACGTTTAGATGCCAATTAAAAGGATATTACTTTGATGGGTTAAGTTGTTGGCGCGCTGTTTTAGGTTTTAAAGCTTTATTGTAAAACATGCAAAGCAAAAATTTAAGAGAAAATTGCTTAGAATACCTCTTTAACTGAGAAATGTTTCTGCAATGTTTGTAGTCACAAAGCACATCAGGTCTAAGGAATGTTCTTCAGGAGTAAATGATTTATATTCTGTCCTTTTTGTCCCAATGGGGTATGCACACTTTTCATTCATAAAGAGATATTAGAATTGAGTCTATTCCAATTCAATGAATAATAGAAAAAAGATGTTTTAAACACAGATACAGTGTGGAGAGCTCTGAGTATATTACATGTTGTAGTCAGCATGTTGTTTAAATGTGTTTGGCTGTCTTTGTTAAATCATTCAGCCTCCAATATAGAACTACCATCATAAATAAAAAGGTGCTTAGTGTAACTCTGCATGTGGGGTGCACAAATGACTTCAGTTGATAATTCACCATTTTATGTGTTATTGTACTGCTCTGTGAGATTATTTACCATAAATCTGAACAAGAATATGAATTATATTTCTCATAATTAAGAACAACAATCAGAGAATGCAGTAATAACTTTAGGTGTGAAACTTACAAAACACTCACAAAAATTCCCTAACACCAACACATAGATTGCACCAATCATAGCAGAATGGATTAAGTATGTAAAATTGTTCTACACAATTAATCCATCAGAATAATTGCAACCATGATGTTGTTACATAAAAGTTGTAAACATAGAGTTCTAAAGCTCTAGTCACTGGCTGCTGAAGCAGATCTACTGAAGAGTATGAGGGTCAGTATAAAATTGACCACAATAAACCAACAGTGTGACTCGATTTTGTCTGACTGACTAAAAACTATTTTTCAGATTGAATTGAGGAGGATTTCCCATATATCAGATCCTTTCTCCTCTTACAAAAAACATAGTTTTGAGCATAATGTGCTCTAATTTTGTCAAATTTATTTCAAGTTATAAATGAGAGACACCAGAAAAGTAGTAAAGTTGGAATTCGTAGTTTTGAATTATGCAAATGCAGTTGTTTTGCCATCCCCAAAGTCTGCTGCATATGCTCTCACTTCAGGCTTTTTATACTCCACATTATACTCAGATAAAAAACACAATATGTCTCGCTGACATGAAGATATTCAAACACTCCTTCCAACATTACTAACGGGTTTAATGCTGACCAACTGTAGCTACCTATAGGCAAGTTCACACTTGAGGATTCAGTGTGGAGTTGCTAACACACCAGCATCACTGTTCCTTCTTCATTTGAAATAAAACAATTCTCAAATGGCTTCAGTGGAATTATTATGATGCCCACAGGGCTAGGAAGGCCTGTATCTGTCAAAACGTAGTTCAAAATGATGGATTTTGAAGCAAATTGGCTTAACCAACAAGAGCCCACTAAACACTCTACATGAACTTTCTGCAGCTTAAACAATGGAGATTGTGCATGCAATGTAATGACAATCGTTACCATAAGTGGTATAATATTTCTCTGGTATTATTTCATTTGGGGTGCAAAGGAGAGTCACCATCTGTATCTGTTGAGAATAAGTAGTTTTTGAAGTCTCCACCTTTCTCACCAGCAAACTCTGAACTTAGGAATGTTAGAATTCTGAACATCAGCCAAATCACAAACCTCATTTATGCCTTGTAGCTAGCTTTATACTATTGAAGTGTAAGTATAGGGTAATTATTTCTTTGAATACAGAAAATAAAAATTTAAATCATGATAAATGCATCTTCTGCATTTTTGGTTTATTACTGATCAAAATGTCAATACATTATACTTTACATTACTATCTCTTAGCATCTCAGAGAGATTTGCACAAGTTCAACAAGAAAAAACAAGACCTACTGAAAAATGTCCATGTCTTAACAGGAGAATAGAGTCAATTTAACATTTATATAACATTTAACATTAACATTTATAAATGTTAGCAGCATTTAACTTACAAGTGTAAACATGAGAGCTTTTGCCATCCATCTCAATCAGGCAAGGTTAAGAAAATAAGACATATTCCACCATAAAAAGATCCCAGGTCACTGCACTTCATGGCAGATAGCAGGTTGAAGCAAATTATCTATCATCATAGCACTATGGTTTTTCTTTTGTTTTTTGGAAAGTATCTACACTGATCGGCCAAAATGATAAAACAGGAAACTGGAAAATGATCTTCAGACCTGAAATGGAGTTGGAGGTGGAGCGAGAAGATGAGTTGTTAATTTCATACACTTACTATAGATAACGAGCAAACTTCTGTATAAAATAAAAAAAATCAATTACAACCCTGACTGAGCATAACTGACTGTGATGCAAGTTTGGTTAAAGGAATTGGAGAGATGGAGGTCATTTGCCTTAGGAGGAGTATTGTTAAAGACACAGATTCAAGCATTCTTCAAGAGAATACTAAAGGGAAATTCTTTGAGGTTGCATTACTTGGATAATGAGCCCTTTGGGATTTCCAGCTGCATTCCACTGTAATATACCACCATATATTTCTAAGACCATTAGACACTTGTTTTGTTAATGTGTCCTCAAATAAGAGAGGGAGTCTGCTTACACAGAGTGTTGTTGTATATGTTTATTTAGAGTGAGGAGAACCAGACAAGTATCACTGTACCTGCTATGCTAACTCCTGCTAAATCACGGGAGCGTTAGGAGTTAAATGCTTTTCAGACAGTTTCTTGCATCAACCTTCACGGATCAGTGTTTAGAGTGTTTGTTGTTCTCATAATAAACCATTTGCATCAGATGATCTGAGGGTACATGACATCAAAATTAAGGAATGGAAAAACAACACAAAGATATTTCTCAGGACTAATTTAATTTGATTCCTTTGCATCGTTTTCCTTAAGTACCAATCAAACACATTCTTATGATACTTTATTGAATGATGCATAATAATACTGAGTCTTACTATCAGTAGATTGCCCCAGCGGCCTAAAGTGGCACTGTAATATTTGAAGGCTTATATTAATAATCCAGCAGGTAGTCATTAAAGTTAGAGACTGGAAGTTTTAGCACACAGTAAAGAACAAAGCAATGCATGCAAGATGACAAACCCTACATCTTTTTTTACTTGGTTTTGATTAGCCATAGAAATAAAATCAATAATCTTTTGAATAATCAATCATCATTCAAGTTTGAATCACTGGATACTGGGAGTAATAGCAAACATACACTTTACATTTGATTCAGTTGTTGTCTGTTTGTGTCGTCCACGTGTTGGTGCAACACTTTGTTAGTTTTAAATTTAAAAGTAAATTCTTTCTCATAAAAAAAAAAAGTTAGATATCCAAGCAATAAAAGATTATGTACCTAACTCTGTGGGAATTACATTACTCTGTCATTGATGTTTGTGGCTGTGATTCAATATGCTAACTGGAGGGATGAATGCTTCAAAGTAATGTAATTAAATAGTAGAGTAATTAAAGTAAATAAATAATGGAGTTTTATGCAGTGGAAACAAATTTAACTCTATGTTACACAAACTGACTTATAGTCTAGCATGACCCAGTTTATTTTAATCTTAATGTTACCACTAATTGTAACCACATTTAGTGCCAGACGTCTTTTCAGCCCCTTTGATTATACAGTATATATATATAGGTTATCTGTATGGTTACTCATGAGCTTTTTGGCTTGTTATTCTGTAAATGTGTAACCGGGCTTGTAATCAGCGGAGCCATGTTCCCGACTACAAGTCCTCAACTGTTGTCATGACTATTTTCAGCTACCAAGCTGTATTTTCCACAGCCTTAGAAGATTATGTGGATCATAACATTGGTGGAACATATTCACATGCTTAGTAACTCATTAACTGCTTTTTGCCATTGCCTGAGTTGTAAAGGCATTCCCTGATATTAGTCACTCTGTCAGTGTGGAGCTAACTCCTAGAAGCTACATTTTAGTACACAACTACCTTGGGTACAGATGTCTCCGGTCTTTTTACCACGAATGAAGACACTTTTCCTTCCCTCTCTGTACCAGTACCTTTCACAGCTCAGACTTAGGGCCCAACAGAATTTAATTCACCGGCAAAATATAATTTCCGCTACACAGGCTGGCTTCAATAGACTCAATAGTCAATTTAAAAATGATAGATTTTAATCTTGTGATTTTTTTTTTTTTTTTGATGAGGCCATTCTTTTGTTCTTGTTTGGATTATAGATTGTGCCTTTATGATTATGAATAATTTAGTGTCTGTACATGGTGCTGATTAATTAAACACACTTGGAGAATAAAATGTACCGATTTTTCTTTTGTGGGAAGATTTGGGGATTTTTCCTTTGGATTACAATAAATCCTGAGGCTTTCTGAAGCATCTATAGTCAAGTTTCCATCCACATTTAACACAAATTTTAACCAAACTGTCAGAAAATTGGCTTAAGAAAATGCAAATTAGCGCATGATTCCATCAACTTGAGAAAGACAGTTTGCAGTGGCAGTTCTCCAGTTCATGCCATCAAACCACTGCAGAAGAATACAGATCAATGCAATGACATCATTAAAAGAGCATCACTGAACCTCAAACAAACGAAAATGATATGGAAAGCACGATGGAATGTAACATTTATGTTTGTTTTATCCATTAATTTGAGGAGCGTTGCAGTTTTCCCACTGTTTTACACAGATCTAATGGCTTCGTCTGCAGGTATTTTTAATTTCTCCAATGATACAGTAGCTTCAGAGTACATTGGTCCAGTTAGTCATGAATTATTTGCTGAGCCCTTTTTGTACTAAATATGTTGCATTTTCCTTTTTTTGATACAACTACTTTTCAACCTCAGCGAATTGTACTTTTTATTTACTTTTTTTTTCTACAATATTTCTAATTAATATATGGATTTCTGGCATTTTCATTTAGGTTTTTTTCTCTGTGCAAATTAAAAGTGCATATGAAATCAGGTGGCTGGAAATACAGTTCATATTGTTTATTAAAGAAATTTCAAATTATGGTATATTGTCATACTTCCACAATGGTTAATACTGGTGGTTGAGGCTTGAAATAATTCAATGGTAACAAAGTAAAGAACCTTAAGATTTAGGCCATATTGTCCTTTGAGCACTAAGACTTCATATTTACTTCACACATCAATACAAGTATGACTCCACTATCCATGTAATAAAGCTCAATCTTAAAAGCCCCTTGGTTTTTAGGATACCATCCTTAAACCAGTAAGTGTTCTGTCTGAAGAAGACTAATTGTCAAGGGCATTCAGTACCTAGGGCAAAGCATTGGAAGGTACAGTATGCTTGGATGATGTTAATTTGCAGGGAGGAAATGACTATCCTAAAAATGTGCTGTTGTAGAGTGATTCACCTGGATCATAATGTTCTGTGCCAATAACTTTGAAAATTAAGTTCTTGGTAAAATAGATCAATCTCATCCCATCATCCTTTGAGGATCAGTACACCAGCTTGTTAAAATTGAGTAAGGAGAAGAAGAAAAATGATGTCAATTTACACATCTCAGATTGCAAGACAGGAGAATTACTCACTAAAAATAAGAGCCCAAAGATAGATCTCCTGTTTGAAAGGGGGCTGTGGTTGCATTTCATTGACTATACTGAAATAAAAACCTTTTCAGAGATAGCTCTTGATATATATAATGTATGAAAAATTGTATTTGCTCCCTTCTTTCTTTCTTCTAAACTAACTTGATGTATTTTAAAGTCAGTGTATATTTTAAAGGTTCACAGTCAATATTACTTTTAAGTCATGGTTATGAAATCAACAAGACCAGAATTTTAAAAATACCAACAGACAAACAAATAAATATTTGATCATAAAATGTTTTTTGCAAAATAGTAGACATAGTATTTATAGCATTTAGAAAGTGCAGCCTAGTAATTGGTGTAAGTGGCATCACACTAGAATTAAAACTGAACTTCAGCACTGGCAGGCATATACTATCTGCTTTTCGTGGTATGTGTGCAGTGTGAATATTTGCACACTGTGTTATGTACATCTGAAAGAAAATCCCCTTGTTTCACTGCGATTTGAACCCAGACACTATACATTAGCCAGCAGAGGCATGATCTGATAAAAAGGAAGGATCATGACAGAGCTTGTGTGAACAACACTGTATCCACTACTATGTCAGGAAATCTTTACATTGCATAAGTAGCTGTTAAATACTAATTCTAATGTCATTTCCCACTGCCATTCATTTCAAATCCTGACTTTACTAAAAAAAATATATAATTTTGTGATTAAGTGACTTTTTATATGTTTTCAAAGTAAAGGGAAATTTGGTTGAACAGGTATTTTCTAGTGGAAATTACATATTTTTCTAAATTTACATCAATCCTCACGGGGGGGGGGTAATACTTTCTTGATCTGACTGGGGATTTCACAGTGTGTCTTGGAAATGGATCAGTGCTCACTTCAGTGTAGATATAATATAGAGATGGAAGTATTAGATTATGGAACTGTAGAACTATTCTCCCTATATTTAATGTGATTAGATTCCCCACAAAAGAGGACAAATGAGTATCTGACAACTGCAGCACAATCAAAACGCTAGTACCAGCAGGGAAAGAACCATTACTTCTACTTGTAATTCTTTACTCTAGATTGTAATCAAGTGCACAATATTTTATTTATAAACAACTTAATAGCCCAGGGCCCAAAACATTTTCTGATACGTTTGAAGAATAGAAATGAATAGAAAGTCCTTAGCTATTCAGAGAGCAGTCTGCTAGAAGTGCCTCAGGTAGGAACCTTTGGCTAGAGGGCTGCATACTATACACCAGACTTTGTTTACATCCAGGTTGTTGCTGCTAATTAGGAGTGCTTTCCTTTACTCTTAAGACTGTGTGGCATTTGTACATCTATTTTTTGTTGTTGCACTAAAGTCCATGAGGAATTTCATTTTATTTCCCTGCATGTACAGTATGTCAATTATACTGTACGCACAGAAATGACGTTAAACTTGAATATGAAGTATGCTGAGAACTGTGGTGCCAAAATTCTGAACAAATTCACTAACAAAGGGAATCAAGAACAGAGAGAGATAGAGTTAGGAGCGACAAAATCTATGATAACTTATATGACAGTAGTAAGACATATAACATAGATCATTAAAGGAGTTTCTTTCTTATCTATTCATACAGGTACTTTTTGCTGAAAACTATTTGATCAGGAGGTAAAAGTATCCAAAAAATTTCAAATTGCATAGTTTTTTTAATATAAGTGTCCTCGAACAACACCTGACGAGCCTAATTTATTCTGGTATGGAAGCCCAATTCAGGAGTCATTATAATCAGTGACTATCTCAAAATAACGAGTTAGTATCTCAAAAGAATAACATCTCAATCGTATCTCAAAAATAATGAGTAACTTTTACAAAAAATGACAAAATCTCAAAATGATAAGAAACTTGCTCAAAAACAGCAACTTACTTGTTCCGAAAAAATGACTTAATATCTTAAAATAATGATCTGTATCTCAAAATAATGATAAACTTTCCTAAAATAATGACTTGGTATCACGAAATAATGAATAGTGTATCAATATAATTACTTAGATTTGCAGAAAGGGAGAAACTTTCTGAAAATAAAGACTTCATTATCCTGGAATAATGTCTAAATATCTCAAAAAAAGAAAAAACTTCATGAAATGAAGACTTCATGTGTCAAAAGAATGAAAAACCTTCTCATAATAAGAGGTAGTATGTTTTGTTTTGTTTTGTTGTTTTGGTTTTTTTTAAAGAACTTTCTCAAAAATAATTAGTAACTCAAGATACACATTCTCAATATTTTGACTTTGGCCTACGATTACAAAGTTGCATGCACTTAACTGGTAGCTTTCAAACTTGATTCAGCTGGCAGGGGTTGTAGTACCAAACTACTTGTTAAAGGGCTGAGCATCACCAACCTGGCTTTCAAATGTTTTACTCAACTCTGCGAGTATTGCAAATGAAAGTGCACTCTCTTATTAGACGTTGGATTTGTTCGGGCTGCATGACTGTGTGAAAGAACGTGAAAATATTATGTTAATTTATGTCTATATATTTCGACAATGTGCACTGTATAATGAAAACTATGAATGTAGGCCTAAATACCATATCAGCAAAGTCAAAGCATGTTCGTTCAGTATAAGTAATTTGGTAACTTCATTAGATCAACCTTAAAAAAAGTATTGAACCAAGTGAGATAACTTTTGAAAGTTGCAGTGCTTTTATGTAAATTCTTTTACTTTCTTTGTTAGACATCATCAGTCAAAAAAGATGTACTTTCGTGCCACTGTGTGTAGCTACAGTCTCTGTGTACACAAAATCATAATTATACTATTTGTTGATCAAATCTAGTTGGATGCAGCAGAGAACCTGCCCTGGCTGGAAATGGCTATTTCCTTTCATTTGCGCAATGAAAGAAACTTTTTGTCTAATTATCCATGTCCCTTGCAGCTTTTCTTTATATCATTCGTATATCAGTTCATAATCCAGCTGAAGGGTTCTGATTCAAATCCAGATTCTTAATCCTATTGATTTGTGTGAGAAGTGCATAAAATAAAGTGCCAAATCCAGTGCAAATACACTACTGAAAAACACAAGACCATTCATGTTTTCTCTTATGTCCCTTAAGCATTCGAAAAAGGCGTTCCCCATGTGGTGCCTGATGAGATGAAATATGCCATTTATACAGATGATTGCCAAATAACTCTTTGCTACCATATGCCTTGGTTGTCAGTGCTGCTGAATTAATTGCAATAATCTTGTTTATGTTCCCTGAGTGGTAGAGTGATAGTAGTATTAAGTTAGGTTTTAACATGGATGAATGTTAGGGTTCTGAATTGGAGTTGTAAATTTGCTCTTATTATGATTAACTTGGGAGTTAAAGTTTAAATTCAAATAAAACGAAGGGTTAAAGTGTAATGGTAAATTCACGTTCCTGGAAAGAAGTCCCTTTGACCTTCAAAGATTTAGGCAAGCTATGAAGCCCTCTTAAAGGGCTGTTCTTTTTTCTATCAAATTAACTTGTTTCTGCTATCATAGAGAAAGTGGAACCATGTTGAAAATTTCAAAAAATGTCATCAATTAATTTATATCTAGATGCATCTTCGGTTTACCCGGAGTTTAGCTGTGCAGTATTAAACTACAGGACAAAGACAGGCTGGTTCAAATGTCCACCCTTAACACACTCATAGACATTTATACCCTGATAATATACAGTACTGCTGTAACACTGTTTACTTTGTTATCAGGTTATTCATCCAGCAAAAAATAGTATGGTATTATGTTCTTTTTAACATTAACAGTGCTTGTAGAAAAAAATGTTGGTGCACTTTGTATACTGAGCTGTGGATGTGATCTGTTCCCTGTACTGATTCTCAAACTTTATACCACATGCACAGAGTACGGTGGGATACTAGTAAAGAAGGCAAAACAGCACTTCACTCACTCGCAGCGCCTCAGTGAGCAACTCATCCCATTGCTAACTAGCCTTTTAATGCAGGTTAGTGTTCATACTCACTGCACCCACAAAATTATCTTGTGTTCTATATTAAATTCTTTTGTATTTACATAGTTCATTGTATTGAAACCACATTATTTATTAGCGTGGATTGGGATTTCCATTGTATGTAAAAGTACCTATAAAGACACATTGTGTATATATACTGTTTTACTCTATGTGTAAGATGTATTTGCACTCAAAAGTTTTCAATCATTCCCCTACCTGACATTCTGTAAATTCTTTTCTGAGGGTAAAGTTAAACCAGATCAGACATTGAAATTTCCCAGTGATGTTTTATTTTCATGAAACCTTTTGTCAAAATAGCAGCACAGACTATTACATTTTTGGTAGTGTAGAGCATGAAGAGACAATTCACACAATTTATCACAAATTTTTCCTTGAAATATGAGTACATGCATTTTACTCCTTAGCACTTTTTGACTTGATGTTGGTTAAGTTTTTATTTATAATTATTAGGTGTTATACTCAGTCCCAATTGTGACAATTGGGAAACATCATGGTCAGAATTCATACTAAGGCCAGTAATTCATATTCATCTGTAAAGGATGCAGGCAGGCAGGCAGGCAGGCAGCACTATATCAGAGTGCCAAGACATCCATAACTTTGTTCTGTCATTTAATCAAAAAGGCTAATGAGATGAAAAAGGTTGACATGTATGTTACACCTTGGAGGAACTGCCACTCATTGGGCTAGACCAAGGGCTACCTTTGGGCCCTGTCCTGGGCCAGTTTTAGGGAGATGTGCGAGCATTCCTCAATAAGGCTCCATCTAACACATGTACCATGTACATGAACATGTACCATGTCTTGATAAGGTATCATGCTTCCATGAACTGATAACCATTTTGAGTATGGCATTATTCCGTAAGACTTACTCAGTGCACTGAAGATGTGTCATCCTCTGTAGAAAGGGTCATTTGTGGGCTTTGAGTTTTCCACCACATAGAGGGAGGCCGTTATCTCATCAAGGTGATTCCTTCTAATTGTATTTGAAATGGTTTCATTGTAGACATTGGGGTCATATGAGCAAAACAAGTGATACCGCAGCCTAGAATTGTAGCCAGATGTGAGAAAAACCCCACAGAAAGTCAGCAAGTCATCCATATTCAGAACAAGCATCTTTGCCTTGGTTTGCAGTGAGCTTAGTGAGCTCCCTTAGAGTAGGAGGGTACATAAACAGGAACAAATCGACTGGATCGGGTTTAATCTGCTTTATGCACTCTGCTGCAATTGGGTCAAAGGTCATAAAATCTGAAATCTTGGTCAGAGCTGGTCATTTTCATCTTTTTAAAACCCTGTCCCTATTTTGTATATTTTGAAGAGATGTTTTCTGTTTTTTGTGGTGTTGTTGGGTCCCATTTTCCTCAGGAAATCTCCTATTTGGCTGGTCACTGTGGGAGACTCTCCAAGACACGGCAGTGGTGGTAACAGGAGGCTGCAGGAGTTGGCGGTTAAGGAGGAGGAGCACACCAATTGGTTCTCATGAACATCTGCCTGTGCCAGCAGATAGTTCACTTCTATGTGGCCATTCAATATTCAATACACTACCTGGCAAATGGCCCGTTACACCCTGGTACTCCCTGTCTGAGCCAGCACTATCACAGTCACTTTCAATTTCCTCTTTTTCAGTTGTAGGACTGATGGTAGTGCTGTACACAGCACTTAAGGCATCATGTAAGTATAGGGGGTCTAAAACTTCATAGTTTGAAACTGAATAAAAAAAAAAAAAGAAAAAGAAAAAAAGAAAAATGATGTCGAGGATTAATAGCCAAAAACTGTTTTCAACGGAAACACTGCGTTGTACTTTTAGTAACAAGTTTGACTATTAACAAATCTAAACCTATTCTGAGCAAGATATGTATATATATATATATATATATATATATATATATATATATATATATATATATACATATAGGAGTGTAATTCTCAGTAGTTGACCCTTTTAAGAATATGAGTTAAATATGATAGCCCTGTTTTACTAAGTCCATACTTTACATACCTCTACTTTCTCAGAAGTTTGAGAAAGAAAATTTCTTCCAGAGGTGCAAGTAGGAAGTAAACTGGTCTTGCTGTGTGACATTTACATGAGTCACGTGGCACTGATAAATTTTAATCAATACATTCCTCTTTTTTTTTCATTTAAAAGTAGAGTTTCGACACTTTTAGCCAACAACAACACTTTTGAAACACTTCCAGTGTACAGGGTGAACAGTACTTGTGTTATTAGCTTACCTGTGCATCATGGGCTCTGTTTTGCATTAACAGTTCACTGCTCCCTTTCATTTTAACTCTGGATACATTAGTTTTCAGATGACACACCGACCAAGAAAGAGCAAAGACACCTTAGGAACCTTTTCTGTTGTAAACTGATGTGAGGAAATATATGATTAAGCCAAAATAAGTTTGGGAAATATTTCCAAATTTGTCATAGCCCACTCTGCCCTGTAGTGTCGATTTTGTCATAAAAACTTGAGAGAGGGGGAGGCATGAGGATGGACTTGCTGACAGTAATGTATGGGATTATACAGTATGTGCTTCAGTATTAATGAATTGCAGTATCTCTAACATGTCAAACAATAATAAGTAGAAAAAATGAAAAGAATTTTAAAGCAAAAAAATAGCAGCTGTGTTGCTCACCCCGTGCTCACCATTGTCTATTTCTTAATTGCTATTAACTTGTTGATATTGTTTCCATCTTATCTATCTAATCTCTTATCTCACTTCACTTCACTTGCTATCTTCACAATTTGGCAGTATTACTGATGGACACCTTTAGGCAACAGTGACAATGCTGAGGCCACACAAACCTCAGATTTAACAGTCGCAAACAGTGAAGTGCTCCTCCAGGGGAGTAAACCAAAAGGTTTGGAAATGGACATTATGTTACCTCTGCAATGTGTTAAAAGGAAAAAGAAGAAATTTAAAGCTAAAGGACAAAACTCTTTAGGAGGAGTTTGAATCGGGTAAGAAGAATCTTCTCCATGGTCAATTGGGATTCCTTACTTGATTCTTTTTATTAATTTAGCTCTGCTTTTAATGCAATATTGAAAAGTAATTCTCCAAAACCTTCTGATCTAACCACCCACATAGAGTCCTCTTTCAGAGATGTTTAATCTTTATTTACTCCTAAGTGCGCCCCTGTCTACCTTTTCCTCCACTGAAAAAAACACACAAAAAATGGAATATACTGAAACATCTTGAAATGAGGTCACTACAAAAACTTTTTTCTCTCTCTCTTCCAGGAAACTATTTTGCAGGAAAAAAATATAACTGCACGTTTAATTTACATGCAGTGCAGAGATAATGATGTATTACGCTATATGATTAATTATTTACCATCTGGCCATGGCTGTAATCTTCTTGATTGCTCTGATTTTCATTGTCCAATTTAAAATATCAAACCATACACACTAAGTTGAGTTATCTAGGCCCAGAAGAGTCCAGGCAAAATACATTTTTTCAGAGTAGTTTTTCAGTCACAAAAATAAAGCCAATATTCCTGAATGTGCAATTTGATACTTATTCTCCCCGCAAACAATGTGAGCAAAACTATTTTATTTGGTGTTTGTTCTTTTTGTCTCCAGGGATACAGGGATACAACAAACTTGTTCAAGGTGGCTGATACTAGGCCAAACATGTCATCCTGCAGACTCACATTGCGGTTCTCCTTATCAAACCACAGAATCTCATTATCTTCCTTAAGTGGTTTCTAGCCATGTTTTCCTTGAAAAACAGGAGCCCCATTTTTGGACTAATGTGCAGCGTTTTTGTACCCTGTGCTCCACACATGTATAATAGGGCTCTGAAGGCTTTAAAGTTCAGCAAAAGTCAGGTCCCATGTTGCTGATGTGTCACAGGCAAAGTGCATCCCTGATATGATTCAGCATTCCATTGTCAAACACACAAATGTCATTCATTTCAGACATTTTCTAAAGGCTTTGTATAAACCCCAACGTAGGCAGCTACCCTATTTTTGATTATTATTAATGCTTATTAGCCAATTTGATCTTATAATTTATAGTTTTTGCAAGCAAATTAGAATAGGTAACGAGCACTCAAGTCTGCTAGTAACATCTTTCTCTAATACAGACAATGATAGTTGCTAGGCAAACAAGATGCATTATCAACCCTGGGAAAAATTAGAATAGAATAATTGGAATAGAATAGTGCAAACTCTAATGGCTACAATATGACCTTGTATTGGCGAAATGAGTAAAGATTCTTATATTTTCTTTTGTGTATTTTATATAAAAATATTTTAATTTAAAATATAGACACTTTTAGGAAAACTCATGCACCAGTAAAGTTATTTGACATATTAATTCTTGGCCAGTCTAGACTTCAAGTAAACGATCTGGGGTTTGGGATCTAGGGTGACTCATACCACACAAGTAGGCATACAGATAAAATGGCCCCACAACTGCTCAGCAAAAGATATTTATCTGTGCCATAGTACAACCTGATGACTAAAAGGGGGAAACACATTGGCTGGCCTTTTACAGCATGTTAGGCCCTGGTTGCTTGTAACAATTGTGGGACACATCTGCATGCAGGACTGCCCTCTCTTGGGTAGGTTGCAATTCAGGAAAAGGCCAAAGTGAGTTTTCAGTCCCTTTTCATACTCTCTGCTTGTCCTCCTGGCCATAGTGCTAGTTTGCCTCCTTCTCCTTCACATCTTCCTTTCTTTCTTTCTTTCAACACTTCAGAGATTAAGGTGAAATCTTTTTTAAGATCTCCTTTAAGAACGAATCAGAACAAGACAGACATCTAAACTCAGTAGGCTTTAAAGTAAAAATATTCAAACTTGCATTCCCAAAACATCAGGAGCACAATAATGAGTTTTACCTGTTAAGTTAAGCCCACAGCTGCAGAGACAGATGCATGAATCCAGCTCCATGAATTTGAGGAGTCATGGGCAGGAATCACAAGTATCCATTGTGCCAGGCCTTGAAATTGAACTGAACTTCCTCTGACCGTCACCCTTCATTCCTCTCACAGTGGAAAGGGTCAGGAGCTCTGGAGCTTCCTTCCATGCTGTGGGGCTCAAATAACATCGAGGCTCCATGAGAAAAAGGGAAGCATATCATTTCCTCAACATCTGCTACCACTGCAGGTTTTGCCTCCTGTGAGCTGGCAGGGCCTCGTGCGACTGACATGATGTGGATTTACACCAATAGTGCGATTACTGCTGAAGCCAGACAGAGCTTGGACTTGCCAGTTATGACTAAGGCAGGTTGCTCTTTATTATCTGCCAGATGCTGCGAATGCTCTCCTACTTTAGGCCACCTTATAAGGTTCTAGATCAGGCAACAGAAAGACAGGGAAAGGCAAATTTTGCACTGAGGAATAGAGAGATAAAACTGAGCCCTTAGCTACTTTTGGAATGTAAACATTATTTTTTCCTGCTTGGATGAATGCATTTCCAGAGAGGAATACACCACCCTGGTCACTTGGCACACAACATGTTAGTACATGTGTATATATATATATATATATATATATATATATATAATGTATAATCGCCCACGAGGTGGTCAGATGCATCCACTCTGTTTACACTTCCTTGACCCATACATATCCAGCTGTATCAGAACAAATAAGGTATACAAACACCTCTGTTCCATTCCACTTCTTTCAATTCCCACTCAAACAATATACTGCTGAGGTTGGGAAAATTGTTGTGTTACATACCCTATCTCCTCCACCTACTTCCCCTCTGTAATTCAATACATCTGAGAGGCAGTCTACAGGGAGAGGGGGCAACAGCGGCTATTTTCAAATGCATACCATGGCTAACGATTGCAGTTAAGATCTTTTTGGGATTACTGACATTTACTTGTTGGATTTTTCCATATAAGTGAAATTAGTGAGTACGGGTGGTTAATGAGCTTAGTGTTTTAGTCATCTTGATTTGTCCTTTTTGTTTTCTGCTATTCAATCTTTTGCTCCTTTTATTTTTCTCTCTTTCTTTCTCTTATTTATAAAAAGCAATGTGAATTTTTTTTTTTTTTTTAAGAAAAAGTGGCCTATAGTCAACACTAGCGTCAAAGTGTCAGAATTAATTGGATATAATGCACAGTCTGCAATCAGCATGCTGTCTTTGGCGGTGCATGCTGCTGTGATAAAGGGCCGAGAGAGGAATTGTTGCAGAAACATAAAAGCTGCCAAAGAAAGAGTGGACTCTGCCACAGATTTATTGGCCAAGCCCAGTAAAAGTATAGCCTTCACCACTGGCATTACAATTCAACCACTTTTACCCCTTAATCTGGTCATTACTCAGGGTTTACAAGGACACAGAACATCCTCCACTTTTGCTGTCTCTGCTGCATGTAAATACGGAGACTTGTTGATGAACATCTCTACAGCAAAATATCCACTCAAAAATCAGATAAATTGGAGTGGGTAGAAAAGATTCAGAATATATTTTACAGTTCCTTTCAGGACAGAAAACAAGTTCTAAAATGCTTGATTATAAAACTGATTCTGTAAGGTTTTGTAATATGGGACCAAGAAGCAGAGGATGAGGCACGATTTGGTTTAAGATGCTTTATCTTAGAGAATGGAGCTGGTCATGGAGATGGAGGGTAGAAACAGGAGGCTGGGAATTGATCTCTGTAGATGATGGGATGGAAGCACTGGAGACAGCAGTCGTCACAGAGGAGCATACAAAGGATCTACACATAGATTCAAGGTATTAGGAACAAGAAAAATCAATTTTACGAATGCTAGGAAAACACTAAGGGGCTGAAACATTGGCTACCACTTAAGCGGAACAATCTGGCACTGGAGAGTTAGCAGAGCAGGTTTCATTGTGGAGTGGTGGTTCAGCAACTGCTGAATCAGGTGAACCATTTGCTCCACACACACACACACACACACACACACACACACACACACACACACACACACACACACACACACACACACACCGAGAGGGGAGAGCAAAAAAATGGGAAGGAAAAGAGGGGGGGAGAGAGAGAGAGAGAGAGAGAGAGAGAGAGAGAGAGAGAGAGAGAGAGAGAGAGAGAGAGAGAGAGAGAGAGTATGCAAAACCTTGGAGGAGCTTGGCTGGACCCTGACAGGTTCATGAACCTTTTCAATGATAATATTTGTTAACTGTGATTTCCAAACCATTTCTTCAAGGGCAGCATGTCTCCCTTCCACCCCATCCTCCATATATATAATCTTGGTTCTAACTGTTTACTGTGTATTAATATTGAACATTATTAAAGCTATAAAAGCAACATTCATGGAGCTATACAAATGGGCTAGCATTGGTTTGAGCACCTTTGTTTTGTAATAAAAGAAAGTTACTTTCCCTGACTAGGATTAAGCCTGCACCTAGACCTCAGTCCATCTTACACTAAATTCCAGTGTGGGAACAAAATGAACAAAAAATGTTCTGAACATGTAAGGTGTGTCATGTTACTAGTTGAATTTATTGATGGCTATTAATTCAAGTCAAAGCAAAGAATTAATGATGGCTGCGTTGATGAATTTTATGAAATTCTAATATTCTACTTTAAAGACAGGACAGGAAACAAAAGTTGGTCTGTCAGTTGATCCACTTCTTTGGATAAAACTGAAATATCGAAACAACTACAGTATGGATTAATGTTATGTACAAACAGTCATTTCCATAGAAGATGTATCCTCATTACTTTCATCATCATCATTGGGTTAAAATTTGAATTTGTCCACTACTTGTTCTCATATTCATTTCTGAATTTGAGCTGATTTCTAGAATGTGTCAGTCAGGTAAAGATATGATTTAATTTCCCTAAGAATTATCACAAAAGGTTTTTGTGTGACCTTTTAAAGCTCAAATCACCAATTTTAGTCGGTGCTGACATTGTCAAAGTCTGTAGATGTTACTCATAGCCTCTCTTTCACTCACAGCACACTGAGCAATAAGCAGCTTTCCTTGTTGCAGGCTGTAGGATGAGTATGCAGGACCTGTTGTTTATAATGTGAATACGACTCCTGCTGTTATTGATTCTGTCCAAGAGATGAGCCCTCTGGGTTTTTCTGATGTTTATGCAGGAGAATGGTGATGCTTGCTAAGTGGAAAAGAGACAAAAAATCAATATGCAAGGTGAGGGGAGGGGAGTGCGAGCCGTCTCTTAGTTAAGGACTTGTTTTCAAATTTCTGTTTTTCTCTTCTTTTGATGCACGTTAAGGGCTGAGTGAGTGGGCCAACAGGTGTTTCCTAATTTTATTTTCCAGTGCTGCTGAGTTCTACTACTGCTTAGCTGCAGACCTTCATCAGTTAAAGACCTGAATGAAGTGAACTTGCACTTGGCCTCATTTACTCTGCATATATTGTATACTACACAGTAGGTCTTCACAGAGTTATCCATCCTCATGTAAGACTACCATTGTGAGGAATTAACACTATCAAAATACTAAGTTGATGATTTAAGAATAATTATTGGGTCACCTGAAATTTTATGATCCAATACTGTTTATCACATTTTTAAGGTACATTGCTGTTGATTGAAATCAGTGACAAAGTTGTAGCATGAAAGTTCATTCTTGTACCCATGTTTGACAAACTAGTCTGCATTCAAGGTCCACTTTTTAAATTACATTACATTTTGCAGGCAAAGATGAGGGCATGTACTTGAAGTTGAAGTTTAGAAAATATATCAGTTGCCCATGGAAATGATGGGATTCAACACACTGGGCCTAATGCAAAAACATTTTTGATCCTTATCCTAAACCTCTCTTACATCTTTATGTCAGGTTTATCATATGAGTGTTCATGGGGATGGTCATCCTGTTTGATCATATCAAGCATAATAAATGACGCTAAAATTGCCACATAAGGCTACTTGTTCCTCTCGATTTGTAGGAAAGGTTAATTCAGAAAAGTGTTGGTATATGGTAAAAGAAAAAAGGAAAAAGAAAAAAAGAACTCCACAACTCGGCGCTTCAACTCAAGCTGCTGAAAATGAGCAGTTAAAAACAAAGATTTTTAGCAGTTAGTAGTTTTATTAGAGGCTCTGAAACCATTTAAAAAAAAATATATACATAAGGTGACCAGTGACAATTCATCAGAGCTGTGCTGCCAATTACATGAATTTATGTCTCTGACTCTAACCGGATACTCTTCAATGACTTTGTTAAGTGACTGCCGAACAGGTAAGGTGTTCATCATCTTACCCTGTGACCCTGGTCAGCAGTCCTCCAAAATCTAAAGTATGTGCAATTTACAGTACCTAGGGCTGAAATGTGCAAATCAGCATTACATGGTTTTTGAATGGATACAAAGACCTGGCTCGTCAGCACTTAAACTGTAGATTATAAGACCTGTATACATTACCTATGACCTGATATACCTACCTATATCAGCAAACCTACCTACCCATATCAGGTCAAAGGTATAAAACTGTTTTCATATTTCACTATCTGACTCTGCCGCTGATCATCTACAGACAGTCCAAAAACATTATAAAGTTTTCAGACACTCACAGATGACATGTTCTAGTTGTCAGACCTCGAATCAGTGAGACACTGCTATGTTTACACCATTAAACTTTTGAATTGCAAGTTTTGAGGAGTTCCTGGTTTTGAATGTTTTTCCTTGTGAAATTCAGAACTTATTTTTTTTCTTTTAAATTGCCTATTATTCCTCAGTTTAGAAACACTGGAGGCTCCTTGATACTTTGTTGATGGAACTTCTTTTTTCATCAGTTTAGTGTGGCAGATGGCATCAACTACTACAATAACCATGAGCCTTGGAGAGGAAGACAGTTGGATGTGTGGATCAGAGAGATAAGGAAAACACTGCTCATCTAAAATTGACCCACATGTGAATAAACTGCTGAAGTGTTGTGACATCTATAAGCGCAAGCAATAGAAACAGAATTTTAAACTCAGCAAAATGCTTTTGAGGAGTTGAAGTTTATTTTCCTCCTTATGTTTCCATGGATAGATGCTTGACCTTCTATCAAGAGAACCATTTTTTTTTCCTAATGGAGCTGCTAATTTTTGTGCAGATACTTTAACCAGTAGAGTTACATGTCTATCCAAGTCTTGCCTATTCTGACAATGAACAGGTCATTTACTTCCAGAATCCTGAACCCATGAAATAACTCCTCCAACTTCAAAACTCTATTGAGAAAAGCTAGATACAGCGTGGTGAAAGGATTTCTGGGTGTATGTTGTCAATTCACTCAAGTGACAAACCACTGTATTGTAAAAAAGAAAAATTGCGCCCCCCCCAAAAAAAATCCTATGGATCCTTATGACTATCTAACGATGTCCAGAGACATCTCAGTAAGTCATGGAGTGCAATCAAAGCAACCAAAGACAATGCCTGCATGAAAGAAAACATCATCATCTATGTTTTGTAAAATATTTTTTTTGATTCTTGGTGAATTTGTTTAGCAGAAAAAAGGAATAGTATTTAAATAGATGAATGACAGCTTATAAAAAATATTAAATCCTATAACCAGTCATATTACTATATTTTGGATCTGCCCTGTTATCACTGCAGATTTTGAACTTGTACCCGAATTGCTATAAGGTTTACTGTGGAGGACAATTGAGAAAACTGGAAACTGTGGCATCTATTTGTACATCATCAAAATGTGATGGGATGGGTGTGCTGGCAGATCCAGCTGATCGCACAGACAGATGGAGAAAGGGCAGGAGTGTTGCTGCCTCCTCGGGTTGCCATGGTGAGGGAGGATGTGGAGTGTGGAGAGACAGCCTTTGTAAGTAAAGGAAAAGGAGACTAAATTATCATTCAGCAGGTGGCACTGATGCTGTGTCCCCACCACCAGGTAACAAATGGTGTTGGCCTTCCTGCACACACAGGGAGGGCAATAATCTCCCATCAGCCACCTTCCTCTGCACAGCAGGTAAAAGACCCCACACGGCTGATTGACTTGTCAGGCCAGTGGCCGTGTGGAACAACTCTGCCATTTTGATCACTGGGTGAAAAGGCTGATAGGACTGCGTACACACTATTACCGTAACGTTATATATGACTCTATACTGTTCTTTTCTTAATAATCCATTATGTGAACTACTTTAAAGGGGTATTGGATTACATTTAATGGGTATTCTGTGATCTGCTGTGGCTGGAGAAAGGAAAACAAAGTGGAAATAAGCCCCCTTTATTCAATATCGATTTACATTTTATATAAAAATTACTTACATTTAATACATTTCTTCAAAATACAAGCAGCCAAACAACATACAAATCAAATACAAAATTATAAAATTTCTTATATTTCTCTCCCTTCCTTTTCTGAAGTAACAGATTTGTTTTATAATAACTCTTAACCTTTTTTGTATCCGTGGTAAATCTCTCCCTCGTCTACATCTTTAATCCATCGTTGACATAATACCTAGAAAAATATGTTATTCAGTATCTGTCTTTTCAGTGTATAGTACAGGATCTGGGAATCTGATCAGAGAACATTCAATGTGGGCTTCAATCTCTTTTACCAAGACAAGTTATTATGATGTCTTACTGTGGAAACAAGGCAAAGAGCTTGAAATCCATGGAAATGGAAAAGACAGAAGACCTATGGAATTACATAGTGTATGAGAAAGGATCGATTTGTTATTATGGCCTTCACTGGAAATCCAGTCTGTAGATCCATCAGGTACTGAGGAAAAAATGAAACACAATACCTCAAGCTTCACTGCTTGTGAAGCTCGATGATCACATGACATAAAAAAACAAACAAAAAAACCCAACAAACTTGTCTAGATACTTATATTTTTCCAGAAAAATTAAGCTAAACCTGCCTTCATTACCTTCACCAAACAACAAATGTCCATATTCCACTTAGACTACAAACAGGTATGGGTACAAATTTTAGCACTGCATTTTAGGGTTTAAACTGTGCACAAGTGTGGCTTATGATGTTAATAAAGTTTTTGCAAATCAGCAGCTTTACTTCAGTGTTGTACAGTATACAGTATAGCGCTGTATAACTTATGTTTGACAAACATTAGAAAGCAAACAGCAAATGGAAAATAAAACTCTTCAGCACACCAACAAGGACATTATGCTGATGCTAATAAAATCTAAGAGCCTCATAGGAAATAGAAAATTTCTTCTTTCCTCCTTCATATTATACATTATACACTGTGGTAAAAAATAAGTACAAAGTGTAAAGTTAGGCTATGCGGCGGTTTCATGAATTGTCCCCTCTAGTTTCTTTGGGAGTAGCTCTCTCCTCTCGTCAATACTGATGACTGGCTTCCTGCAGTTTTGCCCATCAATATAAATCTTTGCATACACAGGGTTGGAGTAGTTCATGGGCTGTATAGGAAGCAAAGAAGAAATAGATAAATACTTATTTACATAGATTACAATAGAACAGTGAAAGCCTTGAAGCTGCATTTCTAGATCTTTTTGGCCACTTGGGGGCAGCAGAACTAGCTAAGAACACAACATGATATTTTATCACTTTACAAAGTTGCTGGAGCAAACAGCTACATATTTTAATCAAATTCCACAAGCATGGAGCATCATTTATCATTCACCTAGAGTTCTGTTATGTACAACTATTCAACTAAGTTCAATTTTCACTCTACTTTTAGCACTATCTGATCTTAACCCGCTCTTGAGAGAAACATCTGGCTGTCTAGCCACTAAATGCTCCACTATGTTCACCAACTAGTGTTGGGCAGTTAGAGTACAGTCGGAGTATCGGAGCACGTTTGAGGATAGCAGCTGCCTGCTGCGTCTGGAAAAGAGGTTGCTAAGAGTAGAAGAGCAGAGTTTGCAGAAAACCAAAGCAGGTCAGAACTCTCTGAGAGTTTGTAGATCCAAGTGACTCTTTCACATAACATTAATTTAATCGATCATTAGAAAAAAAAAAACAAAAACAATTGGTGCAGCTTTAAGAGAATTCCACCATGATCATCAAGTTTCGAGCAAACTGTAAATACATTTAAATTGTACCTTGTCTAAAGCAAGTGCAAACAAAAGCAAAAGTCATATATATTGGTGGATTGTTACTCAGGAAGCATGTACAGTTAGGGGATGGCAACATGCAGGAAGTAGCCAAGTTTCAAACAACGCCATGCAGGTTCAGTTTTCAATCAAAATAGATTTAGAGGCCCATTCAATTGATTGACATTAGGGGTATATGACTACTGATTTCACAGAATGATGCAGAAAACAGCTATGGATGAGTGTGGATGTTTCCTTGAAATACTTTGGTCTTATTTACATTATAGATGATTTTCAGTATGAACAAAAATTGGTACAGGCAATCATATCTGCCAAAAATATCTGCCAGGTAAATGCACAGTGCATACTGCTTGCCTACAGTCTACATGTGGATGATTTTTCCCCTCATACTGCATTTTTCCTAAAACAGGAAGTGAAGTTTGTAAAATTCACCTGTCCAGGGATTACCTCCTTGGGCACAGAATTCATGCCCAAGGTTCGAGGGTCACTGGATTTTACACACCAGCCCTGCAACAGAACAAGCACTGTCTGTTTATGATGGCAATTTAAATTCATACAGCTATCACAGTCCACTGGGTATCAGCATCTGCAAATGTTATAATATTTCTAGTCTTGGGTAACAAGACTTTTGGTCATTTCAAAATAAAACTGTATTGAATTAAAAATGAATGGAATAGGGACCGAGAAAGAGTGCAGTGGAATACAGAAGCTAGATTACATTCAATACAGCATGTTTCTGTTGGAACCATAGCCAGAATCAACTGACAATAGGAGATGACAAAGTTGGAAGGACAAGAAGCAATAGCAGTAGGCTTGAAGCTCTTGCAGGTCAGCTAGATAACAACACCACTAAAGAAGTTATGATTCATTTGCTATGCTGAGTGTTAGTGTGGGGCTGAGGGCCATGAACAGAATAAATCATCAGCCAGTCCTATGGGTTTATTCCTGCATGCTAGCAAGGTTTTACAAAATCTTTACAAAGCCTTATATAATTCAATGTGATGTATCCCAAAGTATGATAGTTACTGGAACAGTAACAAAAAACACAACACAAAATTATTTTCATAAAGCTGGATCATTGTTTCGAATGGGTGATTGGTTTCCTTGCTCCTTCTTGCATTTAAACATAGCTTCAGCAAAAATTTGATTAGTTAATTATGGAAAGTTTGTTGCATAAACTCTTGTACTTGAATTTATAGATGTCAATTTCATTAAAAGACGCACTAGTAATTAGTTCAGTTGGATGGGGTCAACAAGTTTTCAATATTTTCTAGAAGCTAGTGCAGCAGTGATGCTGATGCAACAGCTTTAATAATTAGTAGGTGTGAGAAGGATTGACATAGCAATCAAGGCCAATTAAATTAGTTACAAACAGATGTGTAAAAATGAATATAAACCACTTGAAAAGCATATTCTGCTACATCAAATTCTTATTTCTGGAAATAGTGGGATTCTTGTGAAATTGAATTGTGAGAATACTGAAAAATCCTCAACAATTGCATATACTATATTTCCAATTCATGTCTTCAATTGATTTTTATCCCCTATACATTTAACTTGAATAAAAAGGACAGATTGTGAAATGTGTCTCAGTTTTAATTATATCTATTCCATGTTATAACAAGTGATATTTCATATTATGACATTTATGACATATTTTCTTGTTACTGCCATACCATTACATCTTGATATATCATTGAAATTTTCCATTAGAGAAGTGTTTTCTCAAAATGGTTAATGTTAAAGATGATGAATCATTATATTGCTATGACAATATTGTTGAAATGAGAAAAAGATGCACACAGTGCCATACAGACTGGATCAAATCATACACCACCATTAATCTATGATATCACATTATTAATTATTCATTTAGTAATGACTGAGATATGTGGGTGTTTTTTTTAATGCACTGTACCTTTGAACTGCTCTTGTTTTGTGCATCTATGAGTAATTATAGTGTGTGGATTTGATTTCAGATTCAGTCAGTGATTTTAAACAAAAGGGCTACAGCTCAGTTGTGGTAATATATTGTTATAACATAAAGTCAGATGTTTCATGTTAAAACTGAGCAATTTGGGTTGTATAAATAATAAATACAGTGAAAAATATCTTGTTATAATGTGAAAAGGAACTTGTTAAAACAAGAAACTTTTCTGATTAAAATGAGAAAGTGTTTTTTTGTTATGCTAATACTCTGTCTGAATTTTGCACTTTCTAATTAAAGAACTAGGAGTTTCCTTTTCAGACATATATGAAGCTTTATTCTGCTGTTGTTTTGCTGGTCAGTTTAATATGTGGTTCAACAAGCCAACCTTGTGAGGGTCCAGCGTGAAGTTGGGTCGCAACAGGCTGCCTGCATCTGCATGGTTGTCATGGTCCACTTCATACATGTTGTATGACGGGTTCCCAATCTCCACGTTTATCCCACCATTTGTCATGGGCTGCCTCTGGACGCGTTTTCCCCTGATGTGTGTGGAGGCAGCCATTATTAACTTGATACACAACCCGCAGTTCAACACATTGTATAGCAACTCACTGATTCACACAACAAATCACATTACGCTACTTGGCACACACTGAGTACATCGGTTTGCTGGGAGCTGAATTATAATCTGAGACTCAGAAGTCAGGTGTTCTGCAGACTACACTTAAATCAGCAAACAAAGTTTTCAATTCTAAATCAAGGATATCTATTCATCTTCAAAGAGTGTGGCGTTGGATCTCTCTTAACAGCCTCTTATTTTATGTATATTTTATTTCTTTATTTATTTACGTACCTTTGCCTCCGTCTGCAGATGTAAACACCTGCTACCACCATCACAATCAAGATTACCAGCAGGACCAGTGGCACAATGATAGCTATGCTCCCTACGGAACACACAGACAGAAGATGGTGTGGAGCGACAGCAATGATTGAAAGGAGCTAAGATATGTTCAAATAGTGACACTTTATATTTAATCATGGCTGATCATGGCTGCAAAAAAAGCAACCACAGAAAATTTTTTTATCTTTTTACTGTGCTGATGATTCTACAGCTATACAGTAATTCTTATGTAAATGTGTAAGTTCTATACTGACATGAAGTAATTTCATCATCTGTAAATATTTGATTCAAAAATTAGGTTTTGAAGCACTAGAGGTAACATGATAGGTAGAGCTCTGGATCAGATATTTTTTTTCTGTAAATACATTATGCTCACGTATTCCTAAACTTTATCGGAAGACAGAGAAATCGTATTATTTGTTCTATCAAACTACCTAATTCAAATGACCTAAACCTGTTGAATGAAGGCTTTTCTGTTGTAATGATGTAATTCAGTAATTCTTTAGGTAGGCTGCCAATCAGGACCAAGTCTAATTACGGTGCATGGTTTGAATATGTCTAAACTTGCTTGTAAAATGAATGGATGATTTAACAAGTAATCATTCAACTGGAATGGAATCAGACAGTATATAAACGGTTTGTACATTACAAGGTTTTGTAATGAGGCTTCTCAAAATTCCCAGTTCTCACCTCCGCTCGTGTTGTCTGATCTGCTGCTTTTAGGGGCCGGTCTCTCACACTGTGTTCCTGCCCAATTGGCTGAACATCTGAAAGGGTCAAAATAGAGTATAAATAAACTATCATTAGCATACTAACCATAGTAAAAAGATGCTGAGAAAACACCTTTTTAAAAGGAACTACAGTATGATGTGACTTTGGCTTACATATACGACACATCATGATTCAGAGTTGCTATGTAGTACTTTGATTCAAAACAAATAAATCACCACCTAGAGAGAGTATATACATGTTGTGTCCATACACAGTCTGTGTAAATTACATTTTGAATATTCAGTTTAGAAAAAAAAAAAATCAAAGGATGACAGAGGGGCAACAAGTTGTCATCTCATTTGTGTTCCAATGGGATCCAATGGGTGTGATGTATGATCCTTGTTAGAGGAGGGGATATCTAATTTCACACGACTGACGCAGATGGGTCTGTAAAGCATGAGTGATCTGTTGGGTGTAACTAGATGATGACAGAATGAAATTACTCTAAATTACATGCAGTCTAAGAATCACAAGATCAGGCTATCAAAAAAGGGATGCAGCCCCATACACATTGGAAATGAATCACGCCTTCGTAGAACAAAATGTCACAGCAACTCAAATTTTAATGGGAAACTGAGGGCAATGGGGAATTTGATCTGCTTTGGGAAGTGTAAACCATGAAAAGACTAATTCCCTATGAAATGAAGAAATTCTCTTAACCCCTGTTGAAAGCCTTTAAGATAAACACCAATAACTGATGAGATGTTCGGCCTAGAAAGGTATATGGTACTTATATTTGATGACTGGTCAATAATGAACATATTCAACTTTCCATCATGCACAGGTTACAAATGCACAGATTGATGCCCACATCACAAAGACAGTGTCACTTTCTAGTCCCCTGGTTTCTGTGTGCTGTGTAGATCTGCATGAGATGGGAGAATGGTGAAGGGCAGCAAAGGTAGAGACTCATGCAGCAACTGATCATGTAATAAGTGCCATATCAGCTAATACCTACTCAATATATGATAAAAGTAAAATTAAAGTTGGGCTCCCACGTTTTTAGTTTCACATAAATAAAAAAACTGCTGCTGCTGTTGTTACTGATACCACTATCATTAACAATAAAAAACGAAAAAAAATTCCCTTTAAAACAATTGTGTGACATGTGGGGGACTACACTTATTTGCTTTCTTGCCAAAACCACTCTAATTTTTTACAGTAAAAATGAATCTACTGCCTGCAGAAGGTTAGCTTTGGTAGCAGAGAGAGTAGAAACAGCTAGAGTGGCTCTGTTAAAATGTAACACATTCTGCCTACAAACAGCTTTAAAGCTCACTGCCTAACATGTTCTACGTTGTTTGTTTAATCCGTACAAAAACCAAAGTGTACAAATGACACATTGCAGTTTTACAGGGGGGTTTGTCCTGACCTAGAACTTCTTGCCCTAGTAGTGCTGTAGTTATTTGTGAGGTTGCCAGGCAATTTGTGGAGTCTCCAGGAAGTCTGGAGTTTGTTACCTTAGGATGGAGCCACTCTAGCTATTTACCTCTGTTTCCAGAACAAAACAGAAATGTACAGCACAGTACAGAAATGTGGATTATGTCAATCCAAATGCAATAATTTAATAAGTCCTTATTTAAATTTAGCTACTAAACATCTGTTAAATTAAGTCATATTAAGTGAATGATTAATTTTACTTGACGTTATTATTATGAGAAGAATTAAAATGAGTGAGTGAGAATATCTCACACCTACAAATCAAATGGCTGAAAATTACTTAGATAAAGACAGAGACCTGCCCAAAAAGAATTAAAAGTGATCATAAACTAATAAAATAATAATTCCATTACATTATTTCTCAGTTTACTATTTTCAGCCAATTGTAAATTACTTTTTTTAAAATTTATTACTTAATCAATCACTTATTACATGATAAGTTGCTACAAGGTAGCACTGTGAGAAAGAGCCCATGTACTGGACTGATGCTGAAATGAAGCCGGATGGAGTTTGGGTAGAGGTGTGGACAAAGGGGGTGAGTGGGCTCTGAATACAGCTGGAGAGGTGAGAGGGACCTACTTGCAGCGTGGTTTGTTAAGAGCTGTTAATGTGCACATCCCCTCATTCTGACAGAAGTAATCGCAGGGGTTGGCCAGCTCATCACAACGTTGGTTCTTGAACCCTGATGTACAGCTGCAAAACATTGTGTTGGGAGTGATAAAAGGGCCCAAAGAATGTATACTGTTGAACTGTTGGCTACTTGATGAATGGAGACTAACACACTAAACCCTTTCAGCAGCTTCTGATATAAGATGGACAAAGTCAAAGTTGTGCTGGCATCAAGCAAATTAGAAAATAAATAACATGAAGACAAATCAACGTCACTGCTCACCAAGTGAGGGGGGCATCTGCAAGGGAAGAGTCTGTTACAGAGCTTTCACCTCTGAGATGTGTATTTTCTTGAGAAATAAGGTACACGATTTTAATACGGAGACTAAGAAAGATTTGTTGCCAACTGTTACAAGAAAGACAAACTAAAAAAAAAAAAAAAAAAACAACACAAACCCAAAATACTGCTGTCAATTAATTCCATATAGTTGTGGGTGCTAAAAAAATTTGCAAATTATCAAAATGTAAAAGAGGCTTTGATTTTCATTATCATCATCATATTTATAGATTGTGGGATATATTGTGAATATTTCAACACAGAAAAAAAACAACACATTCATACTATTATGCTGATAGTCAGTCATGCCTCGTACTTAAAGTAAATCATTAACATGATCAGGAGCATTTGAAGAAATAAATAAATAGTGTGTTAATACAGAAAGCCGAAGTTAAACCTGAACTTTGGAGTTCTGTTGAGTTCAGTAAGTTGTGTGACTATCTTCAAATGTTTATTTATGGAAAATAGAATAGTTTTTATATAAACAATCAAATATTGTTTTTAATATTTCTGATTCTAGTGACCTTTAATTAATGCCGTTTCCCAAAAGGCGTAGAACTTCATAGGCTGAACATCACAGCTTGACAAGAGGGAAGTCCATGAGTGAGTCAAGGGATTGAAATTGAAACTCTGCTTGTAAATTTTTTTTACGAGAATTATAGTTTTTACTGTGCTCATGTAACTGTTTTTTATTTTTGATAAAATGTTGAATTTCAATTTGTAAGCACAAGTATTGTAGTGGATGCAGATTTATCCAAAAATATAGAGAGCAATGGATGCATTTCATTTTCTTTCAAACTGATGGCAGAAATGTCGAATGAATGATCGTGGAGTGTTCCAGAAGCTTGTGGAACAGCGGCTAGCCCAGAGCTGAAATCAGGACTTCGGCTTTCTATAATTGTTTGCAGTTTGAAAATGAGTGTTTAACTTCCATCTGAGTTGTTGACTGGATTCAACCCTCTCAAAATGTATCAGTGTAGAAAAGATTTGCATCATTTCAAAGCGTTTGACCGTCAAAAAATGTGGATGGGAAATCTTCGGAACCAAACATTACCAATATATGTCAACTTTACAACAAGATAATCCATACAGCAAGGTAGCGAGCAAAATCCTCAATATATGTAGATCTTTAACTTCATTAAACTCTAGCTAAACCCTAACAATAAAACCATATTATTGCACTTCATTTGAGAAGAACATAGGACCTGTTCGAACTGAGATTCATTAAATACTGTTTGCCCATTTTGCAAATACAACCTTATAAAGTTCTATCTTTGTTAGTCTGAAAAGAATGTTACTTAGGAATAGAAAGACAGAATAAGTCAAAGTGACATAAACATTGTGCCACATCAAGAACATCTTTTCATCTTAGAAAAAAGACACACTACTACAAACACAATGCAGGTGCAACTGCCAAGTCAATGAGATTTTCTTCATTGTAGAGAAAAAAGAGCTACTGTACAGCTGCACTGCTTTTTAAGGTGGATATTTTCATAATTCTCAGTGACAGACTGAGTGCTTGGATGCATATCCTAGTAGCATTGTTGTCTTTACTGCAGTGCTGATGTATCAAAAATCTCTAAAACACTTTTTAGGTGTTTAATGCAAGAGTTATCATTACAATTGAAGCAACTCTGCCCTGCAAGGTCTACACTTTGGGAATAGTTGATGAAATATACATTTACTCAGGGTATTAAGGTCAAACATTATGATTTCTTGACACAGACATATCCATCATCTCACATAATCTCTGTTCTTTGCAGAAAATAATAAACCACATAATCAGGATCTGTTAACTTCATTGAATAGGGCGGGATCATTTGCATAGAAATTGAATCTATCCCCTGGAATTTGTGAGTGAGGACCACCATTTTCAATTTAACTACTGTGGACAATAGGCAGTTAAAAAAATACAGTGTGTCCTTTTGAAATGGATTTCCAATTTCCTCGTTGGAGAGAGTTTAACACAGCAATACGTGTGATTATAGCTGAGGTGGTATTAATCTATGGGGAGCCCTTTCGGAGGTCTTTCACAATGCTTTCCTCATGTCTGCCAGTCAAACTACTGTCTCCTACAAGTTTTTGCTGTTGAGTTTCATGGCATGTTCAACCACTGACATGTACCTCGGCTTCATTTTTTAGAGAGCAAACTTCTAAAAAACTGTCAGCTGAGGAGTCAGAGAGGCCTGACATCAGTTCCTAACTGCAAGGAGGAACAGTGTGATATATTCAAAACGGTAGGCTTTGAAGAGGTTTGAAACCTTTTTTTTTTTTTCTTTTCTGCCTAAACACCTTAAGCCACAGTGAGTTGTCACACAGCATAACTTGATGTACCGGCAACTCAGCCCCCTACTGTGCCATAGTCTCCACATAGTGACATGAAACCCTTCTTCAACTCGGAGATTTCCTTTCCAGAGGAAACATCTATCTTGTACCAATTTTGAAACAGAGAAGAGGTTCCCCATGATGATTTTCAGTTCTGCTTCTAAGCACAAGCTTTATGGGGCACAGAGCCCAGCATGTGAATGTAGACAGTAATGGTGTGAATAATAGTGGGGAACATATTTTTATTTCACTTTCCTTTACCCATTAAGCAGTGACTTACTGACAGAAAGGCAGGTTGGTGTCGGGGTCCAGGTGACAGGTGCCTCCATTGTAGCAATAACCGTCGCACAGCTGACAGCTCGGTGCTATTCTGCCATTTGTGCAACTGCAGTTGAAGATATAATGGATGTTATTGAAAAGAAGAAAGCTGCACTTTTATAAGAAACAGAAATGATTCATTGATGGTTCTGTCAAACATATGCATAATTTTTATAAGTAAGGAGAGTTCACTTGGCCCCTAATTAACTCTCTTTAACAAAACCTCAATTGCTGTATTATATGTGGCCCAATAAATTTGTGAGATTGACTCACATAAATTAATCTATACAGCAGCCTTTTACACAAATAAAGAGGAGTATAAAGCTTTGGCATTATAACAAAAGGGATGAAGGACAAGAATAGTGAGTAGATACCAAGCACTCACTTGCAAACAACATCTCCTGTCTCCTCATTAATGAGGCAGGGAGCTCCCTGGCATCGAAGACACTTGTCCAATTCACACTTGTTTCCCTCAAACCTGGCAGGACACACACACTCCACATAGCCGCTACTGGATAATGTGCAGGCCTTGGAGTTCACACAGTAGTGATGACAGATATCTGTTCCACATTCATAGAGGTAAAGAGAGAGCGGGTAGTGTGTAATGAGAAACTGGGAACATAGTTTAAGCTTGTTTGATTGGAATTGTACAGGGCTTTAACGGGACTTAATTATCCACATCAAATGACATCTTAGCTACAGATGAAAACATATTACCCCTTGGGCAAGCAAGAGTAGGAAAATACTAATGATATTCAGTTGAAATTGTTTTCACACAACCCATTATGTCAAAGCATTGCAAAAGATACATTATCACTTCAGCACAGAAATACCCACAGGTTATTTGATGGTAGTATTTTGATTTTGTTTATCTGCAAATTGGGGCAAATGTGGTGTTTGTGGAAAGAAAATACCTTTGGGGTTTGTTTTTGTTCTACACTCTGTGTGAACTTTGAAATGCTTAGTTCAATAGATTTTATACAGTGTAACCACACTCAAACCAGTGCTTTTGTGTTGTGGTTGCTCTTGCAGCTAGACTTAGAAGGGTCATTTCAATATGAAGGCTAAATCTATGATAAGAATCATTGGTAGGAGCAGGACTCACGGTAAAGACAACGGTCTCCAGTATATTCTGCCATACAGCGGCACACTGGCTGGTTCCCCTGAGTGACGTCACACGTTCCACCATTTAAACAGTAGTTGTCGCAAATCCTTCTCTCACAGAAAGGCCCTGAGAAGCCAACATTACAGCGGCAAGTAGGCTTACCTGGAAAGAAAAAAAAGAGTGGGAACAAAAGGGCATGAATAGACCAAGAGCAATAATTCACCAATCCTGCTCACAAATGTTGAGCTCAACTGTTTTTCAAAATTTATCAAAAAAACATTAATTAGTCACACTGCTGCACTGGGTGACATGTTCTTTTAAAATGAACATGGGCTCTGTAGGTTATTTTGAATCTCTGTCACTTACACTATCTTTCTGTTGTAAGAACTCTGGTGTTTTGGCTGAAAATAACCTCCAGCAAAAGCACTGTTTCAGTAATGTTGGCTAAAAAGCTGAATTGCCCTGCTATTTAGCAAAATGACTGTCTCTCTTTTAAAAAGGAAATTGAACTCCCCTCCTTTTTTCTTTTAAAGGAAAGCATCACAATTTGTCAATCTCAGTTACATGTTGTATTGAAATGATACTCCCCTAAAATAAAATAAAAGATATATCCTGTATTTTGGTGAGACTAATGGCAAAGATCCATCCTTGCATTCATAATCTTTAGACACATATTCATGAGTGGGTTAACATGATGGTAAATGGCACTTGAGAGTAGCTAAGGTGACCTTTTTCTTTGTTATATCCTCTAGATCCATCTAGGGGATCCCAAATAGTTCCAGACCAGACACAAGACGCATATACTTTCTTTAGTGTCCGCTGGGTCTCCCTACTCATTCCTTACTGGTCAGATGTGTATGGAACATCTCTAACAGGAAGATGTTTGGGATTCTTCCTAATCAGATCTCCAAATGACCTCAAATGACTCTAAGATGGGAAGGGTGGTTCTGCCTTCTGTCTTTTCTTCATCCTTTCAAGTTTAATAGCATTTTTATCTTATATATTTTATATTGCATATTATAGAAGAAAGACCACACATTTACCAGCCATGGTACCTCCCCATAGCACTCCTGGCCGTGAATCAGATAAAGTTAGGTACATTAATATTTGGATAGTTACACGATTTTCGTAATTTTGCCTCTGTACAACACCACAATAGATCTGAAATGAAGCCAATGATTTGTCGAGTGTTTCTCCCCTCTCTCACTTCCCCTCATTTTCTGTCCTCTCTCCTCTCTGTCAGCCTTCAGATGAAAGCATAGTAGGCTTCATAGATTATTTCTGGATACTTGCTTGTCTTATTTCAATCTTCCTGTAGCTCTGTTTTGGTCTCCACCAAGTTCTGAGGGGAATATATGGCTCATTAGCTGCTAAATGCTCCACTATAATCATCAGCTCGTAGCTAACCTTGTATTTGTGGCATTTGGTGCTGGGCTGTAAGTAAAGTAAAAACAAATACAATGTGCTAAAAGACACTGAAATTCTCTGTAGAGCTCAGGGGAAATACAGTCGGATGATAATTCTCTGCAGGTTCCTTATTATGAACTACACATACACAGAGTAAATAGATTTACTGTTAAAGTTGAGCTGCAATATTTCAGTTACAGAGTCGATTCCTATAGGTGAGAGTCAGAACATAGACTAAATAAGATCAGTAAGTACAGTAAATAGAGAGCTTTAGCTTAAGGATCAGCTCCATATTCACCATAATGGTCAGATGATAAGTTTAGTTGCAGCTGAAATCTTTCTTCCCATCTCATGCTCCATTTTAGCTTTTGTTGTGAACCTGACCCTGACATAAAAGAGTGTCCCACTTTTTAATGTCAATTTCAGTGACTGGAGTCATGAACATTATAAAAACTCTTTTTTCCATACAAACTTTGTGTTGTGCCCAATTCCACTGTTGGAGGACAAATGTTGTGATTTATTGTTAGTAAGAGAAACATATTAACAGCAGAAGATTCAATAAATATTCAATAATTAAGTCTAATAAATATTTCAACAAAATTAGCCCCTCACATTCCCTTTGAAATGGTGCAGTCCCCACCATGACATAATCGCTGTTTCCTAATTGACAGGAAGGAGCATCAAGATTGGTGTTCAGAAAAGGCAATAATAGTCGCTTCCCAGGCTCGACTCCCTGCATGGTAGACAACAAGTTGCTATGGATATATTGCCGCACTACACTGTTTGGTAATTTCACACTCCACAATTCTCTGGCATAATCTAGGTTTGAAATGTTCAAGAGACAATAATTCTCCCTCCAGCCACTTATTTCTTAACTCAATGACTGCTGGAATTTCAAGTTTTCTAAATAAGCAGACTCTGAATCGCTCAGTGCCCTTGAACTGTGCATTTAGCTCTTTTTTTCACTTCTTTGAAACTCAAGTGAACAATGGGAAATCATTTCGAAAATGATCTGGTGTGTGTATTGCTCCTTCTCTTTTTGCTGTTTGCAAATTACACCTTAAATGTCATAAAGACATAAAGTTAAATCTTTAATTTTCCTCCTTATTTCATTAGGATGCAGTTCTGTAAGATATCACATTATGTAATTAAGATAAATTGAATACAATTAATTATGCACTATTTTGGAAATGTGCATCCTGTCTATCAAATCACAGACTGCAAACAGAAGACACATGCTGATCTGAGTCAAAAAAAAAAGATTATGTCATATCATATTTGTATACCTTCACACTATTCAATATGTCAGTATGTCAAAAGAACTCTTTTAAACAGACTTGTAGAAAAATAAAATATTTACCTTCTATGCAGAGCATGTGCTAATAAATGAAGGGTACTCAATTTAAATGGAATATGTTATGAAATACTCAAAGTTGAAGTAAATGACAATTTACTTTTCCATCGAGATTAAGATCATAAAATAACTGAAAAACATGAAGCCATGGTTTATAAAAGGATAATGGAGGTTTTTACTCAACCAGATAATGTTATACAGCTGCCATTCTTTCTGCACTAAATGAGGTTACAAAGAAAATGTACAAATATATGCAAATACATACAGTAAGTGGAGCTTCAGGTTTAGGAATTGCACATGTTTTTCATCAAAGAAATAAGCTACTATCTTGGAGAGACATAGTAGATCCTAATTGGCTTCATATTACTTCTGGTTACCTGAACGGGTTATGTAGGCATTATAGGTGTCTATGACACCGCCGATCCCATACCTATAATGCTATATAATGCTATAATGCTGTCCTCTCATCCCTTCCCAGGAGATTAAACAAAAGTTCACACAAGTGTGTTTATCTGATGCATAGGTTTTTATATATTTCATAATATTTCATATATCACATTATATACTAATTTCACAAAAGGCACAGGAAAATGAGAAGAGTTGTGACTGTCTGTGGTTTGAATGTATGAGCTTTTCTGCCAAAATTTCCATTAAAGTGCCAGTAAACCAGCCAAAGGCATGGAAACAGGAATTTAATGACACCTTGTGTTTTTATACACTAGATAAAACTGGAAAAATTCCAACCTCTAATTGATTGTGACATTGCCTTCAGTCCCTTTTTGATCACCAAAACAGGCCCTTCTCCAGTCATTCCTCAGGCCTTTTCTGCAGTGATTCAACAACATTTATTATGATTCTTATTCTATCCTGATAGACTCCATTTCATTTAATGAGCAGGAATGGCCATCCTAGCTTCTGTTTATGTCGCACAGAGCTGTTTCAAGAAAAAGATGAAAACACTGGTATTAAAATATTGGTTTACTTCCTGTTAGGCAGACATGTCTCCCAAAGGCCAGAGGAAAAATAAACATGTTATCCTATGCTTTGAAAAGACCAGCAGAGTGTGAAGGATTTGAATAAATAAATGTGTAACCAAATCCATTAGCATCACAAATCAAAAACTCACATTTTTATCTCCCCAAGTGCTGCTATAACTCATTCACAAGAAACACTTCGCTTCATTTATGAATGAAATTCATCAATAAGACATATCTATCATAATAAAGACATACTTTTAAGGTTCTGCCATTATAAAACATGTATGTGGGATATCAAGCCAAAAAATCTGTGGTGATTTTTATTTTTTTTTTAATAACAAATGGAAATGAAGTTGTTGTGGGTAATGACTTGATGGGATGTTTATATATAGCCTTGTAAATCAAGGATTGCACGTTTTAGAAGAATATAAGTCGTGATTCAATTTCACCTTTGTAATCTTAGCATAGACATATACAATTACAAATTGTGGGATAAAACTGGTTGCTCCAGGAACCATGAAAGCATGAAAGGAGTCCTTGAGTTGAAAGAAAGTTGATACTTGAGGCTTGTTTGACAAGAACATCAATGACAAAACTGCTCAACTGGCAGAGGTAATATTGGGAAATTTGAGCTGAAATGATGAAGGTGTGGAAGTTTCAAGGAAGACAAATGTGGTTGAATGCCATCATGCACCGGGTCAGCGTTCAGGAGGAATTTGGCAGGTAACTTTGGATTGAAAATAGCTGCCCAGAGCTGAATATAAAGGATTCCCAAGCAGGATTACAACACATGAACCATCTATTCCTAGACACTTGGATGCCTGAGTAATGATAATAGTACAAATAACTGACAAATAAATGTCAATATGGGTGCAAATGAACAGGGGGTAGTGACAAAAGCAGGAATAAATGTGAAATATATTGTAGTCCGTGCAACTTTGCAATGAATGTGGGGAGTCATGCTTCAGAAGGTGTATTGGCAGTGTATTTTGAAGTACACTTACCCAGAGGTGAGCCCATGCAAGTGCCTCCATTTAGGCAGTAGTCTGTACAGTGGTTGACCTCACAGCGCTCCCCTGAAAAGTCAGGCCAGCAGTAGCACCTCCAGTCTCCTTTCTCATTGGCTAAGCAGCGGCCTCCATTCTCGCAGGGGGGACGGCACAGTTCACCTTCATAACAACAAAGCCTGTATCATTTATTGTGCCGCAATGTGTAGCAGTCAATCACATTGAACAGAGCTATGCTGCTTATGTCAGACAATAGCAGTCAAGGAGGAGTGAACCTAAATTTTCAAGTGGATGAGAATAAACAAATCATGGACCGCCTGATTGATTGCAGTCTGAATGTAGAAGGTGGCTTTGTTCAGTGTCAGTGACTACTTGCTCAAATTTTATTTTGGTATTACAATTTTAAGTTTTCAGTGCTGTTCAAAGAGTGAATAGCATGAAAAGTGTTTCTGAATGATAGACTTTTGAGCCAAGTCACCTAGCATTCATCATTAAAGATACTGCTAATTCATACAGTAACAACGACAGCCAACAGCCACCTTAATTGCATCATGACGATGCAAGAGTAGGCCTACCTGAGATGTTAACATCACTACAAGTGCCATTGATCAGTAACTTCCCCTCTGGACAGGTACATCTGGCACCCGTCGGGTTAAGCAGACAAATGAAATCACAAGACATTCTCAGACATGGATTGGATGCTATGCAGAAAGAAGAAAAAAAAGAGAGTAAAGAAAATAATCTGTCAGTCTGACCTTTGATGAGAAAGACCAGTTAGTTTATGAAGAGTGTATTTCTTCTTTCTCAATGTAAAGCTAGTTATTTTCTGTTTTGAAGGGTGTTATTCTCTTGAAGCCTATAGAGGTACAAGACTAAAGAAAACAAGCATAAGTTAACACATCTCATTTCCACTCTGTGGCCTCTCCACATAATCAACAAATGTGGAATCTGTTATTTCTCAAGGTGTAATTGAAAAGGTGCACCTTGAAGTGTTCTCCATGCTGCATACAGGAGATAAACCAAATAATCTAAATATCACATGAAAATGTGCTCTGAATTAATTAAAATTAAAAACACTTCCATATATATGGATTGTTTTGGGTTAAGTATGGACAATCAGCATGTCTAAGCTATAAAAAGAGATCAGGCTGGTACAGCTTTGAATTTAATGTCTTAATTCACAGCAACACCAGACATCATACAGGGCAAAACAGAGGCCAAATCAACTGTTGCCAAATTGTAGGTGCATTAGACAACAAAATGTACATTATATATATAAAAAAGAATTGATAAAATGGACAGGCAATTCTGATTCTGATAGATTCAGAGATAGTTTTGTTTTTTGTTTTTTTAAAGGGAATATAAGTTTTTCCCAATATGTCTCTCACAAGTTATTATTGTTTCTGTTTCAATGCGTACAGTATTAATAAATACAATATACTGTATATAATCAGTGCTCAGATTTCTCAGGTGGGATGTGGGAATAAAAAATCTGACAAAAACAAAAAACATTGCTGGAGTTATCATGTCTTCATGTAATATTTCCAATCGATGTACATCTTCTGACCACAGATTACACACTATGAAGCTGGACTAATGAGTCTCTGGAGAAGAGAATAGCTGTTCTTAAAGAGAAAGACTGACCAAGACAGAGCTGCCTGTTGTTCTATAACCATTAAACCCAGAGATATAACAAATAACTGAAGCTGGTTTACTACATTAAGAAAGTGGAAGGAAGGATACAGATTGGTAAGCATCATCAAACCAATTGGTATTATTTAAATACCATAGATATTGTGCATTTTATATTATTTTTATCCTTTATCAATTTTGTTTAAATTTAGATTTTTATCACAATAAATTCACAACTACATGAAGACTGAAATCTTTCGTCTAGTAAATGCAAAACATTGTATATTGGCTTGCCATGTGAGGTATACTCAGTATGGGCTTAACTGCATATCTTTTTCAGTGTGTGTTCTGTCCCAACCTTACCATCATTATATTATGTTCTACTTAAATTTCTCAACCACACATTTCAATTACAATACCAAGACTACAATGACAACTTTTTTAGGGTCAGTATAATAATCAACAATTAAAAAACATGAAGAAAGCACTGAGTTAGGGGTAACACATTTAATTAACTGAGGAAAAAAGTCTTTTTACCCAAGCACACCTTATCCAATATTTTCATTCTGCATTTTTTTTAATAAATATAAGGTTATAGAATAACTTAGGTTAAGACAAACACATTTATCAACATTCACACAGAAATACACAAACCAGGCGCCATTCAGTCAATGAAGTCTTTAAAAAAATATTACATCATTTCTAGATGCTGTTAGTGACTGCCTTCTACAAACCCTCCTTGTGTGAACATTGTATAATCGGGGTTTTAAACACAATTATGTACAATAGCTGTACTTAGCTAATACTTTTCAGCCTCAACCACAAGTTATTCTTCACTATTACTTACAATTATTACTTATTCTTTTGACAGTCAAAAGCTGTGTTCTAGGTGAGTATATGGTTAGATAGCAATCTTAAAAATCCACTCTTATGTTTATACCTTGCCTTGCGTGCCTGTTTTGTTCATTTCCTGATAAACACTGTGCGCAGGTCTTAAAGTGTGTAAATAAAGTACATGGGAGAAACAAATTTTCAATTTTTCTTTGATCATGCCTAAGAAATGACAATGAGAAAATAATTGTACCTAAAACTGAAATAAAATGAAAATATAACAAAACATTATATCCATGAAAATAAATAGTGAAACTACAGCAATGATTACCACTTGAAAACGAACAAAAACTAAATATAAGAAATGAGAAAATAAAATTTCCTGTTAGGGGCCATTCTAACCTTGTAATGTAAATAATTCCTCTCAGTAATTCCTCAAAAGAAAATACTGTCTATGCATACAGCACAAATATTTGTAACTGTGTCTTCAAAAAAGAAACTGATTATCCATACAACTTACCATCTTGCTGCTTGTAACGATGGGAGATCAAAACATTTGTGGGCTTCTCCACCCCCGAATTGAGAAATTCCACAGACTGTTTGCCGTACTTGTGGATCTTGAAAACCTCATGTTTAAGTCCGGTTCCATAGATGTAGTCTTCAAATAGATCAATTCTGTATGGCTGGGAGATTCCTGTAGATCCAGTGGAGGAAAGAAACCAGATGACATCGAGTAACCCTTTCAGCACACTTGCAGCCTTTGGATAATGAAAGTTTGTAACGGCAGATGGAAAAAGGGAGAGCATGGTATGTGGGTGGATTGATCTTGACACACTGTTTAGAAGCCTACCCTTCTGAGACAAACAAGCAGTGTTATTGTGGCAACTACTTGATAAAAAGTTGAGGAAACCAAAGTGCAGCACTAAAAGGATATGTTTAAAAGAAGAAGCTGTGGTTTTGTTTTACAGTTGGGTTTACCATGTCTGTCACTGATTGCCACCAGAGAGTCCGAGCCATCCAATCTCATGCTCCCTATCTGTGAGAGCTCAGGATCAGCCCAGTATAAACGTTGGTTGAAGTAATCAATGGCCAGCCCTGTGGGAGGATGAAGGAAAGAGATTTATTTACCTGACAAATTACACAGGGATCATCAAAGAATCTCTCAATAAAGGAGACCTTAAGGTCACAAGGGTTGTGGCTTATCAACAGAATGTAGGAGTTTTTTTCTTTTCTTTCTACCTCCTTTTAACTATTATCATTCAATGTGATTATGTCAAAAATACCATAGCCGATCTAACATCTTGGTGTGCACTGCACCTTTGATGGCTGAGTTTATGGACACCTACATTAGAATTTCAAAGCAGTGACTAACTTTTGCTTTCTCTCAAAAGTCTGACTGGATAATTGAGCACTTGGCTAAAGCATTTAAATAGGATTGTGTTTTTCTTCCAATGATGAATTCCTCTTTCTTAGACCAAGACTGAGTATGGCTCCATTGAATTACCGGTGGCCAAAGCAGCTCTTCCAAACTAGATCACCAGTAAGTGTCACAAGTGTTAAATATGCATAATATAAAGTTTTAAATGTAATATCTATGAACATATGTATATTCACCGCAGTTGGACAACTGTATATGGATCATAACGTACTCCATACCAGGGGAGTTGATGATACGTGTTCCTATGGGTACATTTGAACACTTGAAGCAAATTACTTATTTTCTTGATATTTCTGCAGTTGAAATTTGAAATTGCTCCTGTGAGTGTTGTATTAGCTAATTGTGTATTTAGTTAAATCAATAATTTACAGTAATTTTTGTTAGATGTTATCATGGTTTTATTACTTCATCTTGTTTGTAATGGAAGAACATGCTTGCTTAAGAACAGCATCTGTTCTATTTTATTTCCATGGATTCGACAAATATTAGTAGTAGTATTGTATTTGTGATACATTTTTCTTTATGCGAAAAAGGAGGATTTTAAAATATATAGTTGCAACGGCACCAACATTTTTGTCCGTGTCAGTTTTTCAAACACAGTTCAAAGTTTAATGAGAAAGCACTGTGAATCTTTAGCAAAGGAAACGCAAATGGTTCTCTTCACAATGTTTTAGTTATATTATTAAGGCTTTTTTATTTTGTCATATACTGTACTATATATTTAAGGTAGAATTGCATTTCTTATAGTATTCCTCTGAACACTAGAATGAAAATTAGGACAGGTGATCAAACATATATGGACATATACAGGTCTTGAATGAGTGTCAAAACTGCATGTGCAACACAGCTGTCCAATAATAAAATTATCTTCAGAGTTTTGACAACTAGTGGAGCAATGCCTTTGTGAGCATGCCCTACTCTGTCTTGGTTTCCCATGAACATGTAAGATGGTGACATAAATACACTAAGATAAGTAGCATTGTGCAAGTGAAGGCAGAGAGGATGAAGACAGCTAGTGAATGCACTCATGAACGTAAAAAACAACGAACATTTCAAAATATTAAAAAATCTGCTTTATAAATGTTTTATGTAAAAGGAAATGCATTAAACATGAATATTTTGCCTCAAGTATACACACTTTAAGTGAGGAGAGACACCAAACATAAATATTACTATCTTTGCTTACAAGAAAGCTCCATAGGGTAATTTAAAGGTACCAAGAAAAAACCATGAAACAGTGTAAATAATTGATGAGCTTTAAAAGAAATACCGGTGGGTCTCCTGAGATTTTTCTCCAAGAGTACTCTCCGTAAGGAGCCATCCATGGCTGATTCCTCTATATGAGAATGATCACCTATTACACTCCAGTACATCATCCTGCAATAGGCAAAGACAAACACTGTACCTCACACCATCCTCTTGTAAAATATTCTAGACAGAACAGCATAGAACATGTCTTTGTTTCTACAGTATAAATATAGCCTAATAAATGCATGCACATCACATGCATATAGTGATGATACTGATAACAACTGCTGCAACACATTAGGTGTTTCTGAATGTAGATTTGTATACATAATGCTAGTGCAATTTCCATACTAAAGGACAGTAAGGTCAGATAATGCTAACAACAACAGTTCATCCCTTAACATATCATGACCACGTGGATGTGGCCCGAGGAAAGATCATGTGTTATAATAGGTAATGTAAGTGATTAGGCTACATCCACTACAGATGAGTATTCAGTATATATCACTACAGTACTGAAAATAAGCAACAATAAAACACGAACAGACAAAAGCCTATATCTAAATATTTTTGCTGACAATTGATTTAGCATCTCATTGCTATCTTGATGGAAAAGGGGACACTGCTTCACACTATGAAGTGAAATGCTATTGTTACAAGAAAACAGCAAACCGTGTTAAGCAAGATATGTTGCCTCATCGTTGGCTTGGGTTGAGTGTGCACTGTTTGTTCTGCCCACTACTCTCCACGGTAGATAGCAAATAAGTGAATGTGATATCAAAGTCTTTCTAATAATCACACTTGTCTACAGAATGTGTGTGTTCAGAACTGTCAGTAGGAAAAGAGAAAAGGAAGTGAATAGTACAGAGCTTACCCTTTGGCTGGGTTGACAGCAATGGCGTACGGTTCTCCAGCAATGTCAGTAATCAAGCGGGTGCAATTTGGTCCCTTGAGCTGGCCCACATTTATGGAATATCGTAATTTAGTCCAGTGGGCTGTGTAATAGCTGAACCAGTGCATCCGAGAATGATCAGTCCAATAAATGTTGCCTGTGATCCAGTCAGCAGAAATATCTCTAGGGCGACGGAAGTCTGAACACTGAAACCAATAAGAGCCACAAATTCAGGCACTATATTTAACTTTTTTGCACACATTCACTTTAAGTTGTGGCTCATGAAGGACAGCAAATTAAACAGTACATTTAAAAAAAGCACAAGGCTAGATATACTTACAATGTTCCTGACATTAGTTTTAGTTTGACTTCTTTCTAGAGTGTCTTTGTAAAAAATTCCACCAGGGTTAAACTGGGTTGCCCAGATAAATTTTTGGTGGTGAAACAGAGCGTCCATTCCGATAATGCGGGCATTATCCTCAATGTGAGTGAGCAGTTTGTGTCCATGGCTCTGGTTAAATGGATACACAAAACTTCGGATTTCAGTATCATTTGCTATGTAGAGCACTCGATCTTCTGGTCCTGCCCGATGAGTTATTGATATGTAAAAAAAAGAGAAAAAAAAAAGAAAAAGGAACATTGGCTGAATTTCATTTTTGGTATTAGAAAGCAGTTTAAGGACAGTAAATATAAACACATTTTAACATTGCACTACATATACAAAGACGTCATATAACCAGATTAGCATGTATGCAGTATAGATAAAATATACAGTATGATATTCAATTTTAGGATCATACCTTTTGCATTGCAGTTACCATTGATCTCCTTATAATTTCGGTCACATGTGCACTTAAAAGATCCTTTGGTGTTTGTGCAGTAATGAGGACATGTGTCAAACTGCAGACATTCATTTATCTCTGAAAAAAAGAGAGACTGATTAACTTATGAGCATGTTACTTTAGAAATATCTCTGACTGTAGAGGCTGCAAGGTGTTTATTTATATTCTTTATCATCACTGAAACATTTTATACACTTTCAGAGATAATGAGTGATACATGAAAAAGCCAAAAGTAGCTATGACCAGTTCATGATATTCATTAGCAAGAAACACAGTATAAACCTTATTTCAATTTTCTCAATGATAGCTGTTCCAAATAATGAGGAGGAACGTACTGTATGTATATGTAGCAAATGACACTACTCTTGTATTGAAACAACTAACAAAAAGCCATTAACTGGGTATCTGGAACCCGGGCTGATGGTTGACTAAATAATCAAGGCTATCATTTCTCGAGAAAAGAATGTACTGCAAGCAGTATTCCTGACCTGAAATATATGAAGTGGAAGTAAACATAAGTAGACATTTTATAGAATGCAATGAATACAATTTCTGACCAATATGTTATTTATTAATGAAACCTATCATATAGTGATAATATTACAATTTCCCTACTGTAACCTACAGTATTTTCTGTTTCCAGGTTAATGTAATAACTTTATCCGACTTTACTTTTGTTTTAATTTATTGCAACATGTAGCAACATACGATACATTCTTTTGTAACTCATCACCCGTTAATGGAATTTTTGATATCAGTATAAGACATTAAGATCTCAAATCTAGTTTTCTGACACTGGATAAAAAATTTTGCTCTAAAATACCGTGGTAATTTTCTGATATTATCATTCAGTTGATACATTCAATGCCCCAGTACCAGAGGCACCAAAGTAGCCCCACAGCCTGATAGAATTTCCGTCATGTTTCACTGTAGGTAGCGTGGTCCTTTCCTTATCAGCTTCATTTCATCGCCTAAAACAAACTGTAGCACTTAAATCCCCAAAGAGCTCTACTTTGGTTTTATCTGTCGATAGAACATTATCCCAGAAAGACTGTGGCTTATCTATTAAAGTTTTGCAAACATTATTCTTTTATTTTCGTGGCTTTCTTTTAATAGTGGTGTCTCATTGTCCTTTGACCATGGATGTAGTGTGTGATATATGATACAGTCTGTAACAACCCCTCCAGATTGCTCCAGTTCAGCCTAAAACTCTTTAGATGTCTTCTGTGGTGTTTTTTTCCACAATAAGGAAAAATCTTTGCAGACTTCTCTCATTGAGTTTCTTCTCAGTGTCTCATCTTGGAAATGTCTGAACGGTTGGACTGTGAAACTTCCTAATGACATTACGAACTGTTGAAACCTTCAGGAGCTTTGGCGATCGCCTTGTAGCCTTTGGAATCGTTCTGTTTTTGATATTAACATTTCTGATGCTCTCAGACAGCTCAATTGTCTTCACTATTGTGAAAGAGAAACTGGGAACAATCAGGTTATGTGAATGCTGAAAATTAAACACAGGTGAGTCTTTTTTGTTTTTTATTTTATTTGATGAACAAATTCAAATCATCAAAAGGGCCCGATAATTGTGTCAAGTGTACATTTTATGTCTGTTTTTTTAATTTCTCTAAATGAAGGCATTTTTTTGTTGTTGCTCAGTAACTTTGGACATCTGAGTAAATATTCCGATTTTACAAAATTGGTTAATTTACATTTATTTCTGAAAATTTTTTTAATCCTGTACCTAATATTTAGGGGTTACAATAGTTTCAACCAGGACTGTATCAGTCAGTTCATATAGTGAAATCTAAAGCCCCTTACATACTGGACAAAAAAACAAACAAACAAACAAACGCTAACATCGACTAACATCTGGCTTTTGTCTTCAGTGGGGAACTGTACAATCTACATTAATTTCCGGTCAAATGACTCTGCAGTTGTCAGGGGTATTTAGCTTTGATCAGCAGTGATGGAAACATGACACCTGGGTGGACACACTAAATTTTGCCCCTTTTCTGGCACTATGCTATGAAGTTTCTGGATGTTGGCACGCACAATAAATAGCCAGGAACATTCATGCAGCTCTCTACTGTGTACTAATCCTGTTTTCTGGCACATTTATGACCATCATTTGTGACACACCAGGGAAAAAAAAAAAAAAAAAACAAGATACAGAACAAAAAAACTAAAAAAAGGCAAACATGTCTACTCGCAATGATAATTACTCGACTCTTATCTTCGATGTCTTTAAATGAACTAGAAACTGCGATATCATTAACTCTCACAATAGAGAAAAAATAGTAAAATTGATCATATATTACCTTCACAATGTCCTGTCTTTTGGTTCCTCTTAAAGCCAGGTTTGCACTGGCATATAGCGTTAGCATATGTCTGGTTGCAAATTGCATCCTCTCCACATGGATTTGATTTCTTTCCACATACATCTCCACTGGAAACTACAAATAAAGACAGCACTTTGATTACACACCAGTCCTCTGCATTTCAGACACCTGCTGTGCTTTCCTTTTGATGTGTGAAAGCCAAGGCGGCATCATCATTTTTCATTTAGTACACAACACACCTCAAATACGGGCATACATATATTACCATAAATAACAAAACATAATTTTTAAAATGAGGAGATTGCTGAGCTTCTTGATGTACTTTTCATCTCTTCTGAATACTTCTTTGATCTGTATGCTCAAATCAGCTGGCTCTGCACTTACAGGCCTTGCAGTCTTGCTCGTCTGACCCACCATCCCCACAGTCATTGAAGAGGTCGCACTGCAGCTGGACTGGGATGCAGCGTTGGTTACTGCAGGTGAACTCTGTCTTCCCACATGGCCGAGGTCTTCCAGCCACCACCTCTGCTTCAGTACACAGTGTAAGTTGAAGAGACAAAAAGAGCTCATAACTTAACACATGCAGTGCCAAATGCAAATATGCTGCTTTCAGTTTCAAATGATATTTCAGTATAAGACCTATTTAGTGATCTACTTTGCACAAATGGGGGCAGATCTTGATTAAAAATTATTCAAACACCCTATTATTTAACTTAAATTCACTGAATTGCGAAAAAAAATCTGATACTATGACACTAACACAGTGTCCCACATTATATTACTTGCAACAAAACAGATAATCTTGTAAATAATACCTTTCCTTTCTGAACCTTTCAACTCTATAATCAAGAGTCAATGTGTAGCCATTACCAAAATAAAGGATATATACTCCTGCAGAAACAGCCTCAGCCCTAAATGTTGAAGTACTTTGCATATGTTGTTTAAGGTAATAAAATTTATTTGAGGTAACCATACAGTTTTCATCTTTTCTAGTTAAATATACCATAAAAGCATTGGTGTTTGACATCCACACCCAGCAAAAAAAAGGAAGGAAGGAAGGAAAGAGACAAGGTGATGGAGAGGCAGATGGAGGGAACGATGGAATTAGGTGAGATTGAGGGGATGGATGGAGGGAAGAAGCATACAATGGTGAGAGGTAATGGACTGAGGTAAGAGATGGATGGGTGTATTAATGGAATAAGAGAGGAAGAAGAATGGAGGACAGAGGGAATAAAAGACTAAAAGATGAGGGAAGTGATTTGTCCCTTTCTTTCCTTTTTGCTCTGTGTAATTGTTCACAGCCGGCTTGGTTTGAGGGAACATGTCAGGACACTATATGCCTTTGGGCATATCAGAGAAAATAAAAAGCCATTTTCAACATGCACACACACACACACACACACACACACACACACACACACACACACAAAATAAACGAAAAATTAAAAAAAAAAAAAAAAAATATATATATATATATATATATATATATATATATATATATATATAAACCTGAACTTTGTTAAGTACACAAAATGTGGTCAGCTGGTAAATCTCTATGTTACACGCAGTAGCAGATAGTCCACCCTCTGCTTTCTATTTGTAAACAAACATAAGGTTGCTGGTTTGCAGTACATGAATCTAATGATTGAGAAGAGAGAGAAAAATCAGTCTTTCATTCAATAGATAAAAAAAACATACTAGCAGAATGTGAAGGAGTTGTTAGAAAAAGCTATGACCCACTGACTTAGGGTACAGTTTGGAGATCATTATCAAGTTTGGTTATGTCATTCCCTGTCTGCATCAAAAAGTGCACAATCAACATTAGCCATGGTTTTCCAACTTTTGCCCCAATTAATGTGTCAGCTGATAAGATGGCTATTATTTCAAAGAGAATGAAACAATACAATATTTCCACCTCTGTGGGTCAAGGACAAGTACATCAGGGAAGCACGGTTATCAAATAGTAGAACTAGGCTTGTCTACTCTGTGAAATAAACTGACCATAACTTTGGTCATATTCCTAAATAAGGAACAATAATTTGCTTAATGTAGAGTTAATATCAGATAAGTATAGGTGCATTCTGTGCTCACCACACTCTTCTTCATCTGAGTTGTCACCACAGTCATCAACCTTGTTGCAGACTTGGTCTGTTCGCAGACACACGTGATCATTTCTACAACGGAATGGCCTTGTAGGAGGGCAGGGAAGTTTTGCTGTAGATGAAAATACACAAAACGCTAATCGATATGTCCTTAAAAAAAGATGAATACATCTAATCATGTATGAAAAGACAATAAAAAATTCTCTCTGAGGAAATTGAAAAGTAGTGGCTTATAAAATACCCATCAACTGTCTTCAAAATAAAGCCTTGTGAGAGTAAAATATCAACCCACCACACATATCTATGTCTTCATCAGAGTTATCTCCACAATCGTCCTTGCCGTCACACACCCACGTGTGGAGTTTGCATAGGGTGTTGTTGCAAATGAATTCATCAGCCCGGCAGAAAAAAGCACCTACAATTACACAGATAAGTCCCCAAGACTTTTAACACTGAAACCTTGGTAGAAATATCCATACAAGATTGTAGAAGATGTGACTCAAAACATCTATGACAAGATTATAATGGTAGATTTTCTTATAAAATGATCCAGACAGCCCTGGATCAAGAAACCTCAAAAAAGCAAAGTATGAATATATTTCTGTCTTTTATCTAATTTCGAATTTCTCATTCTCACTACATTTAAAATCTCCAACTTTGCCATATGTGCTCTCAACTCATCTGTTGTGTATCTTTCTCTGATGTTTTGTCCCTTTTATACTAAATTCTCTAAAATGGTTCCCATGACATCCATATTCAATAATAATAATATTTGAACTGTAAACATTTGGGATGGCAAATGAGAATCCCTTTTTAACATCAAAAACTTAAATCTCATTCATTTTATATGAGGTCACACTCATACTGTACCTACCCTGGCTGCAGTTTTCCTCATCACTGTGGTCCATGCAATCCAACACATCATCACAGCGCCAACGCCGAGGAATACAGTGAGCACGATTCAAACATAGAAACTCATCTTCTCTGCACTCCTTCACACAGCCAATCTGTTAGTAAACACACACACCGTATATCACTGAAACTGGTGATGTCCAGTGATGTTGTCAGCAACAATTAAAAAAACAAAGCATGACTGGACAAGTAGCTCCTTTACTATTGTACTGGTCACTTTAAAACTGTGCTACTTAAAAGACGAAAAAAAATGGCTGTTTCTTTGAATCACGTGAAGCTGTACTGACCTCATCCGAGCCATCCAGACAGTTGTCATGTCCATCACACCGCAGGCTGGCTGACACACACCCACCACTGGTGCATACATACTCGTTCACAGAACATGAAGGGACTACTGGAGAAGGGCCAAGTATATCAGTCAGTAACAATCCCACCTTTCCTCCCCTAGAAACCCCTCCAATGAGACTTTTCAGTTTGTTGATCTATGAACAAGTGGGAAACTCCACCTCAATGTAAAGCTGACTGAAACTGTGGCTGTTGGAGAGAAATTAATGGAACTTGTCATTCCTAAATACTGTAGGTATTTTTCCCATTCAGGCCAAAGAGTTCATTCTGATAGTATCTGTTGCTGAGCAAAGTGCTTCACAGTACTTGGTCAGTAAAGAACAATGCAACTCAGTGGAGCAAATCAGCAGAGCTGAGACAATTTCTACTCCTCCACAAAATCCTTTCAGATTGCATTGCAGAATATTTTGAAGATCTACAATTACCGTGGAAGAACATGGAGACAATTGAGGAAATTTCTGATAATCAGTCACATTGTAATACACTTTTTCCTTTGTACTTTTTATTGTATAGTGAGAGGTATCTTAACAATGAGGCAAAAAACCGCCGAAAAAACATTATGGATTTATGCCCATGAAATAGGGGTTTCTTTCTTTTAAATAGAAATGTTAGCCTTGATAAAGGAACATCATTATCTTTGTCATTTGACATTGATATTGTCTTTTGACTTTGACATGGTTTAGTTACCTTTAATGACCTTGCAGAGCTATGCTGAATCTTTCACTAGACAAATGGAATACATCCCCAAACTACTGCCTTTTCTCTGACTTACTGCAAAATAATAAAAATCACTGAATTGTATAAACTCCTCTCTTAAAGAATAGAGAAACTAGAATTAATGCTTACCAGTCAAGTTACATGTCTATCCAGATTAATATATTATATCTAAGTGAAACTTTGAAAGATTCAATTTAAGTCTAATTCAATAAAAGATATTTAGGGTTTTTTTTATATATCATAAGCGTATGAATTCTTGAGTTATGGCCAAAAGCACGTTTTGTGAGGTCACAAACCTTTGACCCCCAAATTCTAATTAATTGAGTTCAAGCAAATTTTTTCCCCAAATTTGAAGAAATTTCCTGAAAGTGTTCCTGAGATATTGCATTCACGAGAATGGGACATACAGAGGTATAGACATCCAGCCCGAAGACAGCCCAGTGCCTCCAATTTTTGGACAGCAGAATTAATTTTTGAAAAAGCAAAAACTTGTCATTTTTGACCCGCTATAATCTACACACAATAACCAATACTAACAAAATGAAAACATGTTTTTAGAAATCTTTGTAAACTTATTAAAAATTAAAGACTGAAAATCTGCTATTTAAAAGCATATTCAGATCCTTTACTGTGACACTCCAAACTATAGTATGTTGCACATCCTGTTTGGTTTAATTATCCTTTAATTGTGTCTTGAACTTGACTGGAGTCGACCTTTGGCAAACTGAATTGATTGGATATAATTTAGAAGGCACAAACCTCTAGACATAAGGTCCACAACTCACACTGCACATCAGGACAAAAGCCAAGCAATGAAGGCCAAGGAACTCTCTGTAGACCTCCAGGTGCAGCCCGGAGCAAAGGTATAAAACCATTTTTAAAGCTCTGTGGGTTCCAAGCAGCACATTAGCCTCAATAACTGGGAAATTGGAGATGCCAGGACTCCTCCTAGTTTATTGTTCGGTGACAAACCAGGCAAGGAGGGCTTTGGTCAGGGACATGACCAAGGGCCCAACAGTCACTCTAACAGAGCTTCAGAAGTTCTCTGCAGAGGTGGGAGTAGTTGTTGGAAGGATTGCCATTTCAGCAGTGCTCCATCAATCGGGCCTTAATGGTAAAGTGGTGAAATTGTTTTTTGAGTAAAAAGACAGACAGCTTGGAGTTTGTCATACGGCATTAAACGGACTCTGAATGCAAGAGGAAAAAGGTATCACAGAACTGAACTAAAAACCCTATGTCTGGTGAACACCAGGCACTGCTCATAACCGGGTTAATACCATCCCTATAGTGACATGTTGGTGGCAGCATCATACATGGTGGGCTTTTTCAGTTTTAGGGACAGGGAGGCTTGATGGAAGGATGAATGCAGCAGCATACAGAGTGGTCCTTGAAGAAAACCTGGTTCAGAGCGCACAAGCCTGAGACCAGGTCAACGATTCACCTGTCAGCATGACAATGACCCAGAAGAGACAGCCAAGACAATGCCGGAGTGGCTTCGGGATCTCTGTGGTCAAACTAAAGTCCTGACTTAAACCCCACAGAGCATTTGTGGAGAGACCTGGAGTTGGCAGTTGAAAGACACTTGAGAGGTCTCAAGAGCTTGGGAGCTTGAGAGGATCTGGCAGGAAGAACGGGATAAACTACCCAAATCCAGGTGTAGCTTGAAGAGACTCACCCAAGAGGACTCAAACTGTACGAGGCTTCAAAAAGTCATGAATTTGGGGTCTGAATAATTTCTTAATGGTTGATCAGAGTTTTCGGCTTTTAATAAATTTGCAAAAATTTCCAAAAACAAACGACAAATTTTTCACCTTGTCTTTTTGGGTCATTGAGTGTTGATTGATGGTTAAAAATGGCAATTTTATCCATTTAAAATTAAATCTACTTTATAGTAAATCATTTGCAAAAAGTGAAAGAGAATGAGGACTTTCTGAGGCCATTAGTTTTGCACCTGTTCCCTGGCAGTTTTTCTCATCTTCCCCCATCTTGCAATCTTCTTGGCCATCACACAGCCACTTCAGTGAGATGCAGAGGTTGTTGTGACACCGAAACTGGTCATCTGCACAGTGTGCCTCACAGCCTCTCTGTAAATGATCACAGTAAAAAGATAAATATCTAATAGAATATCATTGTCAGAATAAGACCATTACACAGTGTACAGTAAAGGAAAGAGCCACATTGTTTTAAGTCTTTAAACAATAGTCAGGTGCCCACATGAAACAAGTTTTAGTTGCTATAATCATTCCTCTTCTTCATATATGCCATTAAGGAATTCTTCCTAATGCACACCCAGTGTAAGTAATTGGTGACAAAAAAGACTGTAACTTTGGTAGATGTCCACAAAATGTGACTGTTAAAAGGACTCATAATTTTGAACTCTCATAATTGCTGAACTTTATTTGTACACAGAATGTAAACAGTGGCTTTTCCCTCCATCACTTACATTCTAAGCATGTTAGGAGGGGAACTATTAATGGTCAGTATGAACAATAGGAAATTTTTGAGCTTCATGGTTTCAAAATTCTGAGAACACTACACAGGTTTGCTCTGACTCTTGGAATTAAGAATGAACACATGCACTTTTCCCACAAAAGATCAATGAATTGAAGTTGGGTTCAAATCATTGCATGCAAACAAATATACATATTTTTCTATCTAATGCACACTTTAAACACATCTGTATAAATAAAGGAAAGTGCTGTAATACGTATAATGGTTAGACTATGAAGTACAGACCTTTGGTGATTTTGAACAAAACAAGAAGAAAGTAAAAACACAACAAAGCATTCTCTAAATATGTAAAAATATTGGAAGTATTTTCTAACACTGAATGAATATGTAATTATTATTTGTTTAATTTAGTAGAATAAAACATGTTGGACTTTTACTGTAGGTATCTAAATTATTTCCACTTAAGTACAGGGCATGAAAAAAGCTATATATAGGTCTAAAATGTTAGTCTTTCATCCTCAGGAAAATATTGGATGTTCAAACACATTAACAAGTTAGATAATGTACCCCCTGATGGCTACTGTGAATAACAAATTTAATAATTTTTATTATAATGCAGACTGAAAGGCAACTTTCCTTCCTGAAACTATTTGACTGTGTTGACCCAGAAAGCTGGCACTGGGGAAAGGGTTAAATAAAGGGTTAATTAGGGGTTCACTGCTTTGCATGTAGAGGGATTATATGTAAAAATTGCTTTGCAGATGTTGAACAGACCACACATTAACAAGAGTAATGAATCATAATAACAAGCCTTTGTCCTTGAATTATGTGCTGCACTGCATCATTACCATTGATGAGGCACTTTTTGTATGAATCCTGCAAAAATCTCTTTACACCATGCGATACTAGATAAAGGCACTTTTAAGTAAATTTCTTCACATATTACTAGAGTGTAAAATTAAAATGGCAATTCAAAGCTTTATAAATTAAGATATGCAAGCTTATTTATGAACAAAACAAGAGGCCTTTGTTTTGTTGAAAGGCATGGTGGATTAGGATTTCAAAAAGCAAATGAATATGAGGTATTTAATGCACTAATGTACTTGAAGCTACAATAACTCATTACAGTGATATTTTCTGTCTAGCTTTGTTTTGGAATGTAGCAACCATGATGAGGAGATTTGGACCAGCATATTGAATTCTGCTTATAATGGGATTATTTTCTTTGTAAGTGTCTATATACCCGTACAATTCCATTACCCATTCCCCATTTTGGATAGTAAATGCTGTGCTTGTGCTGCAAGTTCAGATACTAACAGACATTTCCAGGAGATCAAGTACATTATAAATTACTCTATCCATACATATAGTATATGCTATAATTTGGGCTGGGCACACTGCAATTTGAGTGTTTTACGGATATCAATGTCCTGTGTGTTGTCATTTTGTGTTGAATGACCTGTAATTTTTATATTAGCCAGTACTGAGCTCATAATCTTACAATATATCAGCGCAAATGAGAGGCGTACTTGACATAATTTCTATTCCCACTGACAAAAAGCAAAATGCCAGAAAAGGCAAAATGTCCGAAATGTTGGTTTGATTTAAAAGAGTTCCTCTTTTAGAGCCATTTTTTATGTGTGCAGCACTTTATTTGTAATTTAGAGGCTCGCTAATTTCTGCACCTCATTAGCAGCAATCTTGTGGGTTTACGCTCCTTTTTGATTTACAAGTATGTGGTACACATATCTCAAACACTGGCCTCATCTGAATTATCCAAACAGTCATAGTCCCCATCACAGCGGAATCGGGAGGAGATGCAGTCTCCGTTAGCACAGGCAAAGTCCTTGTGGTTACAGGTGACTGGCTCTGAGTCGGGAAAAACACAAAAGATACAAAATCATGCAAAACTGGATTTTTTTCCAGAATCATACACAACAAACAGATATAACATCCCCTGATGCATTTGTCAGCCAAATGTTCTGTGTTTAGAATCACATGCTAATGCCTTGGCAATACCATCATTTTAGCTAATTAGATTCATTTTGTATTAGAAGTGGAGAAACTGACAAATTTAATCAGGATGTAAATACATTCATTACTGCTCTCACAATGGAGGGGGCAACATACTCTCTGAAGCCAAAAATCTTGTATCTGCCGTTTAGAGCAAGTCTGTCCCTGAGGACAATATTAGGACGCTGCTAAACAGCTGCATCAGATCCACTGTCTGGGCCCTCCCCTTATTATCATGGACTGTTAGCTAACTTGGGGTATGTGTTATGAGTTGTGATACAAAAGTGACTCCAAGCAGGCACTGCAGCAAATTCTGATTTGTAGCCTCTCCACTGTCTGCCGGCCCACCTGCTTAATTCTTTTCCATCCAACACTTGACTGGCTTTTATTTGCATTTTAAGTGACATTAATAGATATGGGAAATAACCATCTGATAAATCACATAATTGATGCATAATCTGCAAAAACACACAGTAATCATGTACATATTCACATGATATATAGGCACAACAAGCCACACACAGATGCTAGGACTTGAATGTGCAAAAGGTATGAAATCTAACAAGGTGGGTTACCAGTATTACCAAGTATTACCAAGTATTGTGAGTAAACATAAGGTTTTCTTCACCAAGTGATGATGAAAATCTAAACAAAAGGGAATATGAACCTGTTAAAATTACTGAGAAGAAATAACATTGAGACCTCAACAGCCTCACATTATTCTCAGAGAAACAGCACACAGATAATAAGAGTATGCTTGAAAGAGAGTTTAGTCTGGCCTGACTTGATAGTGGGACGCATCACCTAAGATGACTACTGTGTGTGTGTGGGGGTGTGTGTTTAAGCAGAAAGTAACTGTGCATCAGTGAGAGAGAGAGAGAGGTGTTAGGGTGGTTGTGTTACTGAGAAGGGCAGTCAGATGTCTTCAGAGATGCCCAATTCCTCACAAGTGCATGTAGAATGTCTACAGTGTATATAAATGAGCAAACTGAGTTGACAGAAAGTGAAGGAGTCAGATACTCACTGCAGTTCTCCTCATCTGAGTTGTCTCCACAGTCATTCTGACTGTCACACCTCCAGTGGTCTGGGATGCAGTTGTTATTCTCACAGCGGAATTCATGAGGTCCGCAGGTCTTTTCATCTGTTTCATCAGGAGCAAACAAACACAAAGATGAAAATGGCTTCAAACAGCATGAATATTAATAGTCTGCTTGCTATCATATTTTGTATGTGTAATCATTGTTTCCTCAGGGTTTCCCTAAGCAAGTCTGATGCTAAGTTCAAAACACAGTCTGTACTCAAGAGGCTAACACACCGTAAGATGAAATACCTGACTATATTACCAATCATCCTCAACAGAATTTGTGACAGTAAGTTGGCAAAATTGAACTTTTTTCAAAAAAATTCAAGAGACTTCTCAGAAAAACACTACAAATACTGAAGAATTCGATTTTGCCTTTGTTACATATCGAACCTAAACTGCGTTTGTTCCTATTAGTGCTAGGAACTACTTAAGAGAAGATATGACAGTAGGTATTGATATTTTAAATGTAATCCTTTTTTGACTTTGACAGAAGATTAGTTGCTCGTCTGGATATCAACTATCCACTTCTTTGTCTATAACGTTATTGATTTAATTATATTAAGTATTATTATCTGTGAGTACAAGATTTTTTCCAAGACCAAATAAGACCAGATAATGATGCAAGAAAACACAGTTTTCAGTGGAAGATGTCCTGTTGTGATGATAACACCAAAGCAAATCTCTCAGTTGTAAAGGAGAGAGAAACTGAAGAAAAAAATTCTCAATATTTTAATATGACTAAAATTAAATTTTGAGCGTTAGCCATCTTTTATACAATGTGTGAAAATGGTGTACACCTTTAACATGTACAACAAGAGTAAATTGATGACCAAATCATGGGGAAGCTTCCAACTCAAAATGCTACCAAACTAAAAAGTTCAGAGATGGCAAGGGTTAGAATTATTCAAAAAAATCTATTTACATGTATTTGTGTCAAAAACAACATATTTTCATACGTCTTCAGAATGGCCAATCAAAGTCAAACTGGGCACTTACTTTAAAAAAGTAATTTCTATGAGGACATCATCAGGGATAATGGCCAAGGAAATACTATTATCAGTTAGGTAAGAGATGTGTAAAAAAAAAAAAAAAAAAAAAAAAAGATGGCAGATTCTGCCTGGACCTCTATCAACATGACAGCAAGAGGAGACCATCAGGAAGGAAAGGCAGCAATTCATTAGGAACCAGCTCAGTCATTTACTCCATATAAAGGATGTGACAGAGGAAAAAAGTATATTTCCTCGCTAAGTCAGAATTCATTATGCTGCTCATAAGCAAAACTTCCTTAAACAATCTGAGGTAATTCAGAGTGCAATATCTACAAATCAACAATATCTCTCTCACGTGCTCTGCCAAGAACATTTTAGATGAATAATTATTGGAAGACAGTGTTTAATGCATGCATACTGTAACTAACTGAGCAGTTTAAAGCTTGCTAAATCTTTCATAACTGAAATATTTATATAGATATTTGATCTCTGATAACTTGTTCAGTTAGGACAAGACAGTGAAGTTGATCTAACTTCTTGTTTTTCCGTGGTTGATTTTTACAGACCTTTGCATTTATGTTGTATTGCCATGATCAAAGAATTCTTAAAGAGGCGTTATATTTTCTATTAAAGAAGAAGTAGTGCTCAAAGCTGTTTACCTGCCCTAGTAACAATAGCTTTGAGCTAAATCTTGTGCTATTGAGAGGAAACACAATTTGATATTGTGTGTGTGTTTATGTGTGTGTGTTGAAAGACAAATTCTTAAAATGCTAGGCGAAACTGCGATCATAATGTTGAGCTCTTATTGATGACAAGACAGCTGGCCTTCAAGGCATCCTGCCTCAGTTCAGTCAGATAGGTAGTAAGAAAAAGTAGAAGGACTTAGACCAGAGTCGAGCCAAGTGTAAAATTAATTCAAATTGGATCAGTTTTTAACTGAAAAAAACTAAAGTGGTGTGATTTATAGTTAAGTGGGTTCCCACAACTCACCGCAATTAGCCTCGTCTGAGCCGTCTGCACAGTCAGGATCCTCATCACAAACCCAGAGTTTGGAGATGCAGTGCATAGTAGCCTTGCATTGGAACTGTTCTGGGGAGCAGGTGCTCTCAGCTGCAGGCAGAGAGTCAGAGGATGTATGGAAAAGATGAACGTAATCCATATTAGATTGGTAGAAATAACTTAAACATTTCAGCAATTGTGAAAAATTTGATATAAGTACCAGTAAGAAAGTAACACCTTTTTAATGTTTTATTAAAGCCAGGTTGCAGTAGTTGCTTGTTATTAAACCTCACCTTGTTTCAGATAGTGTTTTAATTTCAGTCTAGTGTTCATTACAAAAGTGCATTCAAAACCACATCCAATCATGTTGGAACTCTAAGACGAGGTGAAGTAATTAGCCTTACTTTAATTAAAGCTTTTTTAAGTCTCTTTTTCTCTTCCTGACTTTCTTGCACCCCCACCCCCACCCCCACCCCTGCAATCACATGCAAGACAAATGCAGCAGTATGAAAGACTTGAATGGGGTGTGATATTCTGGTGAGTTACATCATGGCAGAGAAAATCTACTCTTATCCTCTGTGAGATTCAATATCTAATCCCTTTTCACAGGAACAGGCCATAATAAGGGTTATCTTTAGAATACTTAATAGAGAATATGTGATGTTAATGGCATCGCATATTCTCTCTAAACATAGATATGAATTAACCAGGTAAAAAAAAATACAATTCAGGTGATTTATCTCAATCAGTAAAATTATAACTTTATATATATAAACCTTAAAAAAGTGACTTTTCTCAGTTTTTCTGCAATGATGGGACAGACTGATCAGATGGGGGATATATTCCTAAGCTTCTCAATCTAAAAGCTCTGTGAAGCCATTTCTAAGACAATGAGTCTGAAAGTAATAATGCAGGGCCTTACGGCAGTCTGTCTCATCCTCTCCATCACCACAATCGTCCTGACCATTACAGCGAAGGTTAAGAGGGATGCATTTCTGCTTCCTGGTGCACTTGAACTGGCCTGACAGACAGATGTATGTCTCTGAAAGAGAAAACGTCCAGGGGCAGTGGAAGGTTGAATCACTAAGAAATGAGTCCAAACAAAGAAAAGTATCTACAGTACAGTACTACAACTGACTGGTAAAAATTTTAAACACAGTACAGCCAGTTTATAAAAACACTACATTTACTGCGATAAATACTTAGAGCCTGATAGGCTTTACTGTGAAAAATATTCCGGGACAGAGACAATAAGGCATTTTATGTTCACAGGTTGTATGGAATAAATACAAATGGATACTATAAGCACTGCGACTAAAACATTTATGTAAGACATGCTACGGTTGTGACAGCTTTTTTCTTTATGATCAATTAATCTACTGTAATTAAATTAAAAAAAATACAAAGACTAATCATTTAGTCTATAAAATTTGCAACAATTATGAAAAATGTCCATCACAAGTACAGCATAAGATGATTTAATTTTTTTTTGTTCTGTTCAATCAACAGTCCACAACAAGATATTCAATTTCACAATAATACAAAACTGACAACAACGGCAACATTCAGGAGGCTGGAACAAGAAAATGTTTATATCAATTAACAATGAATGATTTTTTCAAAATAGTTCTCAATTAGTTTTCTGTTGGCCAACAAATCAACTGATAAAGTAATTTTTTTTTTAGAGCATTACAGTACCATCCTCAAAAACTCGGATTTCATTCAAAGAAAATGCTGGAAATGCTGTTTAGGTGATGAGACACATTCCAGCAAAATGTAGAAACAGCTTAACACAGCAATCAGCAACTAACAATAAAAAACTACTTCTATCCATACCACAGTTAGCTTCATCAGAGTTGTCACCGCAGTCATTCTCTCCATCACAGATGAAGGGAGGTAGAGCACAGAGGCCAGTACCACACTGAAAACGCCCAGGCTGACATTTGAATTCCGCTGTTGCGAAGGAAACCACAACTATAACCCAGTGTATATACTTTAAAAATTTAATCAGGGACTAAAGAAATTCATATAGATCTTGTGTATAAGAGGCATAAAAAAATGCTAAACATGTAAAAAAAATTAATTACTGTTAAATCGAATAAGCAGCAAAGACAGAAACAGAAGTTTTTCAGTTCCAATTCAATTTTGATATCCTTTCAGGGCCTACCAAAATGGGTAAGTATTTTAAAGGCAAATTTGCAATAACATGGCACTCACGGCAGTCAGCAGGTTCATCTGACCCATCCCCACAGTCATCGACTGTGTCACACTTCCACCAGAAAGGGATACACTCATCTGTCCCACAGCGAAACTATTAGTATCACAGAAAAATAGTGAAGAAAAAGAAAAAAAAAAACACAAAATTTGAAGTCAGCATGAATGCTTGACTCTTTGTTCAGGCTTCAACATACTTCAAAAGCAAATCAATCAATACACAACAATTTCCTTGAACCTACAGTATGTGTCAGAAGTGGCGAGCATATGAGGGTAAAGCAATTTGCTTTACCCTCATATAGGGAGAAAGCTCTGATCAGGACATAAAAGCAACAACATGGTAGAGAAATGTTACTGACCTGACTGGAAGTGCAGTTGGAGAGGCAGGTTTTATTGTCAGCAGCCAAGTAAAAATTGGTGGGACAGGCACATTTGTGTTCTCCACCCGGGGATAGAAGACACAGGTGGCTGCATCCTCCATTTGCGATCTGACACTGGTGCTTGGGTACTAGACAGAAGGACATAAGTACATGACTATGTTCAAAATAAATTACAAAATCATTTCCACTTAAAGGTACAATGGAGGCCTGTACCCACTGCTCTGCAAGGGTGAACAGATTAAACATGAGCACCAGATGGACTCCATACCTTCAGGCTGGCGAAGGGAGTGGTAGACCTTAATGGATTTGATGGCTTGCCAGGAGTTGAGGAGCTCTATCCCTTGAGAGCCAGTTGTCTTGTGAGCACGTCGCAGTGATTTTGACTTTCCATCCGTCCAATAGACAAAGTCCTCAAACAAAGTCAGTGCCATGACCCCTTGGATGTGATCGTAGGACACTGGAGATGGAGAAATAGCCATGACAAACTTCATTTAAATTCTGTTTTATTAAATTTAGCAATTGTACCACCCCCTTTAAAGTTCAAACATTTAACGTCATGGACGGCAGTAATATTGACATAGCCATTGCTAAATGCTAATAATTAATGGTACCTTCAGTGTCATTCATCATTACAGTCTTACTATGCCCATTAGAGTCAAAAATTGTATGGTATCAATCTTCTCATTTGACTTTTAGCAAGAAAATGAGTTGAATTCCCAAAATGTCAAACTATTCCTTTGCATCTACATCACCTCAGTCTCACCTTTCCGTCTTTGGGTGCCATCCATGTTGGCAAACAAGATGTGGTTGTCGTCTGCCCAGTAAAGCCTTTTGTTGGTATAATCAATAGTGAGAGCAGTGGGGCTATGAATCTCTGTGTCAATGATAACCGTTTGCCCTCGGCCATCCATGCCAATACGCCCAATGTAAGGGGGTTCGCAGCAATCCACCCAGAATATGTACCTAGTGAGAAGTATAACACAGGTCAAAGAGCTATGTACTATACATCAGGCAAACATGGTAGGAATAAAAATTATTACCGACACAAAATTAAATTCCTCAAATGAGAGCTGGATATAACAGATCCTAGGCTAAGCATCTGAAAAGAGTAACTCTATCCCTGTTCTCCCTCAAGCTGTGAAATCAAGCCTCATTAAGAAAACACTTAAGCGTTATGGTGAGCATTACAGTAATGATAATATGCTTACCCTGTCTGGGGGTCCAGAGCTAGATCCGTGGGGTTCTTGAGGCTGGAACTGATCAGGATTGTAGGGTAGAGCCCGTTGGATTTTGATACTTCCAGTGTTTTCCTTTCCACATCACACCAGTACAGATTTTTTCCTATCCAGTCCACTGCTAAGGCACTGGGCACTGCTGTTCTGTGGACTATCTGTAAAGCAGTGAGAGGGAAATCAGTTTTTGCACATCTTAAAAAAATGAGAAGATGGATCTAAAGAAATATAAAAGAACTGACAGAATGTAAAGAAAAAGTGACATTTTATGTCCCACAAACATCAATCTGAAGACATGAATATACTCTGTGTGACATGATCCTCTCTTCCATCAAAATAAAATTAAAGTGCTTCTTTTTTTTTCCTCAGCCACTTTACACACACTCCTATTAACACCAGAATTAAAATGACCATTCTTGTGATGAGTGGAAACAATTTGTTTAAGATCTGGTCTACACATATTTCCTCTGTGACGAAAAGCTGCTTAAAAATTACTGAGAGCGGATCATTACTGACCCTGAATGTACACCCGAAGATAAACTTTTCACACTCAGAACACACTGTGACAGATGAGATGAAACAGTGCTAGCAAAATGGACTTGAAAAGACTGATTTGTTTTTTTTTTATTTGTGTACATTTAGACTGAAATTTATGCATGTGGGTAATGGTATAAAAGTACACATTTCAGTAAGTCAGTAAATTTGTAAAATTTAAGTCCTTGAAAATAGTTATGTTCAGTGACTAGTATGACTACAAAATGTGTTTTAATTATTAAGGTGTGCTGCCTTTCTCTAACTTACAACCTTGTCATATTTAGTTGTGCTCATGTGTGGGCATTACTACCACAACTGCTAATTCTTTGGGAAAGCAATAAGTCTGTTTATGCTCCTTTCATGTAATGAAGTGACAGCTGACAGTTCTGGCTACATATTAAAGGATAGCAAATTGTGTGTAGCTCAACAACAAAAATGTAATATTTTTATTGGATCTTCATCACCTGCTATCATCAAGATGATTTCACACGGAGTCTACATGAAATAATTTACTTGTCTGTTGTGGAGAAAAGCACAGTAGTCAATACACTTATTTCGTCAGTTAAGGAGCTGTGTCCAAAATCTAGACTACTGAATTAAGGTACTTCTTAAATTAGAGACTGCGGAATGAGTGCATAAATCATTCCTGCTGCTGTACAACTGTTATAGCTGTGGCTGACATTAGTAGGAACATAAATATTCTCACTCAGGAGAGACTTGTAGACATTCTTTATCACCATGAAATTGTATTTTGATGTGCATTAACAACTGTACCTGCTCTTTCTATAGAGTGAAAAAAGGGGTTCAGGAAACAATTTTTTTTTTTTTTTTGGACAATCCAGAGCCTGTGCATCTTTGCTATCTTTGCTCTGCACAATAAGAGGTGGCTTGAGGTGAATATGAAGTTACGGTCTCATGCAAAATTGCACTGCACTGCCTAATCTGTGTTAACACAGCCTGAGCTTATACATCTCATTGCACTAATCTCAGTGAGAGACTTGGTTAAAATTTACGGTATTTGACTGTATTTATTTATTATTTTATGCAAAGAAAATCTAGGAACTGTGTAGGAGCTCCCAACAATATCCCCAGATAGTCTAGCCATTGAGTATGTCAGGAACAGGTTGTTCATAATAAACAATCATTGTACCAACTATCAGATAAAGTCAATGCCAAAAAAAACCAAACAAAAAACCCAACACCTTTTCACAAATAAATACCTGCTACCATACTATCTGTCATTAAGGAGCATGATGTGCTTTGAAGCCTTTTCTGTCATCATTTGCAAGAAAATATATCGTTTTGGCAAAACAATAGACTGTCCCCTAAGCAGTGAATTCGACCTAAGTTAGCTTAAACAGCTATTGAAATAAAAGTTGATACTGTTTATTTCAAGTCCCTCTGGTTCAATTTACCAAAGACTGCTTCATATGGAACTGGAGGTTACCATGTGAAGAGTGTTGACATTTGAATATAGCTCATCAAAAAATAAAGAGCAAATTAATCCAGAGTATGTTTGATCTGTGCATTCTGTGAAGTGTGAAAGATGTTTCCTAGTTCCTCAGGCTATCGAGCCTTTTTCTTTTAGTTAGTTAGTTAGTTAACAGAGAACTGAAGTGTTCCTCAGAAGACTCCTAAAATGTATGGGTGCCTTTTTTATGTGTTTTTACACATGAATAAGTTTTTTTTTTTTTCCACAACAATGTTTAGACAATCATGGCTTAGCACCAAGGATGGACACAGATATAATTTACCTCTGGATGCTGAAAATAAACCCAATTACCTATGACAGGAAACTGCTACTACATCTCATTTTATGGGATGAAACCAATCACTGATGTCACAGCATGTGCTTTCTATCAGATATCAAATGCATATATCTGCTGTGACATCACTGACTACACAGCAAGAAATGTAAAATGCTTCTAAGCCTCAACCTATAGAGTGCAGTGCTACAGCAGTTTACACCTAAAAATAGATGAAATAAACAAAATAAAAGCCTAAAATCTAAAATGTATCTACTTTTTTTTGTATTAAAAACTAATATTCAATTAATCTCTTTCTTGGTAAATTGAAAATCCTGTCTTGGTAGAAAAGATCAAAAGAAATACTCTCTGTAATCTATTCTTCCTAATATGGAAAAGCTATACTTATAGCACTGGATATCAGTGACTGTTTTAATTAACCCAGTGTGTGAAGCTCCCAATCTGTGTCTCAGACAGTTTGTCCTCTTGTTAAACTGTGGCAGTGGCTCAAATGGAGACCATGAGAGTAATTGAACTGGATGAGCTTAATGCCTCCATACAGCAATGCTAATGAGATGTAGGATGGGGGCCCAGCAGGTGTTCTGCTGAATTCCTAGTGTCCCCAGAGTCTGGGCTCCAATCCCATGACCCAGACAAACCTTGGTGATTACACCAGAGAGCACCATTGTGTCATTATGCTTGTTATATTTATTTGAAAGCCATTGGTGAAATTACTATTATCACTGACATATATTCATTGATGTTAAGGTAACAGGCCGTTGGCTGTCGAAAGAGAAAATCCATTATGTCGACTCTAAAAGGATAAAGTGCGCCCATCATCATTTGAACAGTGATGATGATCCACTTAAGCAAAACACAATTTTCCGTTTTCGCACTGATGACTCATCTTCAGAATATAAAAGTTTTTGTTAAAATGCATCTTGATCATTAAAATGTATTAGCAATAAATAGCAGCAAGTGAATGAAAAGGAAAATTAATACAAGCTCGAGAGGAAGAAAGTAAAGTCAATGAATTTTTGGTATAAGTGGCACAAGGAACCATATGGCACAGAGAGACAGCCACTAAATCAGGTGGTACCTTGAGGTCACTCCCATTGAGGCGCATTCTGTTGATTTTTCGACCACTTGGCCTGGTTGAGTCCACCCAATAGATAAATTCCTTCTTGTAGTCAAAGTCTATGTGAATGATATTGTTGAGACCCTGAGAATATAGGGGAGAGAGAACACACACATATATAAACAATTTAATTTTTGGTTTAAAGGAAAATTAGATTAGTTCTTGAGTTCCCTGTGGGGGTGAAAAATAAATGGGAGCCACTTTAACTGGCAAGAAATGTGTCCAACAGTCAACAATGAGTATAAATCATTAATTCATCAAATTCCACTAAAGTTATGCTAGCATAATACTAAAGTTATGTTATTATGTATGTCTATAGAGTAAGGGGTCTTCAGATCTCTTGTTAATTGGCTCCTTAAAGCATTACCATGTGGCAAGCTTGAATGAACGAGATTTCTATGCACTTTGAGAGAAAATGCCGTTTATTTTAACAGGAACACCACAAACACTGTGGTGGTAACAGATGATGCCAGAGGTTAAATTCAGTTTATCTGACAATACGTAGCAGTGGGCATACCAGCAGAATGAGAAACATAAACACAAGCTAAACTTCAACAGTGTTTTTGTGTAATGTGATACTGCACAAGCAATATTGATTTAGGTGGTTTTCCCATAACTTCCACTGCTTTACACTATACAAGGCATCTGAAAAGCCAGTGAAAAGCAAGTCAAAGTCCTATCAAAGCAGAAGAGTGAGGTGATCCCCTTCTCTGTCATGTTCACAGGACCCCACTGTTAGTCAGACAGAGCTGCCCACCAAACAAGCGCCTCCACCCTGCTGTCTCACACTGTAGGTGCCAAGAAAGGCTGTTAGATAATCTGACAGGCGAAATGAGACATCTTCATCAGATCATCAACACCCTAACAGACAAAGTGTCCTGGGGGAACCACTACAAACATCAGCTGTAGAGATTAAACCTGCATGCCACTTTTATCAGTGCCTCTAGATCCAGACCTATATTTTCCCATTCATTTTCCCAAACCAACAAGAAACCAACCAGCCATGAACATTTTACAAAGCAAATACAAAAATTTAATGTGCACGAACAGTTTTTTACTCTGTAAGTACTCACACATTGACAGAGCTATGCACATGCCATTAATTTCCTGTTCCACAGTCTATTACATTCATTCAGTAATTCTAAAACAAGACATGTCTGACAGTAAGTTGTTTGCCAAATAACTTCACTGTGTTCTGTCTTTTGGCTACAGACCCAAGTTAACTTTACATGTGTTATAGTTACCAACAACTAATGCAATTTGGTGGTAATGTGCTCAAACTTACCAATATTGTACTTCATGTAGAACTTTGGCATAACAAATTTTGTGAACAAAATGAGTACTAATATATACAGTATAATTTTGAAACCTTAATTTACTGACTAATGAATGTGATTAATAAAAAAAATGTTAGCCCAGGTAATCATGTTCCTATAAGAGCCAGAAAGTGATGTATCAGCTCTAATTAACCATACTAAAAATGACCTAAACAGAGCTGCTCTAAAACACACAAAATTGATTTTGATCAATATGTTGGAGTGATAAAATACTGTCAGTCACTTTTCGACAAATAACAAAAGCAATACCTAAAACAAAATGATTAGTTCCATTGAAATTCACACACTGTCATGAACATATAATTTGAACAGGGTATATAATGGAGTGGTGAGTTGATGTGAGGTCAGCTCTTACTAAAATGCAGTGGTTAAAGTCAGCTGTGGCTACTGAGAACTCTGGTATGGACAGCAGAGTACAACAAGTCAAGAGGTTAATATGAGTATAAGAGGAGACTGTAGGATATACATTGGTTGACTTACAGAAACAAAGCCAACCATTTATGATAATCAGCAGTCAGATTCAGTCATTGCCCAGAGCAACTGCGATAAGACCAATGAATGACGGAAATGGCTTTGGCATGGAGTCCTCAACAGGGTGTTTTTGCTCTCTGCCGATGAGAATGGCCATTTTTCTCCACCCACATGATCGAGGTTGGGAAATCACGATAGACATATCAGATTTAAACAGAACAATACTTTACAGAGGCTTCTGCACCGATTTCAGGTTTAATTACAAAACATGCATATCCCACTGATGAATTTATTCAGTAGTACTGAATATCTCTCACTGAGGTAATTCATAGTTATTAGTGAAGAGTTGTCTCTGCATCAAGTATGAATGTTCAGCAAACTTAAGAAAGAAAAAAGGCTACTATCATAATGGCAACTTTATCCTTGGACATTAGAAAGTACCAAACAGTCATTCATGCCCCTCCACCATTTTTTTAATACAATGTATTCAGATTTAAATTTGCGTATGTACTTGCGTTATCGTTTGATACTATTTTCTCCACACATTTAGCAGGTGAACATAATTACACTGCCACTAATATTTGTGTTTTCAAAACCTATACTTCTTCCATATACTGTACAACTGACGGACCTTGTACAAGAGGAAGGCAGGGTTATAAATTGATCACAAAAAGAAGACCCTATGGTAATTCTATTGACAATCTCTTGGTGCCTCTTAGCAGTATGCCGATCTGATAACGGTGAGCAAACTAATCCTCGATCCTGTGAATATTTTACTACTAACAGAGTTAGGTAATGACGCAAGTATCACCTACTTGTTTCAAGATGGTGTAATTTGAGCCATCCACACTCAGCTTCCGGATCTCATGGTGGTCTGCCATAATGAGAAAAGGCTCTTCAGCTGAAATGAGGAGCATGCAGCATGAGAAGACACGTGAGATTTATAGTTAGGCATTAAAAAAAAAAAAAAATCAATAAAAAAAATTAGGCTGACCTGACAGAGCCTTGCATGTATTGGGACTGCGCTCCAAGGCTTCATAGCCATCCACACACAGGCACTTGTAGGAGCCATAGGAGTTGATACAGTGCTGGCTACAAGGAAGGGTAGTCGAGCATTCATCAATATCCACACAAGTCTTCCCATCATCCTTCAGATGGAAACCAGGCCAGCATTTACACTGATCATAAACAAAAAATGAAAAAAGAAAAATGGGTTTTGATCAGAAATGAAAAAAATGGGAGGTAAGAGCCTAAATTTAGCAATAAAGACACTTCCACTTAGCTATTAAAGTGAAATCGAAAACAAACCCTTCGAGTTTAAAGGTTTCCCTGAGTAAGACATGGCTGAAAACACTGAAAATTTGAGTTCTTTCTTCATCCAATGCTTCGCTGTCAAACCCGTGATAAAAACAATCTGCACTGTGGCTCAAAGATTGTATTGCACTTCACTGACCAGGCCCCCCCAAAATATCTAAAATTGCTTGTATCAGCTGCTCTGGACCCACTGCGAATCCCTTTCTTATCCAAAGTTGTGACCTTGAGGGCCTTTCTGCTGATCTCCCTGCTCAGGTCACAAATGGATGAGCTAACAGTCTGCATTGATGTGCCCTCTGTCCAGCTCTGCCCCTGTCATGACAGGGAAGTGAGCTTTTCTGAGCTTTTAGACACTCTGATGCAGTGAACACCATCATATGGAGGAGTAGGGGAGAAAATTCCAGGAATGAAGGTATAAACTACCACAGTCTGACAACAGGGATGGCCAACAAAACACTTCACCAGATTTGGCCTCGACCTGACCTCACATCACATGCCACAATTCCAAGGCACGGCAAAATTGACCAGCACAGTCAGGGAGCTCAGACAGTTGTTGGCATATCAAATAAACTCCCATTATAGCCTTCAAGGTGATTCAAAAAGTGAAAGACTAATGTATGCTCCCAGAATTTTTGATCTGTTTAATGATCTAAGAAGTCAGGCCACAGTGACTGGCTTATCTGTTCTTTCTTATTATTTCTCCACTTGTTAGGTTTCCATCTGCCCTTTTACTGTAGCTTAGTTTAAGCTTAGCTAGATGAATTAGGCTTTATGGGCTAACTGTTGCCAACAAGCAATTCTAAGGAAGAATGGACTTTCAAGCACTTGAACCGTTTCTAGTCACTTACCTTATATCCCACTGTAAGATCTTGGCAGTCCTGTGTGCACCCACTAACTCGGCGGTTCAAGCATTCGTTCACATTACAATTCCTCTCATCTGACTGGTCTCCACAATCATCTCTCCCATCACAAAGATTCCCCTCAGAAATGCAGCGTCCATTGGAGCACATGAAGAAGGAGCCATTGCACAAGCTTCCTGAAAAGAGCAAGACGTGACTGTCACTGGCACAACATCCTGCAATTTCTCAACAAAGTTGGGGAACATTTTTGATTGAAAGATTGGTCTTGACGGATGAAACCCTTTCAGGAAAGCTCTCGTGTTTGTAGCACCTTTTTTGTTTCCGCCACATGTCCCAACCAGTTTCCTGGGAAAGTGGTGCTGCTGGTGACACTGTTGAGGAGATTTCGGCTGAGAACCAAACAGCAGCCTTACCTGCGGCTAGACATTTAAGGTTCAGAGGCAGTTCATCAGAGTGGTCGGGGCAGTCTGCATAGCCATCACACTCCCACTGAGAGCTGATAAGACAGCGGCCATCCCTGCAGCGGAATTCCTCAGATACACAGGAGCGATACACTAAAGATAGAGAGAGAGATAGTTTTTCTCAAAGGGTACACTTCAGTTGATTGTGCAACTTTATCGGAATTAAGCACTAGGGAAGATTTATGTCGTTATATTACAACAAAACTCGCTTATAGTATTATAAAATCATTGTTCATCTATAAAATCCAGTCATTTGGAGAAGTAACGGTATTCTCAGCTGCATTTGCCAATATTTCAAATTTAAATACACATTTCAGCAGCATCATGAATCAAGACAGTGACAGACAATGCCCTGTAGTTGAACCATCAAAAATTGCTATCTTTCAGATAAAACCCAGGTGTTATGATACTTGTATGGTTACAAGTATTATAATAATAAATTTCATAATAATAATAATAAATAACAGCTCTAGATGTTTCATTCCATTTAATGCTTGATACCCTACCATAGAGATCCCCGTTTGTGAGTGTAATGCACAAATGTGCAGAGTTCAAATGGTATAATTAAGGAAAGTCCAATTATCATTATGCTAGCATTTTTTTTTAAATTTTTCTAAACTGTTAAGTGCACCTTTTAATATGGGCATATTCATATACTACTGGTGAATATGAAACACAATAGATTGAGATAGAACTACTTACCACATTCCACTGACTCGTCAGATCCATCTCCACAGTCGTCGTCATGATCGCAGACAAATCGCTGGGGGATACATGCTTTGTTGTGGCAGCGAAATGAGCTGTCATCACATGTGTTGTTGGGTGCTAATGAATGAAAAGAAGTGGGTTCAAGTGCTAATCAATGGATATATTTTTTTTTCTAAACATTGCAATCACTATGTCTATAACATTACCATTAGTAAGCCTTATGTTAAACCACTAATATCTGTCTTCTACTTAATTTTCCTTCAAATGAGCAATTTTCTAATTAAAGTAGAAACAATGAAGATGCAAATTAATGGTCCAGTACCAATTTGTGGGAGTTAATCCAGATTACACCACTTAGACAGGGTTGCAAATGTGCACAGCCTTCCTATTATCTACTACTTCCTGCTATGGGGTGGTTCTCTCTTTCTTACTCGAAGAAAATTTAGCACAGATATTTACGGTAGGTGTTCAGTTGATCTCATGATCTATGAGCTATTGGTTTATGCAATGTATTCTAAATTTAAACAAGGACAATCATGATTAAACAAACAACGATTTCTTACTTCTGGGATCACATTAATTTTAGAAATATCATGAGCAAATCAATGTTTTGAACTGGAAGACAGTTTACCACAGCCAGCTGCAGAAAGTTCATCACTCCCATCAGGGCAGTCCCTTTCACCATCACAGAGCCAGCGTTTCGGAACACAGGCATATGACCCAGGGCAGCTGAACAGCCCTGGAGCACATGTCACTGAGCCTGAGAGAAAAAAATTACCACATGTTCTACTTTCAAAGCCAAACAATACAATGGGTCAAATGCACCATGGAGAAAATGAATACAAAATAACATCGAACCGAAGCACATTTTTTTTGGATGGTCTTTTGTTGGTCTCTTATCGTGACCATTTACCAGTTATTTCAATAAATCTGAACTAATATATTTCACTCGATATTAGAACTCGTGAAAAAAATGGTTTGGTTACAGCTATAGCTTAACATCTTATATCCTTTTTTGGCACCAACAAACTCTAATTTTCATTTGGCAGCAGTTCCCTTTGTGCAGAGCGAAGAAATAGTGATAATGCTAATGTGAGTAACAGTTTTTAATTTGAATTCTGTAGTAAAACATAATTTCCTTTATTGTATGACTATCCTTTGAAAAAAAAATCAAAAAAGAAGAAAAAATGACTACAATGAGAAACAAAGGTAAATACAGTAGTTTAGTCATGCATGTATAGCTAAAATGCATATCTTGTTTTTGCCTGGAATTGTGCTTCTGAAACCTTTGGACCATTTCATAATATTTCCTTGACACTCCATTACAATCCAATTATATAACCAATGTTCATAGCAATTCTCGTGTCTTTATTGGGCTTGGATACTTTTTGTTTTATCGTACTATTCAATAAACACACACACACACACACACACACACACACACACACTTCATTTGCCCATTGAAATAGCTGTGCCTCTTGGGTCTCAGTCATGAAAAATCTATTTGCCTCAGTGCCCACTCCACTCATCAGAAATGCCTGCGGTCTCATTTTTTTTCTCATTAACACTGTTATATTTCTTTCCATTCATTTCCAGCTATGCTAGGGGTACTCATGGAGCTTTCACAAATAGTATAGCAGCCGTGAGTTTTTATAACAATAGTAGATTCCGCATGACATCTGAAAAGGCACTTACCACAGATCTGCACACTCTCGTCAAGGCCGTCCTCACAGTCGTTCTCTCCATCACAAAGCCATTGTTTGGCAATGCACTTGTTCTTTGAGCAGGCAAACTGGTTCCATAAGCATGATGAGTCTGAGGATGGCAGAGAAATTTCAATAACATAAATCAAAGACAGTGAAGAGCAATCAACAACAAAACTGGTATAAGGGGGAGAGTATTCAAATCAAAACATAAGTGGGTCCTACAGTGCATTCAGAAAGTATTCAGGCCCTTTCACTTTATGTTAAATTGTTTAAATTCCCTTCTTTTTTACTTTCATCGATCTAAACTCAATATCCCATAATAACAAAGCAAAAATAGAATTCTAAAAAGGTTTGCAAATTTAATGAAAAACTAAAATATCGCAGATAAGTATTAAAACTCTCTGGTATGGCACTTGAAATTTAGCTCAGATGCTTCCAATTTCTCTTGACCATCTTTGAGATGGCTCTACAGCTTGATTGGAGTCTGCCTGCGGTGAATTTAGTTGATTGGGCATGACTTGGGGAAGCAAAAACCTGTCTGTGTACAGCTGTAAATGCATATCAGAGCAAAAAAACAAGTAATGAGGTTGAAGTAACTGTCTGCAGAGCTCAGACACAGGATTGTGTTGAGGCACAGATCTGGGAAACGCTACAAAAAACAAAAAACAAAAAAAAACAAACAACAAAAGAACCCCAAATCTTCTGCATCGCTGCATTGAAGTTTCCCAAGAGCAAAGTGGCCTACATAAATCTTCAGTGGTGGAAGTCTGGAATAACCAGGACTCTTCCTAGAGATGGCTTCCTAGCCACACTGAGCATTCAGGGGGGAGGGACCTTGGTAAGTGAGGTGACCAAGAACCCGATGGTCACTCTGGCTCCAGAGATCCTATTTGGAGGACAAAGAAGCTTCCAGGCCCTTATGGAAGAGAAGCCAGAGGGAAACCTGGGCATGAAAACACACACACGAAATCCCTCTTGGAGTTTACAAAAAAGCACCCAAAGGATTATCTGACTGAGAGAAACAACAATCTCAGGCCTCATGAAACTAAGATTGAAAGATTTGGCCTCAATTCTAAGCATCATGTCTGGAGGATACCAAGCACCACTCATCACCTGCCCAACAGCTGCCCAATGATGAAGTATGGTGGTGGCAGCATCATGCTGTGGGCTGTTTTTCAGTAGCAGGAACAGGGGGACTGGTCAAGACAGATATTCTTAATGAAAACCAGGTCCAGAGTGCTCAGGACCTCTGACTGGACCAAAGGTTCACCTTCCAACAGGACAATAACCCTAAGCTCACAGCTAAGACAAATGCAGGAGTGATGATGAATGTCCCTGAGCTGCCAAGCCAGAACCCTGAAACGAACTGAATTGAATATCTCTGGAGAGACCTGAAAATGGCCTTCTTCCGACAGCACCTGTCCAACCTGACAGAGCTTGAGAGGATCCGCAGCGACAAATAGCAGAAAATCCCCAAATCCAGGTGTGCAAAGCTTGTTGCTTTATACCCAAGAAGACTTAAGGCTGTAATCACTGCTGAAGGTGAAAAGTAAAGACTCTGAATACTTATATCAATGTGATATTTCAGTTTTCTCTTTTAGTAAGTTTGCAAAAAATTCTACAATTCTGTTCTGACTTTGTCATTATGGGGTATTGAGAGTAGATTATATGAAGAGTAAAGAATTAAATAATTTTAGCGTGGGGCTATAACACAGCAAAATATGAAAAAGTTAAGAGCTCTGAATACTTTCCACCTGCACTATATTGGACCCTTGGCTTGCTTGTTTTTCTCTACAGTTTTTCTGCTTAGTGGCACACATGAGTAAAGTTGCTATGCAACAGATTGTACATGGTTTGTGAAATAATGCTAATATTATTTGCCTTTTGTCTCAAAAAAAGTATACTTTAACAATGCCACCAGTTACTATCCAGGGAAACAAAAACATCATGTCTAAATTAAAAAATTTATTTAGAACAAAGAACTTAATTATGGTTATTAAGATTAAATTTCTCCTATTTTATTTAAAAAGAAACTAAGGTTCTAAGGGTGATATGAAACAGTTGGATGTCAACTAAGAGCATGTTGATAATCACTGTGAAAAAGCTATTGTGTAAAATGTGGATATATTAATAATCTGTGCTGAGTTTGTATGACTGAGCCACCCACTCTCCCTGGAGAGTTGTTCTGTGGTCTCTTCCTCTCAGATGTCTGACATAGCTTTGATGAGATGTTGAGAGAAGGAAAGGGGCTGTGCGTGCTCCAGGTCAAACCACAGTACAAGGAATTACGGATTCTACTGAGGGTGGGGGGTAGGGATGGGCGTCTCTCACTACAATTGCTTTCCTTCCTGTCAGACTTTGTACATCACATCAGCTTCATGTGCACTAATACAATGATGTAAAATAAGGATGAGATAAACATAAAGTGGCTAAATCTGGAAATCATATTATCCAGACTTTCTGTATGTGATACCAAATTTGCACTTCAAATGCATAAAGCTACTTCAAGTGTATAACAAAATAGCAGGTCTAAAGCACATTAAATGTATCAAAGAGAGCCTTTCATGTCTCATTTTAAATAGTGTTTCACAAAGTAGAAAAGCCAGGTTTGCATTGTGAAGTGACAAATGACTATTACATCTAATCAGATGTGGAATTTGAAATTTCTGAAATGTAATGTCATTTTCCTCAAACCACTTTGACTTTGCAGAGAGATTATCTGTGGCCGGAGCTTTTTATATGATAATTAACTCAGAGGAATGGGAATATTGTCTATTTGTCCTGAAAAACTATTCAGAACATCTCAAAGAATAGAGGCATAATTCATATCAGCTCTGATATAAGCACATTTGAAGCATGGGCTTTTATCATTTCACACAGACAAAAATGACATTTTTTTTGTTAAAGAAATGAAAATGATGTTCATGTGTTATGCATCTCTCTAACAAAATTCATGGAAAAATCATAAAATAACTGACATAATATAAAATATGAAAACTAGATTGTTCCTTTTTCTGTTGCAACTGAAATGTAAATGAAGGCGCAGGTTAATTATACAGGAAGAGGCAACCAGGCAAATTAGAGGTCTGCAACATCTTAGTCAAACACAAATTTCTATGGTCACATTTTATTGTTGTTGTTCTTTTGAAATTAGCCCATAATCTCATCAGTCCTAAACTCCTGGGCTCTGGATGGTTTAAAGGCAAAATGAATCATACATAGTCTTCAGCCACACTAGAGGCTCTGAGGCTATACTTAGGTACAGCAGTGTTTTGAGTTGCTTATGTTAACAGGCTGATGTTAAGGAGATATAAAGTTCACAGTGTTAACCATCTTAGTTTAGCGTGTTAGATTACTAACAAATGCTAGCAATTAACACAAAGTACAACGACTGCTGTAACTGGTGTACAGACACTGCTGGTGAAGTCTGTAGTTTTGCAGGTATGTGGTCAGGAACCAAAGTATTGGACAATTTTAAATTTCAACATTTCACAGAGTAGACCATATATATCGTGCCGAATTTTGAAATATTTCCCTGGATACAGTAAGTGGAAAGTATGATCTGCTTGTGGGACTGGATGAATAGTCAGGGAATTAAAAATAGTCATGAGAATTGTTCCTCTGGGCACCACAAAAATCTGTTCCAAAATTCATCCAGTAGCTGTTGAGAAACAATAGTCTAGAATAAAGTGGTGGAAGGACTGACCGAAATTGCCATCAAGATTACAATGGTTGCATCTCTTCTATCTCACAGAGAGTGTAGTGCAGTACTTCTCCCGGTCTGCCAGGACACAGATGACAACACTAATTGCCTCATGACTCCTTACATTGAAGTGGCTAGACCACACACTCTAAGGGTTAGACAATGCAATGGACTGACAACTTAAATAAAGGCAACCAGTGTTTTGACACTGTGCGTGGACTACTTATTCTGTTCTAATTACCTTGTGCATGTATGTGACAGTGATGAAGCTTTATAGCAACTCTGACCCCCTAAATTAAAGCATCCAGTCAATTTTGCCTTGATGCCGAAAGCAGTGACATGTGAAAGAGTAAGTGTGTGAGTTGGTAGTTTTGATGGCAAATAACATTAATCCATACCTGATTAATGTTATTTGCCATCAAAATGACTTAATTATGGTCCTCCTGTTTAATAGAAGAGATCTTGACTTTCTCATGGTAGGTTCTGCATACATTAGCATGGATCAAAGCAAAAATAAGAATGTTCTTGCTGCCTCTGGTGAGGGAAGTAGAGGAGTGGCATTGTATTGTGTAATCCTTTCATATGTCACTGCTTTCCACTGAATCCACAATTCCATCTTCAGTACAACCGTTTCAGTGACAGCTCATTAATTAATTGTTACACTGGAAGTGCTGTATATTGTAATTCAAAGAGAGAAGGGGAAATACTTGTGTCCTCAACAGCCTCACTTTGAATTCAGGGTCAGAATTAGACTTTCAAACAAGCAGTAACTCCCGCTTGAGAAATCTCAAACACACAATAAGGGGGAGCAAAACAAAGCAAGGAGAAATTTCCTTATGGCATGCTAAACAATCATCTATTGTCTTCCTGTCTCCTCCTCATATACTGTATGTAATATCGGTTGCAGGCCTGGATTTATTTAAATGACAAAAACATTACAACAAACGGCTTCTTGTTAATGGAAAATAAATATCCTTCCAAACACTGACACTGTTTTTTATAGCAACCAGATACCTTTTATATATCTATCAGTTAGAGGACAAAACATCATTTAAGTTTATTGTGTAGAAGCTCTTCCGCAGGAGGTAAGATTTGTTGACATACCACACTGAAATTCGTCTGCCCCGTCTTCGCAGTCTTTTTGGCCGTCGCACAGCCACACGCTTGAGATGCAGTTGCCACTTGGACAAGCAAAGTGGCCCTCCTCGCACTTCTGTCCATGGGAAACTGGGATGAGCAACAAAACCAAGTCAGTCCTAAGAGCATCAGCGATGACTGAGGTCATAATCTTTTCCTAAGATCTTGTAATTTCTTATTCCACTGTCATAATCATCCGTGATAATTAGATCTGTCTTAATTCTTTTCTAATTGAAGTAGGCCTCCTTGATCTGCCTCTTAATGCACATGCGAAATTGCGTGTGTGTGTTGGGTACTTACCCTGGCAGTTGGTCTCATCAGCATAGTCGCCGCAGTCGTTTGCACCATCACAGATCCATGAGGGGTCGATGCACAGTGTGGTCGAGTTGCAACTGATGAAATCTTTTTCTTTCACCCCCAGCTTGTAAAAGTACAAGCAGTCGGTGTGATCTGAATACAAAACACAGCACCACAGTAACTGTCTTTTCACAACTGCATTGATGATGGAGGTAAGGATGAAGGTGGCAGTATTTAATATGATACGAGTGACAAGCTCAAATCTAAATCACTGGATCCAACTGTTCTAAAATAATGTATAGCTGTGTGTTTACATTTCCATTCTAAGTGCAATGGAAAGCAAGGGCAGGGAGGACATACTGCAGTTCTTTTCATCTGAAGCATCAGCGCAGTCAATGACCTGGTTACACCAGGCTGAGCTGGGTACACAGCTCCCATCCTTGCACGATGATTCTGATGAGCCACACGTGACATCTGGAGAGAGAATTAGCATTTCAAAAAGATAACAGAAACAGCCCTCAGACACAGTCACAGGTACAGCTCACAGAAATCCTTAGAAAACTCTTTCTCAGGGTGGTGAAAATTAGCTCCAGGTTGCAAACTGTCAGACTGAAAAAAGGTTCCTGATGAGTTGCAATACCTGTTTAGTTGGACTGCCTGTGCTCAAAAATTCCCTTACTGTCATGACCCTCTTAGAGCTTTGCAAGTGCAATTCAAACTTAACTGGCTTAACTGGTTCTGTTGTTTATTTACCAGCTACTGCACAATGGCTCTGGTTATTTCACCTTACTGCATATTATCAGTATAAAATACAGTACAATAATTAAATTTTATAATAATGGTAATAGAAAAAGTTATTTTTGGTCCCATTAAAAAGAATATGCAAGTCTGATGATGACACACCATAGTGAGATAAATTCCTTTCTGAAATCCCAGAGTGCTGAGTGGAAAGGTTCACATTAATTATGAGAATACTGTTGTCTCATTGTAGGCTCAGTCAGTTTGATCTTTACAACTCTATTTTCCCACTAGCACCAATTACAGCATGGACATACACACAACCGTTCTTTTTACTAGATTATTTGACCGTTACGGTAAAAAAAAAAAAAAAAAAAAAAAAAAAGGACTCTGGCCATACTGAAAGGACACAAGGTATTGTGCAGGCTCTCAGAGGCAGCCTTTTAGGCTGGAGGTTCGGAGCTCTTTGAATTTGTGCTCTCTTTGTGATCTTGGGGCTCATTAGACAGTGAAGGATTAGCACAGCATGTGGCCTAGCGTGCTGTATTAATATAAGCATTAGTGCGGCTGGATTCTGCCCTCAGAGGCAGGATGGATTGAACAGGAGATCAAACGGCTGTGACTCACTACTACAGAAAGCTTCATCTGAGTTATCCCCACAGTCATCGATCCCGTCACAGAAACGACTGTTGGCCACACACCGTTGATTGTAGCAGGGCCTGAAACCCTTTCGACAGCTCCTGTTGTCTAAAGAGATTTAAGTACATAATTATGTTAGAATTTACCGAATATTTGTCAGATTTTTGTCACAGAAATGTCAATGACAGACTGCAATCAACAGGTACATATTTTTGAATAATCATACTGATAAATTCTGTATATATTTCAGATAGAGTTGTGAAGTGTTTCTTACCACAGTATTGCATCTTTTCATCTGATTTATCTTTGCAGTGGGCTATTCCATCACAGGTAAGCTGGTACTTAATGCACTCTCCATTTCCACACTCAAATTCAGTGTGGATGTTGCAGGAGGAATTTTCTGCTGCAGATGAAGACAATGAGGGCCGTGAACCATGACTATCAAAATCTCAAAGCTTAACTGTGTATATAGAAAAAATATATATACATGTGAACTCAGGGGCTATATTTCAATGCTTAGTGTTCTATTTACTCCAGCAATCCAGTTTGGGGTCATGATTTGTAAATGTCATAAATGTATTCAATAAACCCATTACACTTGTACTTCAACTTGAGGCAAATCTGACTGTGAAATTAATGACATATTCTGGTATTCTATTGGCAGCTACTTCCAAATTGATCTACAGTAGTGCACCAGCTGAAAAATAAATGTCAACATTGGATTTTTAGTTATTTAAACAATAAACACCTTCATAGACTGCAACCACAGCTTCACAATTTAAGAATATGAAACTTCTTCCTGCTCTATTAATCGAGGTAGAAAGCCTGGGATTGAGGTAGAAAGCCTGAGCTACAAGGCTACCATCCAGTACTTCTGAATCACTTGCCATGTTCAGTCTGGCCAAACTTCCCACTTTTGAACAGCTCCTCTCAACCCATCTTCTATCCTCACACTATTTTTCAATGTCAAATCCCACTCCTCTTAACTGTGATTTCTACTGTCTGCCTAAACTTGAAGTAGCACAAAATTATACTTTCATTTTCTTGAGCAGAATCATTACATATCCTTTGCTTAGTCAAAGAAGAAGAGACAGCAGCTGGCTATGCTTTCCTGTTTGTGTTTGCTTATCTACAAAGCGATCAATTCAAAAACGTCAAAAGGTCACTGTAAACAGCACAAATTACATTTTACCTTGTGTGTGTACAGAAGCCAGGTTACATTTGGCATATAAATGCAAACAATGAATTCTTTCAAAATAATTTATCTACAAAGAGTGCTATTAAAATCAATACCTGGTGCTGAGAATATTCTATGGATTAGAAGTTGTGGCCATGGTATAATTAAATCTGAAGTTTCTCATGACTTACACACGCATCTGTTGTTGTCTAACAGCACCCGCTCTCCACGGCAAGTGCAATTGACCCTGCCATATGGGGTGAGGAGACAAAGGTCACCGCAGCCTCCATTCATGTGTCGGCATGGTGACAGCTCACCTTCAATAACAATCAGAGAGCACTGATTAAGCAGACAGAGGCAGTCTCCCAGGACACACTTTCCCTCAAAGATATCATCAGCCTGAGATTTTAAGTACATTCCTAAAGTTATCTTCTTCAGGAAGATTTGTTACTTACCTTTCTGATGGACTTTAGCTTCAGCCTTACATATCTATTAGTAAGTGGTATTCCAAATACTGATATTCAAATTAATTTTATCACCTTTATTTTTAGTAATAAGGCATGTGATATTCCAAAGCGATATTCCAAATAAATTTTTGGGACAGAATTGGATTTCTCTCCAGATTCTCTGCAAATATTTGGAAGGATTTTTCTCTAAATGACTGGTAAATCTAGAGAGAGCCCTTTGTTTTTGGTTGTGAGGGCTGGCACCAAACCTGATTTTTGCCAGTAATGGGTTACATAGTTGCTAAAGATTTTTCCCCTGTAAAATCTATTACATTTGAAATGAAAATGTCTTGAAGTGATGTGCTTTGGCATGACATTATAGGTTATTACTAACTAACAAGGATAAGAAAAAAGAGGCAGATTTAAGTTTCAAATACTTGCACTAACATTCAATTTTAATTTAAAGGATCATCAGTGGGCAACATATGTAGAAAAGGACAGTTCTCATGCTAAAGGTCTATCTACATACTGTCTACAGGCACAATAACTGACAGCTGCCAAATATATTACAGTGCTGGATAGTCTGTCTTTCTGTGCCTGAAGTGCTATATGAAAAAGCTGTGTGTAGCTCTGCTGGATTCATGTATTGTATAAACTGCATGACCAAGGTGAAATCAAAACCTGAAAATGTAACTGCTAGTCCAGTCCTGAGGAAAAGAAAAATGAATTTAAATAGCTTAGCAACAACAGACATAGTCTTAATTGTAAGTGTCAGAGACAAACATGTTCAGTGGAGATCCTCTGTTATCATCTTCCCCCAAGCCATAAGGATTTTATTCATGAACTAAGAAACTGTTCCTATTTTGCAGCTCAGGTAAACCATTTGTGTGAATATTTATAGTTAGGATATTAATGATGAGGAAAATGCAATAAGAGGATAAAAATGTTCAGACCAAAAAGAAAATATCGATTATCAAATCCACCACTGCTGGTCATTGCATGTTATGCCGTACATTCGCAGCTGTGCCCATGCAGGTCATAGGGTGTGATTATTTCCCATGATGAGATAAACGAGGAACAAGTGTGGTTCTCGGCATCTGAGTCTAACCAGTGGGACACGCTCAAGCCCACTTCCCTTTGTCCTACTTGGAAATTAAACTTCTTATGGCACTTAAGAAACTCCCTCTACAACACAGGCTACTTTTTCATTAATTACCCCTGAAACTTTAGTTTCTAGTGCTTCTAAATAAGACCATGTTCATTTATCATCCCTGATGTTTTTTTTATATCAAATGAGACCCCCTTTTAAATCTTCTGCATTTAGTAGGTAGTGCCCAGATGACTTACCAGTGGGCTGGTATTATTCAACAATGTTGGCTGATCATATTATATCATATACTGTAGAATATTTGACTTTTTTCAAGTTTATAATGAGTTTACTTTTCCATTTTTTAAAAAATAAAAACTCATCTTTAAAAGCTTTTAGTTCAACTCTACAGAAATATCATGTAAAAACACTGCTTTAATGCATATCCTCCGAACTTAAAGAAATCATTACCAAAAAAGCTTGTTTAGGCAACCTTCTTGTCAAAAACAAAAATATTAGCTGATATACTGTCATCAAGTTTTTTAAAAATCCCAAATGTTGTTGCTGGTATGGGCCTTAAAATACACAGAATCAGTCTAGCTCTCTTATTTCCTCAAAAGTTGTAGCAATGAAAAAATGTAAAACCAGGTAGACAAGTACATGCAAACAGTAGAAGTGACACAGCTAAGCACAGTTTCCTCTAATATTCTCATTTAGCAGTACAAAGTGCATGCAGCTCCATATTTGTTTTGGTATATTGTCCTAAACTAAACTAACATAATAAATATGCACTTGCATAAAACCCTGCCCAAAAACACACATGAACATTCAGGCATCTGCAAACACATGATGCACAAATATTTGCAGACAGATCATTGTATCCATTTGTAATTAAATTCATCTAATTTCAATGTGTTTAAATACTCACAGTTGTTTGTGTCCCTGGCCACAGCTATAATTCCCATTGGTTGATGGGGTATATCTGCTCGAAGTACCTTGGTGTCACCGCCTGTGTATTTGTTCGATCGCAGCACAGACCTGCGGGCCCAGTCTGACCAGTAGATGAAATCTGCATAGATGGCAAGCCCATAGAAGTTTCCAGGTCCTGATTTAACTATGACCTAAAATTTTAGAGCAGAGCACTGTCATTAGGAGTGCTTTTCAAAATGCTTAAGGTTACATGAATCTGCTGGCATACACAATAGACTGTACTTACATAGTGCTTTTTCTAGTTGTTTCAGTGACTTGAAGCGCTTTACACTACAGCCACATTTACACATTCACGAACACATTCATACAGAATTTTTTTTTCTATACATACACACATTCACACACCTATGATGCATCAAGGGAGTGGAGGAGGCAGGGATGGAACCAACCCACTCTACCTGCTGAGCCCCAGCTGCCCAATATAACTGTAACATAATGTGAATTCAAACATTTAGTGCTGTCAATATGTGCATGTAAACCTACAAACCACTCACAAACATCTTTTTGAGATCTGGCTGTGAAGACCACTGACTGAATTTTTAGTACAACCCCAGGGACAAAAGTGAAGAATAATGTTTAAAATCATTAATCAACGCATCACCTCCGCCACCCAAATAACTGCTTAACCCAGATGTTGAGGGAGTAAATGACAGTGTCACTGGCAAGGAGGCAGGAATCCATCAGACGCCCTGTTGGGGGACTCTCTTTCTTTTTTTGGGGGGGGGGTTGTCAGGGCCACCAGCAGCTCTGTAGTCTAAGCTATTAGTGGGACAGGCTTGGTAGCAGCATCGCATTAGCCCTGTGCCATACTAGGATTAACGGGACAGGTGTTGATTAAAGGAGCTCAGCGTGTGGAAGCAACAACTGGCCGTCAGGTGTGTGAGAGACAGAGACGGAGAGAGAAAGAGAGGGGAACACCAGATGGGGTAGGATGGAACATATTGATAGGAAATTAGATTTGGAACACATTAGGTTTACAGCCAGCAAACCATTACTTTAGTGATGAACTCATGTTTTGGGTAAATGCAGACATGTTTCATTCATTCTTATCACTCTTTCTCTACCCAACAATATTCAAATATGGTACTTCAACTGCTGCCAACTCTAAATTTGAATCTGAAAGGGCATTTTTTCCTGGTTAAAAATGCTGACATCTGACCTTATCATGCACTGAGCTGCCCTTCATGAAACACTGACTTTATTAATGACATAGGTATCCCCTTTAAAATGGCATGGAAGACAGAGCCATGCCGTTTGCACTTATTCTTCTCATTCACCAACCACACTGGCAGCATGTAATGGTACTGCTGCAGTGAAGAGTAGTTGGGCCCTTGAGGACCCTACACTGCCATCCAAGTTTACATTCATATGACTCAATACAAAAATGAAACAATCCGAAGACTTTGAAGTGACAAGGAGCCTTGAGCTGCCATCTCCATGGTAAATGTCCTGAATACACTGGATGGGTTCTTAAGATTTCTACAACCAGAGAGGCAATGTCAGTAGAGGTAAACCAGACAAATTTTTGGGGCCAAAAAAGGGGAAAAGCCCCCAATATTGGTACATTTTGGAATTACAACTATAAATCCCATTCAATGTCTCATAAAGGCACTATACAGTGCACCTCTGTTTCCCATACATAAGGTCAGGCAGTAAAAAAATCACTCAGTTTCAACTTAGGTAAATATTCCATTAGAATGCCTTATGTCCATCCTTTGGGGGGACTAGGGGAACCATCGATAGCCTGCACATGAGGTGTTTAGGGAGCATATGTAAATTATAGCATCTACTGATAATCTGCACTTGATATCTTTAGGTCTATACTGTATCTAAAGAAGATAACATGGGTTACATTTTCCTAATCTAAACTGCACGAGTCTCTGCATGCACATTAATCACGTCCCACAACACCCAACAGCACAAGTAAATTCTAAATGTGTGGGAAACACTGCAACATCTCTCTTGGTTACATGTTGCTTCTATTTGATGAGACATATTAAGATGTTACTCCTCTTTTTTTGTTCAAATATTCAGATGTATGTATGTAATAAATTATTATGTCATTTGATCAAGCACAATGGACCAAAAGCATTTTTTGACTGACTTAAGTGGATGGTGGAGCTCAGTGAGACTGTCGACAACGACACTCTGGGAAAGTGCTGAAGTTGACAATCAGCTACCTGTTTAATTTACACATTTTAATTGGAATGGCAAATCTGCACCCAGAGCGGTCTTACTGCAAAGCCTTCATTAGCAGGACTTGACTGCAGCAAGGCCAGGTGGGGACCCCAAGGTGAAGCCTTTTAGAGCCTTGTGACCCAGCACAGCAAACATATGGGTTACTAATTGAAATGGGCCAAGGTGCTGAGTTGTTGAGGTCGTGTAAAGCAAAAACTGAAATCCACAGCAAAAAAGATCACATTGCACTGTAATCCTTTGCACACATGGGATACAGACAATATATATTCATTTTGGATGTCATACATTATATATGTGACTTTTCATGGAAAAAATGAGAACTTCCTTCACTGAGCCTCTTTACTTAAGCAAGTAATGACAGTAAAGCCCTCTGTACCCTAAGAGATGAAATATCAGAAAGAACATCAAGAAGTGTTTCATATCCTGTTTGCTGTATATAGGCTCATGTTCCAGGAGCTCAATAGGATGGAAGATTAAATGGGAGACAGAAAAACTGCTTTAGTTCAGGAGAAAAGGGCAGATCAATTTGACATCCCATACTTGAATATATGCTTTGATTCTGAAAAGTTTTGTAATGACACATCATACTCAATCAGAGACAGAAGTGGAAAATGGAATCTACTCGGTGAGCCGCTGGGTCTCTTCAATTAAAAACATTCCTTCATAAATGGGAATTTCAAAGGGTGCAAAAATGTGGCACTTTAATCTAAGAAGTGTCCTTACATTGTATAGTGGTTATGAATGATAAAAACCTAATATTTTTTATAGAGAGAAAAGCAATCCATTGCTTAAGATTGGGCAACCATTATTAATATCTCCTTACTTGGGGGCCAGTATTTTCATACTCACATATCTGCTGGAACCATCATAGTCACATCTCTCAATCTTGCCAAGGCTTCCATCTGAAAAGTAGAGCTTCTCTGCTTTGTGGTCAATAGTCAGTCCATTGGGTGTCAGAATGTCCGACCCGATGATAATCCTCATGTTCTTGCCTGATAAGGTGGATCTCATGATGCTGGGTCTTTGCTCATTCCAGTTGGTCCAAAACATCAGGCTGAAACGTGTAATAGACAAATCAAACCAGACAATGAAATACTAGTGAATACAGAATGTTTCTTTATTTTTTTAAAAAGCAAGCAGTTTCAGCTTCATTTGTAGATTTCCACTACAAAATAAAGTATATGGAGCTTTTTAGAGGAGCCACCATACCAATATGTCATTCAGAGAACTCTCTACCATAGAGGAAAGAAAAACACTGATAAATAGGAAAATCTTTCCTCACTTGATTAAATTACTGGAGGTTTATGCAATGTTGTCAGTTATCAACATCATCCCATAGGCCCCAAGACCCCCATGGACTGTCATTGGCTTCCCCTTTTATGCCCTAAAGAAGCTCATCAGTAAGAGAGTGTAGCTCAGTTTCAATTTGATTAAAGAGATAAGCATCTCAGGTTGTGTGATATGGGTCATTTATTCATACTCTTCTCAGTGAAGAATTAGGTAGATAATAGATAATAAAGGAAGAGTAAATAAATGAAAAAATCTATATCTTGGGTTTATATGAATGGATTTTGCGAGAAGGATGGTGCACATTTTAAATCCACAGCTGCAGTATGAAGAAAATTCACGTAAAAAACAACATTTTTTCAAATTTTTCCAGCTCATGGGCTCTCACTTCATACTGTAATGAAGTCATGGAAATCCACTCTAGTGTATTAATAAGGATTCTGGTCAGAAGTCACAACCAGGGACTGCTAATTAATCACTTGAGTTTAAATTCTAATTATCAGACAGTGTTTCTGGAGTGGGATGGACATGGTGTCAAAATGCCAACCAGGGCTACAGTCTGAGGTCAAGAAATTAATTTAGTTAGCACAACAGCAGAAGCAAGCTACTTACTCTTTTCAGAATACTCACTGTAACATAATCTGAGCTAGATGTAATAGGAAAAACTGATATTTCATTTTGTGTAGACAAAAAAACACCAATGTCTTTTTTTCTTTTTTAAACTGGCACGTAAATGATATTAGTTTAGCTTAGAATAGATGGTAGCTTACATTTGGAGTGTAAAAACACACACTAAAACATTTACTTCAGGATATCTCAGAATAATGCTCTGGACAACATAATGCAACAAAACCAAAGAACCAAATGGATTCTAGCTAAATTTTCACCAAAATGATTGTTGAAAAGCAAAAACTACTGTATGACAAGATTAATTAAAGGGACTTGTGATGCAAAAAACTTCTTTCCATCCACATCCAAGTTTTTTCGTCTTATTTCTACAAGTAAAAACATACTGCAAGCCATTAGAAAAATGACATATATTTTAAGTATTACAAGGGCTTTAAACAGGTGTTAACATGTTACATACGTGCATACTTATAGGAATTTACAAAATAGGTTATTTTAATGATTTAATGATTTTTTTTATAATATAGTAGAAACAAGGCTTAAAAAACACCTCAAAGCCCTACATGATGTTTCTGTACGATCCAGATGAAGACTATTACATTCGTCTTCATCTACTTTTTCAATTTACAGTGAGCAGTAGACAGCACATGGATTTGAGAGCTCTATCTGGGATATAATTTGGCAGCATATCAACTATTTTGTGAATGAACAGATTTATAGAGAAGCATAAATAACTTAAAATCTTTCCAGTACTCAAGTTTTAAAACAGCAGTAATGTAAGCTTTTTTCTTTTCTTGTTAAAACCCTGGCAGTGACCTTATGTATTACATGAAATTTACTTAAGGAACTTAAAAATCTGATAGCAATGCCTTTCAGTAGTCAAGCCTCTTTTTAAGAAATGTATTAACAAGCTCTCTGCATCTTAGGGAGGGAAAAATGAATGACTTTGTAACATTCTTTAAATACGTAATGCTGTTATGTTTTAATATATTTTACTAAACCATTAAATAAAATAAACAAAGCCTTTAGCTAGTTCAGTCTGACACTAAACAACATAATGAAGATCAAAAGCTATATGAAACACTGTGTCATCAGGACAGCAAAGAAAAAAAAATACTCTGCTTGGGGATGATGTGTAGCTGAACATATATCAACCTATATATATTTGATTTACTGACACAAAAAGAGTGAGAGTGAGTGTATTTAGAGAATTAGAAGAGCCACTGACTTTTGACACTCATCTAGGGCCAAGACATGTGGATGATCTTCCTCCGAAAGTGTGACCACAGCCTGCCTGCTAAAGGCACCGACTCGTTTGTGGTCCACAGTTTGCCTGGTGATGGTAGAGGTAGTGGAGCTGGTCCAGTACAAGGTGTCCGTGGCCCGGTGGTAGGCCAGGCCCTCCACTGAACCCACATCTAAAAGAGTACACACGTAAGTCCAACACTCAAGTTGCAACCATGTGATCAAATTCAGACACTGCAAAGAGACATGGCCCAGTGAAAACACAGAGCAGCCTGAAGGACACTTTTTAAAAGCTCTGCTTGGCAAGAATTGGTGTGCAAAACACATCTGTCTAATTAGTCTATATCGCAAATTACGGCTGCAACCATGTGTATCCCATCCTTGGTTGTTTAAGTGAAAAAAGTGGAACGTACACACATGAAGAATAATCTCATTCTAGATAAAGGGACAAACTGGAAGTTGGGAGTAAAAGTGTTCATGTAGTTTATTGATATACTATTGCTTGTCACAAATATTAAATTTTCAGTAATCTGCCACTGAAATCTGGGACCACTAAACTGCTAAACTGCAAAGTTTAGTGCAGATTTAGGTAAAAAATAGTGACTTTGCTCTTAACAGTTGGCAGGCTCCAGTTGTGTTAGAACAGGGATTATGTTTCCTTGGGAACTGACAGGGAAATAACTTCATGCCTCACTACACTAGAAAGAAAGGTATTTGTTGATGCAACAGTCACTCAGTGTCTGAATGTTTTCTGTACAAACCAATTTCCTAAACACAATATGTTAAAAAGCCTTTGCAGCCTTCCAGGTTGATGCAAGAATGTGACTGACAGGAAGTAAACCTCCAGAGAGAGACGGCGATTACAGAAAGAAGAACTGGCCATATTCATATTTCATCACTTGCTGTAGATTTTTTTGTAGTGCTCTCATAAAGGACCTATGGAATATGGCCCCTTCTGTTTAAACATTACACAAGTCAATCTGCAGAAGCAATGTCAGAAAAACGTAAAATTTTATGCTGTTGAGCTGTCATGCAGTTGTACATGAATATGACCATTGTTCCCCATGGACTACTGTAGCATACTTGTGGAGGCTTGGGTATTATGACTTGAATTTTCTATTATAATCTGGAAGAGGGTTGTGAATATATATTTTGCAAAAAATACAGAAACTAAAAAAAAAAAAAAAAAAAAAATCTTATAGCAGTGGGAGTAGTAGAAAATGCCATATCAGCATAGCCAAAAAAATAAATTGATTACATTCAAAAAATGAAAATAATAAATATATATGAGAAAATGTAAAAAAATGTTCCTTCTGAGCGCAATAGGAACCCCAATAAATTCAAAAGTTTATTTCTTACCCTGATACAGACATAATACACACTTGGAGGGGCCCACTTATGAAGGCCAAAGAATCGGCCTCTTCTCTTCTCAGTTGAATAAAATATCAAAATTAATTACATAATAACATAATTTGAAAATCTAAATAAATTTAACAACGCCTTAGTATTGACCGAATAATTGTTTCTACCATTTGGCAATTATTGTGAGCTTGATCTCATATCTGTATCTCTGGAATTTTTCACATACACTTTCGTCTGTCAGTGTAGCCAATACCTACTGTTACAAGTGAACATGTGGCCATTGTACAAAATCTCAATATGGCTGTATCCCCTTATTTAAAAACCTACAAACCATAATCTAGAATACTTAAGACACTACCTGAGCCAGTCAATCACTAATTAATAGTTTGCAATAAAAGCTGTCTGGAAGGCTGGAGTTTTTCACAAATTGTTGGCAGGGCCAGGGAGTAATTAAAGGGGGACATGGGGTTTAATTTGGTAAATATGGATGATTAACATCTTCACCTTTCCTCAATGACAGGACACATGCAGAAACTTTCCGAAGAAAAGAGAAAACAGTCCTGCTCTTACATACAGTACAAGGTTAGATGCTACCAAAAGGTGTTCCATCAAAAGTAGTGTGGGCCAGACAGATATGCTGCTTTAATCCTACCACAGTTTTATGCGATGTAGCTGCAGACAAATAATTTGTTGCACATCCCTTGAAATGGAATTATTTACACCACTTTGATTTTACATTCACAAGTGTTAATGTGTAAGGGACACTAAAAAATCCTAACAGATGGTTCTAAATAACCCTTTTTCATTTATAGAAGATAAATATAGTAAATAAGCAGAAAGCTCCCTCATCGGGGGTGTGGGAGATGAGTCAGGGGGGTGGTTGGGAGTGGATCAGTAACACTGCCAATCTCCTAGTGTGAGGAGAGGATGGGAAGGGGCTGAGCTCTGCTCCCAGTGGAAACGTCACAGTATGGCAGAGGGTGCTTGCTGAGCAGAACAGAGGATTTAGCTTTGGCTTCAGCTTTTCATCTGAATCTAGTCATGCTTATCAAGAAAGGAGTGATGAGCTTCAGTGAAGAAATAGAGAAGTATCATCATTCAGTCTGTCACAGTGACACTCTCAAACATACATTAGGTATTATACTATCCTAATTTAATTATAAATGGTCTTTTTCACTGGACAAAAGGCAGAAAAAATGAAGGCATGGAAAAGGTAAACGCTATTAGTGCTATGTGAATATGGCATTCTTAAACAGGCAGTCCTATTATCAAAACTGCATTTAAAAACTTGTCTACACCGTTTGTGTAGCAGATGCAGCACATCAGCAGCACAACAACAGAAGCTATAGTCCGGGGTCAGCATCTACATTGGATCTGCTCAGCCTCAGTGCCACACTATGCGCTAAAAGCATGTTCCTAACAGAACACCGTTACACATAAATCAGACAAAATCCAACTTGGAAGCATAGCGATATGCTTCAGGTAGCAGTTATGTGCCTAAAGTGCAATTAAAAAGACTTACATTGCTGTTTTGACAACTATACTGATTAAAAGTGAACCATATCTTTTCCATTAAATGCACATGGGAAACATGACTGGAAACACAGCTAAAACAAGCCCAGTACAGACTTGATGTAAAAAATGTTAATATACCTGTTGCCAAACCTAATCAGGCCCACCAGGGGTATAATATGCACCACTATATCAACATTAATACTACAAACGTGAAGCTCTTGAAAATTGCTTAAGAAGTGTATATAATTATATGAGTGCAAGTGTAGGTTTGTGGGGAATTTGGCTTGTGCTTTTAATTACATAACAACATACAAATAAGGTAGAAACAGAGTTGGAGTATAACATTCACTTACTTTCTGCGATAATAGATCTTCCTGTCCAGTCATCATTAATCATCTGGATATTTCCAAAATGGACATCGCTGAAAAAGATACGGTTGATCCCAGCTGTATTCTGACTGTAGTCAAAGGCCAATGCTATGACATTCTTGAAAAACGCAGGATTTTCAAAAGGTTGGACAGGTGAGTTGAGGTCATTCTCATCAGAAAGGTGGATGCTTTTTAGTATAGTCCTTTCAGAGTAGAGCAGATAACCTTCATAGCGCTCACAGGCAAAACCATCCTCTGCCAAGCGGCCATGGGCACAAGAGCAGGTCCGGCGACCACTGCCCAGGTGAAAGCAGAGCTGTTGGCAGCCTCCATTACTCCTAGCACAGGGGTTAGTGCCTTCAAAACCCAACACATGTTAAGTTACTGGCTTGTCTCAGAATCTGCCTATACATAACAGATCAAAATCACACATGCACTGTAGTAGGCACGTATTTGCAAAGTGAATTTTATAAAAGCCTTTCAAAACTAATTATGGGCTTGACTGCAGTAGTAAAAGTAGGCAGCAGGTGCAGTAAATCAATAAGACTGTAAAACTGAAACCTCTACCTTTTTCTCTGCCTCTATTGAAGACTGTCACATCCTTCAAATTAACCCCGAGACCACTCCTCATGGTAATAACCTCACTGGTGTCAGTCTTGAAGCCACGTCGGATTGAACCATTAGAGTGGGCCCTGAATGGCACCAGAAGAGATGAATGGGGCAAAATAAGTGGTTTTAATTTTCAGAGAAGAAAGCACACTGTGATCTACTTTTCACTGAGGCAGGGTATGACAAAGTTATACATAAAGACAGATTATTTCATTTGACAAAATTTAAGCAAAATTCAAGACTGATATCATAATTCAAGCTGCTGAAGATAAAATCAATAAACAACTACAGCTAATGGCTTCCTTAAATTGTAGGCCTCGTTGTAATAGGGTGGTAATGAGATGATTGATTATCAAGTCATGCAAGAAAGGTCAAAAAAATGCAAAACAAACAAAAGAGACGTGATGATGATGTGATTAAGTATTCTGCAACAATTTCTTGCTTCAGAGAGCGGACAAAAATGTTCTAAAGAGTGGCAGGAGTGTGCAAATATGGGTGAGGCAGCTGAATTCATGAGAGGAAATAAGGTGTTATTAAATTTTACTGTTTTCATGACTTTGTAGATGGTAGAGGAATGATCTGCCCTTGCCGGTAACACTGAATTGTGTCTGGAGTTATTACAAAAATAGGTGGTTGCTTTAAGGAACTGCTGTTATTATACTTTCACAAGACCTGTAAAGGGAAGGGTTAATGTTAGGTTAGTAATGCAGGCTTTGCATGCCAATGCATGTGTGTGCATTTAAGAAAATAATGAATTACCTGTCAGACCAATAGATGTAAGGCCCAAACACAGCCACTGAAAACAGGTCTACGTTGGCCACTGACAGTACAATCTCCCGGCCCTCACCTGTCTCAAGGTTGATCCTCTCGATCTTATCTGTACGGGCGTCACACCAGTATAATGTGTTTTCCTGGAGGGTAATTTTAAAATGCATATCACATACTGAACCAGGTAGGCATAATCATATTTAAGCCACAAAAGACTGAGATGAAGTAGGAGGCGGGGTATGTAGGAGAGGAGTGGAGGTGGATGAGGTCGATGCCAGTTTTTGTGCATCTGTGTAATACAACACCTCGTAGTCTATGGAAATTCCATTGGGCCACATGATGCCTGAATTGACCAAGGTAACCTGGTCTGAACCATCTAGGCGGGAGCGGCCAATACAGGGGTTCTGGCCCCACTCACTCCAGAAGAGATACCTGGCCAGCAGAGCAACATACAAACACAGTGTGTACTTGAAAAAATACATATTAAAAAAAAAAGACAAACAAAAAAAAACCTTCCAGTTTAGTTGGCCAATGCTATTTTTACAAAAACATTCTTTCTTTTTTTTGGAATAATCCCTTAAAAAGTGAGTGTTCCTTCCCTCAGTGTTCCTTCATAGTTGTTTTGGTCAACTGTGTGACAAAGATTTCTACTGAGGCAGGATATTTTACAGCTGAACAATAAACTTCCCCATCTCAGAGGACAGTATATACCATCGGTCTCCTTGTCATTTTTAAACACTGGAGATTTGTAAATATTTATGAATAAAAACACAAAACAAAATACTTGATGAATGAATGTTATTTAAGAAAGATACAGGCCCAAAATACATTAACAAATTAAGTCACTCTTTTTGCATTATTGCCAAAACACTGAAACCAATATACTGTATAGGAGATAAGCCCATATCGGTCAGTGTGGTCACTAACTGCTTTGGTTTCACAATTTGACAAAGTCTGTTCGCTTAATATGGTTATTATATTTCCAAGAGTTCCTGCAGGTAAATGCATTAAACTTGGCTTCTGTCTACAACAAAAGCTTTTGGAAAGCACTGCACCACTGTTATTAGGGATGCTACTGATGACAGAAAAATGTGCACTGATATATTCAAAACAAAAACATAAAAAGACAAAGTCCTACCCTTTCTGCGGATGTACGGTGATTGCCCTGGGCTGATCGAGTCCTTCAGATATGACCACTGAGCGGTATACACCATTAAGACGGGAGATTTCTATAAGGTTGAAACCATGGTCTGTCCAATACAGGTTTCCTTTGTAGAAAGAAGCAATAAAGAGCAATAGTAAGGTGTGGAAATACAACAGAGGTTTATTGATCCTCAGGGGCACAAAAACATCCCATCATGAACATACATATATGAAAATTAATTTTGCACACACACTTGTGTTGAGGGTACCTACTATGTTTTCTTAACAATCCAAATAAATAAATAAATAAACAAACAAACACATCTACTTAATGTCATAACTAGGGGCTTTGCACATCAAGTGAGAATTTTCAACAGTCAGTACCAACTTTATATCCTACGGTATAAACCCCTTGTCCAAGAGAGTCATACGAACCAGCCATCCAGTCAACAGCAATGCCTTCGACCCGGCTGATGCCAGTAGTAATGATGTCCTCCCTCCAGGTCTGATCACGTTTGGCGCGTGATATTCTGTTCAGGCCCATGTCTGTCCAGTACACAGTGTCGTTTCCTGCAAAATACAAAATACAGTTACTGAAAAGAGAACATTGGGTGACGAATGCAGTTGCTACAAAAGTGTTTATACCCTAAAACAAAGTAGCTCATGAAAGCACATTTTACTGCAGCTTTGCCCATTTCACCAAATATCGTGGGGGACTATCAAGTATGATGGCAAAAATACCCACACAGTTCAACCACAGCTCTTTGTTGACATACAGTGCCTGAACAGGAAAGGCTATTGTCAACCAGATTTTACAGGGCAGTATATTACTTCATGCAAAACATGGATTTGGTAAAACTGTTATAGACCCTTCCTGATTTACAGCGCTCTTATATAAGCATTTGAAACTTATTAGGTAATTTATTTATGGTACCGTCTTCAACTGAATCTCTGTGCATGCTTGTCTGTTTGGCTCCAGTTGTTAGGAGTTTAGAGGGCGTTATATGTTTATTTGTACTTTCTTGTTCCTGCTGCTTTCACACCCTTAACACGTAGCTCACCTATGACAGAATACAGCTGCAGGGCTTTCATCTGCTCTGCTCTGGCAGTCTGGCTTCTGTAATGACATGTAAATGTTATGCGTGTGCTATCCGATGCTTCTTTTGGATGGGCTTAGTAATGCATTTGCATGTTCTTCTGCACAAAGTAACAACTAGGAGGATGATCAACCATCTTGTTGTGTATTTTGGCAATGTTGTATTTTGGCTTACATTTTCTCTTTCCAAAAGCTAAGGCTACACATCAAGACTGCTATCGACCTTCGAAGTCACTCAGATTCCAAATCAGATATCAGGTTCTGTTGATGGATAACACACTGATGCATGATACTTGTGTGATGGGTGACCCAATCTGCTCTTGTTTTCCTGAGCTCTGACTTCATCTGAGAGGGAAAAAGTTTATATGGAAAGTTTTAGGTCAGTAAAGTAAGGTACTTATAAGTGAGGATACAGTACATGCTATTACAGTGAGCTTATTTACAGTGACTACTGAAAATTTCTTTCAGTTATTTAAAGAAGTGTCCTTGCAGTTGAGACATTTGAATGCTTGCCTTATAGTTCGTGCTTAAAGGATGAGTTAACTCACACTACAAGAATAAAAGTATACAGCCATGCTAGCGGGTCTATGAGGTTGTACTTGTATAGCTGAGGCTTAGCAGGCCCAAGCATGTTTCTGAAACAGAAGTTCATTAAGTACAGTATATAACAGATTGAAAAAAAATGACCTAATGATAGTAATAGATGAGGAAATGTGCCCTGTAAAGTAATTATTATTCAACCTGAGGTGTATGAATTTCTTTACCATATTTCATGGTAATCCATCCAGTAGTTGTTGAGACACTGAAATCTACAAACTTCATTGTGGTTCATTTGTTATATGTAGAGATATTTCACTAAGGACTCTAGTGGTAGAGTGACCAAAACACGGACCGTGGCTATAAAAAAAAGGACCTCTCACCTCTAGTGGCCATGCAAAAAGTTTGGGTTTTATATGCTGTTGAGACACCCCAATGGGTGACTAGAATTTAATATGTTGTGGTAACTGCATTGAAATACAACATTTGTAAAGTCAAAAACAATATCTAAAACAATGTAAATATGATTCCCAGGCTTTAGTGTGGACAGAGTTCTGGTATTGTTTTGTTTCTTCATTAGATAATAGTCTGCACACATTAGTTCCTGTCAAGCGATGGGGGTCTGATCTCTGCCTCTGGCACAGTCAGTCGGTTAGGAATATTAAATCAGTATCAGAGAGATTTTGTATAAATTTACATTTCCTGCCCTCATATTTTGGGAACCTACAGAGGGAACTCATAGCATACATGTGGAATTACCCAAACATGGTGTTGATTTTCTGTTTCTCTACATAGAACTGCTACCAATCCTTATTGGTAAAAACACTTGTTTCTATGTGGTTTGTTTCAGTTGTGAATATGCAATTTCCTTTACATTATGTTGGTTATCATGCATCAGTGGCAACCTATTACATCTATGGAATGGTACCAGCCAAAAGTATATTCATAGCATATGTTGGTGTAATAAATCTATCATTTTTATCATAAGCAGGGATGTACAAATGACAGCAGAAAGAATTGGGTTTCTGCTTTGCAATGCATGTTACCGTATCTTCATTTGATAGAATATCTTGGGAAATGCTTTGAATTAGGATTGTTTCAGAGGCTTGTGGGGAAATAGTTTGATCTTATTCATACTAGGGTCCCCCTATAATTCCCCTATAATGTGAACTTACTCTTTAATCTACACTGTGCTACACAAGCCGACAGATCATTATTCTAAAGGTTAGAGCCCAGTATAACAAAGACCCTTCCCTCCGCTTTATTGTTTTAAGACTGAAAATGAAAGAAAAGGTTTGTAATTTTGTCATCCCCAACAGTGGTAATGCTACAAGGATTTTGCTCCAAAACACTATACATTATTCATGTTTTTGAAATGCTGTACATGAAAATTAGATGATTTCAAACTGTTAGATCCTACACTGTATTTCATAATTTCCTACTTGATTGTATAAAGTATGACTAGAAAAATGCACAAAACAGTAGCAACTGTCAATTTTCTCTCCATTTGACATTTTGAAGCCCATCACAAAGCAGCTCACCTTGAGGGGTTCCCATGTCCCAGACACTTCAAGGGGGCATAAACGGTCTTGAACCTCATCATTTAGTTGGGGGGGTGGCGTTTCTAGTCACTTTAAAATTATCTATTCATTATCATTGGTGTTTCATTAAGTATTTCTAGACTGTAATATAAAATTAAATCCAAGATTAAAAATACTAAAATGCAGTCTGATAAACTATATACATATATATATATATATATATCTCATCTGCCATTACCATTGCTGAGGGGCAAGTTGGAAGTCTATGCCTTTCTAGGTTTGTATGAGCACCTAATGTCCACACATAAAAGTGTAGTTAGAGGTCAAGGTAGGTATAAGTACCTAGTATCTTGTTAAAGGCTTTCCTATAGATAGAAATTTGAAACACTGCTGGGCCACATAAAAAAACTATACTGGTCAGCTTGGCATATTAAAGAATACAACAGCTGTAAAATACAATTTAACAGTTGTTTTTTTCACAGTTAAAACACAGACAATAGCCATTTAAATGCCAGTAAAATAACTTAATGTTTCTAATCAAAAACCCCCAGGAATAAGATGCAGAATGTACAAATAATATCAGACAAACCAACATTCAATCTTTAGTTGGTCTCAGTCAAGTATCTGTCTTAAATCCAATATCATACACTGACTCAACAGTGAAAATTCCTCTTTGTGTTGCTTGGTATACCTGCATGAAAGTCAACTCCCACAGCAAAGAGTGTTCCTGTGATAGGCATGAGGGCTTCACTGTTGTCATTTGGGTCAAGAGCGATTCCACGGATTCCCTCATGGATGGAGTACATCAGAAATGAGTCCACACCTAAAGAATGACAAATGACCCATTATACCCTAAACAAAGGTATGAATGCATTGCAAATTATGACTGTACACTGACCCATGGATAGATTAATCACATAGACTGAAACATGAATGTATTGCTTCACATTCAGAGTAATGGGTGCAGAAAGATTTCAAAGATATCCATTTTAGATTCATAGAAAATCAAATGTTGGAAACACTGGCAGTTGAAGAGTAAGTATCTGAGAAACTTACCTTCACAAGACATGCGGTCGCTACGCAGGTTGTAGCCAACAGTGCAGGAGCAGCTACGGGTGTTCTCAGAAGTGGGTAGACAGAGCTGTGAGCATCCTCCATTGTTTATCTGGCAGGGGTTTCTTCCTGAATGTTGAACACAACCAGCAAAATGCGAAGTGTAAGGTACCATGTGTGTAAGTGGGTAGTCTGTGCCTCTGTCTGTGTGCTTGTGTATTATGTGTGAACCTGCTTACCTTTCTGACCCTCTCTGTCATATACCTTCATATGAACCACCCCACTCGTCTTGTTTCTCAAAATCAAAAGGTTCCTTCCATCTCTCTTGGTAACTGTTCCCAGCTGTGCCGATTCCTCATCTGCCCACCAGAGTTTGCCACCTGGAATCATCAATGTCATTTTTAAGAAAAAACCTGGCCCCACAAGCAGACAAATGAAAATCCCACTTTCTGCTTCAGGTAATACTGCAGCATTTTGTCCTCTTCAACACAAAATGTATACAAAGCACATTGTGTGGCAAAAACAAGCTCTCAAAAACACCATAGCACAATAAAATACCGCCCTTCATCACAAATTTTAAGTGTAAATGGTGTGCTTCAGCTTGCACTCTAATCCATCAAGGCTACCACTCATACCATAAAGCCCCTAAATAACTGAAGTATACTCTGATTTGAGATTTAAAAGGCAATACCCTGCTCTGCCCACTTGCTGTTGATGACGTGTACATCTTGCAGCCAGCCCTTTTGTTCGTATGGGAAAGGTTTACACCAAAAAAGGCTCTTCCATGCATTCAACAATTTAAGGGAGACGCCATAATTAAGTGAAATGGGATCACTGTGAATTCAATGCCACATCTACAAATACTATAGATAAGGGAAGATTTACAAATGCATAAATTTGCTTTTGTACTGCATATTAATGATTATGTAATGAACAAATACATAATTTTTACATTATGGATATTCAGCAATATGATGAATGTCAATCTAATTTGGTTATTTTGGTTATATAATATGCAAAAACCTTTAGTGATTCTGAAGCAACATGTCCTCATCTTTATTTTTTGAACTTCATACTTCAATGAGGTAAAATTCTGTCCTGTCTGGCTCTGTGGGATAGTGAACCTCCGGGCTTCAGCAGTGCTGTCGTTGTGAGCATAAGTGATGAATCTGTCTTTGTAAATAGGCATATCTACAATAGGCTCCTGACCCTGGCACACCAGGCAACCACCCACTCTGTCCTCAGTAGAAATCATTAATGCACTTTTGGCAAAGAATCTACAGACATGATGGGAACTCTCAGTTTTAAAATCCCACTTAAGTATAAAGTTGAAGAATGAAATGGCTTCTCTCCTCTCAAATAGACATTGTAAATGATCTTAGTCCTTTCAAATGGGCCAGAATTGCTAAACAGTACACTAAGGAGGCATGGTTTAATATAGCCAACATACTATAAATACAAACTCATTAATACTGGTATCAATAATAGGTATAAAGGATCATCTTCCTAAAGAAACCTACTAAAAAATCATGGTATTCTAAATCACATTTTAGAAGCTAGGCAGCAGCAACCAGCAACCACTTGCAACTACAATATTTCTATTAATGCATACCCATTTACCAAAACAAAAAAAGTGCAAATTCAACAACTCTGAGAAGCACTGATGCTATACACAGCCGAGTGTAGTGTATTACCTGCTTCAATTATATCAGCAACCTAATGTTAATGGAAAAAAGGATCATTTTTCAGTCAAGATTGTATGTCATAAAGATTTTTTTTTTACTAATGAGATAATTCAGCAGCATTTTATTTACAAATACAATGAGATTGTGTGCCCTTTAGGGTTCACACCATCACTCCCTAGAAGGCAAACTTTTTGAGTAAAAAAAAACAAAAACAAAAACAAAACCAAAAAATACCCCCCACACACACAAACACACACACAGAAAAACAATCCCACTTGCATTAATATCTTCAGGCTCAATGGAACGTAAAACTTGTTTCCCCAAATCAGACAAATTACCATGAATGAGAATGACAGTCTACATGCAGTTTACAAAAAACATTTGACCCTCTAGGGCATGCTAGCCTAGATTAGCTTTGCACCCTGTGTTAATTTGATGCAATGGGGACCGCTGGCTAGCTGTGATTGCTTGGTTGTGGCACATCATATTCAATTTCCATCTCAACTGCGAGTTGGATTCAAGGCAAGTTGGGACTGATGGATCGCTCACACCTTCTAAATAGAAGACCTCACCTTTCCTTCAAGCCAGTCCAATTATCACAGAGCCCTAGGACCTGAGTGGATCAACCTTGTGTCAGTAAAAGTGCCTTCATTATACCTTTTCAAGACCAGCATGAGCAATCAGTATGGTATGCATGCAAAAGGAAGAATCCCAAATTAAACATAAGCACCTAAGGGAGACAAAATGTCTGATTCCTGTCTGAGAACTGCACTCTATAGATGATCACAGCAGTGGAATAGTACTGGCAAAACACTTTTTCATCATCATGGGTCTACATGCACCTCCTGCCCTAAGAAAGCTAAAAATTCTGATAGAACTTAATCTTTCCTTTTTTATATATGTCACTGCTTTGGAGTAACCTTAACCACTTCAAACTTGACCAACTGATCAATCAAGCTACCACAGACCAGAAGAGAAAGTAGAACAATTTTTTGATTAATTCTCATTAATGATGATTGGTTAAATTCCCACAGAATGCACAGAAGCTCCTAATATCCATATTCACCTGATGAGTCCTACAAGTTGTTTCCCTGCCAAAGCAGATTCACCATACTCACTATATCTTCAAAATTGCATTGGAATTTTAATACTAGTTATAATGCATTTCTGCACATATTCCACGAGGTATATGTTCACAGTTTGCTGAGCAAGTGAGACAAATAGAAAATAGAGAGGAGATATAGAATTTTTTTTGGTAGGCAGAATGAATGGTCAGCAAATGCACTTAATTGAATCTTTCACCATGGAGACAAAACACACATCTGCAGAGGGGACATTACTCTGTAATGGGCACTAACAATAGTCTATTCGCTTCCCAACAGCAAATGAAGCTCAGGAGTGGAAAATGACCTGTCTGCTGCCCTGCTGTCTTCCAATATCCTCATTTTTTAGCTGACCCAAGTAAATGCTCAATGGTTTGTTGTAAAGAAGAGACCGATGCCTGACAGACAACAAACGATGAGTTCAGACACAGCAGAGTGAGTAGCCTACTGTTCCATCCCCGCCACACCATGTGGATTTTTGCATGGGACAGAATTTTGACTGAAGGCAAGAGACTGGCAGTGTTGTTAAGGTGAATAGATGGAAGGAATGTCTACTACTGTTGGTGTAATAGCAGATTACACGCCACAAGATAATCACTTTATCAAGAAGGAGAATTGACTGAGAAACAGCCAAAGAGGAGAAGGTTAGAGGAACAGAAACTGAAAAACAATTGCTATGATCAGGCAAGGGCAAACTGCTGTGTTAGATTGGACAAGGCTTTCCAACGGTATAGAGACCTCTGAGAGTGGAAAGGCATGAAGACATGTGCAGAGGTTGATCGGTAGTTCAGTACAGTTTTGGCCTGTTTGCTAATGTTTGTGACAGCTAATCCCAAACAGTTAGTTAGCAAGCAGGTACCTAAGTCGCAGTTTGTGTCCGGTGTTAAATTACCTGCCCAAGGACTTTCAGCTTACTTTCTAGTTTGCTAGGATATGCTGCAGGTGTGATGTTAGCTACAGTAACAGGGCAGTTGTAAGTATCACTCACTAGCTCTGTGAAACCATCTTTTCTTCTCTGCTTGTTAGCTTTGCAGCAGCAACTGTAGTGATAGTTTACCTTCTTGTTGTTCATGACTGACTTAGTCTGGTAAAGAGTTAAAAGGGGATTATGAATTGATTTATGTCTTATAAAACACTAAGCCTAACATTACTAACTTAATATGTTTACAATATTAGATAGATCTGTATCTTTACTAACAAAGTGTCAATCCAATAATCTATCACTATTTAAAAAACTGCAATATTTCATTGAAATAGGTCTGAGTATTAAATACTTTCATGGTTGCATGAATCTAAGTTTAAATGTACAAATCCACATGACTGCTATCTTCTATATACAGTAAATTATTACCATGTAACACATGCAATGTTGAACTACTGTGAACTTTCACTATTTAACAGTGCAGCAGTAATACAGCACCCTGTTAATCCCATTAGTCTGTCACTTTATGTTCTATCTTCCATTTATGAAATGCAATAATGAAATCTGAAGTCAGTATCATCCATATAAAAAAAGTCCTTCATAAAATCTTTAAGGAAAGCCTATAAAATGAACCAAAAAGATGTTAAGATGTTGCACAGAGTTGCAGAATGCTAACAGCTAACACAACAGTGGGATTCGATTCTGCCATTGCTGTGTTATTCTGGAAAGCTGTAATTGATGCTTTCAGTTGATAGATTCCAAACAAAGGAAACAAACACCTGCTGTGATTAATAACATGCTTCAAGAACACAGAGTATCACCATGACAATAGTATTGATTTTATTTTTTCGTTAAAAAATAAGAATTGCACTTTGGTTCAGACACACACACACACACACACTCTTATTCATTGTGTCTGCTTCCTTCTCATTACCAATCTTGGCAAGCAAAATCCATTCACATAGCTCACTGGGAAGCTTCCCAGTTGTCAAGATTGCGGCCCTGTGAAGCTGAGATGAGTTTTGAATTCAGTGTATAGTTACAGCGGTTCAAATTTTTTTTAAAGTTAGGGTAATTTTAGCATCACAGGTGCCACTTTCACTTTAATTTCAGTTATGTTTACAGTACAAATAATATATGTTTTAGTACATTTAAAGTATATAGGTTATTTCCCCTCTCTCCAAATAACTGTTTGTTTGGCACACAAATACTAAAGGTCAACGTCTGACTACTCTAATCGGTACACACTGCTGTTACTGGGTTTCGGGAGCTTTGTACATTATATGGATGGTATAATATCAGAAGTAAAGTGATAACAGACAGAACTAATAATAATTCATTTACACTCATTGTTCCAATTAGCAGCTTGTATGCATGTAGAAATGAAAGAAAAGAAAAAGCTGAAAAAAGCCCGAGCCTGCCAGCTAAATAGGAGATTTTTTTTTTTTTTTTTTCCAGAACAAGTTGAGTTAAATTTTAGGGGCTTTCTCCTAACATGCATAAATGAACCTATGAGACACACTGGAGACAGCTCTGATACCAAGGATCAACACTTAATGAACATTCTCCTCCCTTTTCATTATGAAAGGGCTGAGAAAATAAATCATCAATCACTGCTGTGCTGTGTTTTAATTATATAATGCCCAAACTACTTTACACAATGTGAAGGACAACTGTTGCAAGGACTGCCTAAATGGCTTCGTTCAACAGCCACTTAACTGGTTAAACAAGTAATCCCTCCACACTCTCTGACTAATCCCCAATGGCAATCTGATGCACTTGTGACAAGCTCCACTCACCCATCACAGCCAGAGCTGTGCCTTTGGCTAGCTCCCTCTTTAGCGTCTCCAGCACTTCCAGCCCACTGCCATCCAGATTGCACCTGTTGATAGTGCCATTGGCCGAGCTTATCCAGTACAGCTTGTTGGCAGTGTAGTCTATCGAGAGACCTGAGAGAAAGACAAGAGGAGAGGATATCAGATTGGCACTCATTGCGCTAGGATACAGAGCTTGACTTCAAAACATGGCAGGAATTTTAACACCATCAGCAAATATCATCATCCAGCCTTATTAAAAAAAAGTAAATAAATGAAATAATAATTTTAATTTTAAAAATTTTAACAAAAAAAAAACAAAAAACATAAAAAAAAATCATTAAATAGTAAATCAGCTGTACTCAAGAGTGGATAAGACATGCTATATGTAGCATTTAAAGATGATGAAAATATTAATATATTAAATATAAATATTAATATTAAAATATTATCATTTCAGACATGGCAGGAAATGAAGATTATCCCTGAAAATGCGGCTGTCTCATCGATCTTTTGTATTGTACTGAGTTTCATTAGATCACAAAATACAGTATTTTCAGCGACTAACCTGAACTGGCAGAACTGAGTAGATAGATGTGAAAAATAAGTTTAATTTTTTAAAGCATATTTCATAACTGCATTACTGAAACAATTACATATTGTATTTTCTATACATTTGGTTGAATGAGGTCTGATGTTTATCTATATACTGACTCATTTTTTGAACAATCTCCTTATAACAACTGGAGCTGGCATGAAAAATTAACAAGAATGGGAATGGCTGCTTTTAAATCCATTTCTTGGTTGAAATCGTGTTTTTTCAATGAATACAACCTTTATGGTTGAAAGTAAAAGCTATTTCATTTGTGGGCCTCTTAACAACTCCCTGTCTCCCACCATGTGTTGGATTTATGCCTTGCAGACTCACAGTCACAATGCGTCATTAATTTAGTCTTGTCCCCCGGTCTACCCCATAATCATAAATGAAACCAGTTAAATTCAGTGCACTCTGCTATCTGAATTGCTGACAAGCCCAGTGGCAACAGCTAATAGAAATAAGAACCAGCTGATTTTTTTTGCTAAATCGGGCTAAAGCGTCCACTCAAGCACGATTCATGCAGGAGATTGCACTCAAAAATTAAAAGTAAATTAATTTAAATATTAGTGTTTTGGACAAGTTGAAAAAGTTTAAAATCATAAAGCACTGACTAGTCTGCAGTCTAAATTGTGTTTTGAGTGAATTAACAATATTACAAAGAGCAATATTAGAGATTTAAGGTGATTCAAAGGTTTTTACTTTAGCCTATACAGTATACCATAGGTACAAATATTCTAAATAATGGATGTACCAAAAATTTTGTTGTGAACAGATTTTTTTCAAAATTCACTTGTGCAACCACAGGTTTAGCTTTATGATTCAGAAAGAGAACATTACATTGCATTCTTTTTTTAATACTTAAGTGACTTAAGTTACCTACAATAAGACACAAAGGAAAACTCTCGATTTTTTTTTTAAACTAGTTTTTATTCTTAAGATCACACAAAATCTTAACTAGACAATATACCTGTTCCAGAGAAAGCTGGAATCTGCAGCATTAAATCTTTTGCTTGTTTTGTCTCTTTGGTGTGGGCAGAAAAATAGAAAGCTAACCCTTTCAGAGGAGGCAAGCTCCCCCTTTCTATTATCATATATGTCACTATGAACTTCATACAGTGGATTCCAAAAGTCTGAGACCACTTTTCCAGAGCAGAAAGGTGCTCTCAGTGCAAGTAGAAAGGGAGAGCTTGCATATTCTCAAAGGGTTGGCTTTTTATTTTTACTTTTTTATAGTTTCATAATATGTTTTATACTTCTCAATTAGATTTAAAGTAAATGACTTCTTTGGGAATCAAATAGTATAAAATACAAGTGTACACTGGTAGCATGTTTTAGCCTTGTGTTAGTGTTAGTCTATGTTTGAAAGAAACTCAAGCATTGCTAGACTTGCAAGCTTTGGCCAATCTTTACTAGACACTTTGATGCCTTTGCTTAAAGAGTTTCCTTGACAATGACCGTTGAGCTAACATCACCACTGAGGAGATGGGTATTAATTTCTGATTCTTGTTGACATTGTCATGGAATTAAATTGATTAGAAACAGATGAAGGCAAATTATCTGAAATATATTGAATTGAATTTAATTGAAGTGAATGAGCACATATGCAAAGTGGTGCATGCACTGGCACAGCAGTTGATGCAGGGATTTAACTGAATTAAATTAAAATAAATTAAACCATAAATTTAATCCATAACCAAACAAAATTGACAAACTCCCTCAGTTTTATTCCTTGTTTTGTGGAACTAAGATGTTTACAGTGGTCTATCACATATCATTCCAGACAGCAGTAAGTTGAGGACACTGCATTAAATTTGGGGGGGAATCTGAGTTATCGGGAATGTATAACAATTTAATCTGGTTATTTATGTTAATAAATAATCAGGTTATAAAATCGATGTAAAAATGCTGGGTTTATGAAAACTAATCAGACAGAACTTGAGAATAAATCACATCACGGACTTCTTGGCTTGGTCACATGCAAGATACAGCTGAACAGTAGTTATAAGTCAAAATGCTATTGAGAGCTCTTATACTGACCTACAGGATCCCTCTGATTCTGGTGGAGGACCTTGCTGTTACTCCCGTCCATGTTGGCCATATTAATGGTGTTGCTGTCTGTCCAATAGATTTTCCTGTGAGGGAAAGTGTGAGGTGAATAGTTAGTTATCCATAAGATTGGTCAGGTTTTTATTAGTTATAACTGGAAACTGAATGTAAGTCATTAGATTTTGTTCCACCTGACATTCTTATAAAGATCTGCAAACATTTCAAGCTTATAAAACATGGTCACTCTCCAATAAGGCTGTGATTCTTCTTTTACAAAGGTGAGGTCTGTTATTAGGTTTCCTAACACCATGCATTGAAAGTAAAGTACTGACAGAGTGCACAGGCTACTCTAATCTACTTACCCCTTGGCGGGGTGCACTACAAGGCACCTTGGCTTATCAATGCCGTGGATGATGGAAGTCTTCAGGGACCCATCAAAGCGAGCTACATTGATTTGCGACTCGTCATTTTCAGAACTGAGCCAGTATAAGTTCCTTGAAAGCCAGTCTAAAGCCAGCCCGCGACAGTTCACTATGTCTGTCAGGAAGAGCATGAAAAAGCTATCAGGCCCATGTGCTTTGCAAAACTATAATGCAAATTGGCTCAGGTAAAGTGTCTCCCTCTAACATAAGCAAAATAAATGGTATGAAAAATATAATCTTTAACAAATGACATATACTTTTACATGTACATTTGTTGTAACTTGCATTTATATCAAAGACAAAAATAACAGTAAATAATAATTAAAATTAATAACTTTTTTATATCTTAATTTTTTTTTTAAGATACAATATTAATTAATAATAAATCCATGACCTGTTAGCAGAAATAATATTTGTTCATATCCACATATACTTTAATGTGTACCACATATAGCTCTGGCTTTGTATTTTGTATTAATATATGAAATGCAGCCACCTGCTGAAATGATGGTCTCTAGCTGGGTGCCATTGATGAAGGCACGTTTGATGGTTTGAGTTTTGATGTCAGCCCAGTAGATCCTCTCCTCCTGGGCATCATAGTCCACCATTGTGACATCATCAATGTCTGGCACTGTAAGTGCCGTCATGACATTCATGTAAGGGTTGTCGATGTCCACACCACGGATTTCAGACCGGCGCACATACAGCAGGAACCTTTTCAGTGCTGTGAGATGATTCAGAAATTGATCATTCTCGAGAGAGTGTACCTTTGCTGACCTTTTATGTCAGATCCAGGTGAAAGTGTGATAATAACAGCCCAATGTAAATAACAGTGTCAATCAAAAGGGATGTAATTCATGTGTAAAACAGAACACCTCTTCTTTTGTTTACACAATACCCTATATTTTTACAATGATAACATAAGGAGAAAGCATGAAAAATGAGGAACATGTTCTCTCTTACCAAAACAGGATTGTTTGTTGTTTGAAAGCTTCATAAGGTGTGGACAGGTGCAGGACGCAGTGCGATTGTAATTGATGAGACACAGATGTGAACAGGGACCACGTCCATCATTCTCTTCACAGGGGTTAGAGGCTGATGGGAAAAGAGGAAAGAGAAAGAAAAAGGGAGTATACCACAAAACGCTCAGTATAAAATGGCAAGCAATTCTAAAAGAAATTGGTAGCTACTGATTTTATTTATTTATTAATTTAATTTGCAGTGTAGTAATTAATTGTTCAGGAGACGTAGGCAAGTAAAACAAAATTCTGCATCTAAAATCATCTAATACTGAAAATATTTCTTTGACCGGATGAGATTGCTGATATGATATTAAAAATTGAATTAATCAAATATACCAGATTTTTTTCCTTTTTTTCTTTTTTAAGTCACCAATATATGGCCTAATCTGCATATGCAGGGCTTTATGAGGACATGGTATCATCTGCGTGAAAATGAACAGCATCAACAGTATGATGTGACCAAGGGGAAGCTTATACTGCGTAAAATGTTCGTGACTCTGAGAAGGATGGTTTCTGGGCCATAACTTTTATGAAAACCTGATCTTTTTTTTTTTTTTCAAAAATAATGTTTTCTGACAGGGCTTTTAAATAGCTACTTCCAATGAAAATTACCTAGCCTAGTTGAAAAGTTGTAATACTCTAATTAGTATATTCATGAAATCTCCGTGTCATATTTGCATTCAACTAGGGTCAGTCAGTTTCAGCCCTATATTTGTTTACTTATCTCCTGTTCCCTGTATTCATATATCAAGTAATTTAATCCAGACAAATTGCCAATAAAGGTGTTCTAAATTACTTGTTTTTCCGTTTCTGTTGTCAGACAATGTAACACGTATGAAATTGTGACTGAAATGCCGTCCATTAATATTACATGCTAACCAACAGTCACTTCCAAGCGATTCATTTTAAAGAGAAAAGGCTGACTCCCAACACTGGCCGGCCAAACAACAATGTAACTTCAACACTCAGTAAGTGATAAACATTCGCATTTTTAGGGCTGGTCCTGCTTTTGTGGTCAAGCTAAATATTTACAGGGACTGATATTAGCTGGATTAGCAGAGAGTTTCAGTCGCAGAACAATGTTCAGTAGTTTGTCAACAGAAACTGGGCTGAAGAGGCTGAAAATAGGATGACAGGGCAGGATATGCCTATGAAGGAAACATGAGTAGATATTCCAAACGTGATATGTCAATTTTGTTGGTGAAAAAAGGCTTAGAACACCTTTCAGTGGATGATGTAAAACCTTTAAAAGCAGTTTTGTTTAAAGGGAATCAGTTATATTACAAGGAGTTTTGAGACAATGCTGATGAGACAATGCTTTGCTCTTGCAGTTTTTAATGTATTGTATCATGTCAATAGTGTCTCTGCACTATCATCTGCTGATAGTGCATTTGTTTTTTCCCACTGATGCTTCACCCTCTTGCACTGTCTCTAAAACACGTGGATGTCTTCATTGAGCTATCATTTTTAAATCTGGCTTTTATAGAGGCAGAATTTCCTAGGGTTGAGGTCCAGAGGAAATTAAAGTTATGTACTAGAGCATCAATATCAATAGGAGTAGTTTCACAGACAGTCGATTCTGTTTTGCCGTTTCAGTCTAGAATATGGTGTCAAAAATAATTTTAGAGTTGTCTGGAACCCAAGGATCAATTGTGATGATGTTGTTAACGCTCAACCATGTGTGAACACTAAGTCAAGCATGTGGGCATGGTTATCTATGGGCCTCAATCGTTTAGTTTCAAATCAAATAAAATAAATCTGCAGTACATAGGAATCCATAGGGGTTGAAGAGTTAGAAAAATCTTCCACATTTATATTGAAACTGCAAACTATCACTGTGTCATAGGCAGCATCATTGATAAGAGGAAGTCTGAAATCTAGGGGGTGGTAAAGAAATATACAGAGCGTTAAGAGCTCACACTTCATAACAAGAGTAGTCCTCCACCATTATCGGCTGGAATTTAAAACTTGTATTTAAAAAAAGACATACATTTAAAAGCCTGTTTTCTTATGCCACTCAAAGAAAATGCATATTTCAAAACAGACAAAGAAAGCAGGGCTGAAACCAACTATGATTACAAAATTGTTCTTGCTGTATAACAGAAAAGTGTTATAATGCATGAAACCATCACATTTCTGAAAAGAAATATAAAAATTCTAACATTAATTAATGACAAGTTCACATACTTGATGAGAAGCGGCCCAATATATTTGTGCTATTTTAGTGGGTCTCTTTTTAAATTCAGTGAAAAAAAGTTCAGTTTGAGTTTGTGTGAGCTTTAGGGTGTTGACACACTTGAAAGTTCAGACCAAGGTCCAAACCAAGGTTTCTGTTTTTGTTACATTTAATACATTTGATCAGGTTAGTTTTGGTTTCACTTTGCAATTTTGTGAGCACACTACAGAAATTTGCATGACAAACCTACACCCTGTCGTCATTACCTACATGAGCTGCGTCGCCCTATACTTGACATTGATTGTTGTAGACGGGCATGTGTCTGATGTTAGCCTTTTCCGGTTGAATAGAAAAATTAATGAACAGGTTCATCTCATTGCCACTTTACTGTCGTTTTGGCATTACTAGCAGCAGTGCCAACTTCACTGCTGGCACAGTTTCTTTACTTTCAGGTGGTAGCGCTCTCCCGTCCTCTCTTATCCACTCAGAAAATATGTTGACCGTTTAAGCATTTTAGTGCATTTTTTAATGTCTTCCTCTGACCAAACTGATATTAAATATTTTGTCTCCTCTTCCCATGTGCTAGCACAGCTCATTTTCATTTATTTTCCTGTTGTCCTTCTTCTTCTATCGTTTAACAATCGATTGCCTGCCTAAACTTCTTGTAATTGGTGAAAAAATGTCCAAACCATCCAAAAAAAGTTTTTACAGTGACAACGAACCAAACCATGGGTAAGTTTAATCCTGACTGAGGCTACCTCTTTTGGTCAGACCAAATGTTGGTCCTTTGGTCGAGGCCATGGCCTGAGGCACATTTCATACCTGCCACACCTTTGTTTTTGGATTTTTTCTCTTTTTCAATTGAAGGGATATGGGGAAATAAGGTGAAGGGATATGGAAATAAATAATAAATTATAAAAGATAAATAACATTGTCCCCTCCAAGGAATAAAGGGTGAGATTACCCTGTTACTGTAAGGTATCCAGGTTTAAGACTCTAATCTGCTGACATTTTCTACTACACATGCACAGCAAGCTGAATTTCAAGAGCTTTTAACTGAACAGTAATTCTAAAGGGGCGATATTTTTGCAGGAGTTGGATTTCATGAATTTCCTAATTTACCTTGTTCATAATCACCTCAGCAAAACTAAATAAGTCTGAAGTCAAATTTCATGCATCAAATTTGTCCATTTTTTAATCCACTCTGGATGATTCATGTCAAACAAGCTCATTCAAAGTTCATATACCTGACTCTTCTCACACTGCATTACAAATGTGGCTTATTTAAGACAAAAAATGTAACTGTCTTTGTGGGCTGGAAACAGCACCCAGCTGTCTCAATATACTGATAGGGAGACATCACACCAGCAATGCATTCACCAGATTCCTTCTTTTGAGGGATGACAGGCAGAGCCAAGGTGTTTGTTTTCTCTAAATTGTCTATTTCTTTGCAAGATAAAAATGAATAGTGAAAATAATCCTACTCTCTAAAAACTTAGAGAAATGCTTATTTCTAACCCAAAAGCTGTATTCAGAGAAGGCCCAGAGTAGAGATGATACAGTTTAATATGCAACTGATTCCTTCCCCTGAGAGACCTATATTTGTTGTGCTTATTTGTTCAAAGCCTATTACATTTGTCACGATAGTACTGCTGACACATTTACAGTTTGGTTTCTCTGTCTGCAAATAATTATGTTCTAAATGGCATGAATGCCATATTGCTTGTGCGAAGCTTTGCACACATTGAGCACAACAACTATGACTGAGTTATCCTTAGTCCCTCCACCTTTTCTGCCTCATTCACTTAAGAGAACAGAATAAATATAAGGAAACTATGCACTAGCACTGGTACTTCTATTGAAGACTCTGGTGGAATGTCACTATGGCATCTGCTGAATAGTTCCTGAGAAAAACTGCATATTGCTGTTCAGTTCACCAATCTCCATCACACCCCTCCCTTTCTTTTTGTCAGGTCCAGATATTTGGGATCTAGTGGAGCATCATATCTTCATGGCCTTGGTTCTGGCTAGAGTGGATAATAGCCAGCCCCCCCACTGAGCTCTTTTAAATCGGATTAGGCATGCTTACGGTCTTCTTTGGAAAAGCAGTCCCATTTGCTCACACTTATCTATAGTGAACAGTCACTAGAATGCAGATGAGGGAAACAGGAAAATGAACTTGTGACACACTGAAGAAGCAGTGGAGTCACTAAATAGATGTAAACCCTATCACTACCGTAATAATGCCAATTCGAAGAGGGTTGTTCACATATGAAGAAAGCTGAAGGGGACACATTTGAAACTTGGCAATACGGAAAAAAGGCAATTATAGTAGAGACTGATCCATCAGTCACTTGGTCTTGGCAAACAGGGCTGAAAATGATCCATAATATGGTGTTTTATTTTGGCAGATCTTATTTACAAACCAATCAAAACTATTTCAAATATTTTATTTACAGGAAAAAAACAGATTAAGTGAATTGAAAACAGATTCCATGCTATAAATTTTAAGCTTGGCACTATATCTTATGAGCTGATCTGCATATCAAATAAAAACTGGCTTACATATGTAGACCTTCTGCCAGACAGCTCTTCAGCAATGTACTTTTTGTGGTCAGAATCACAGATTTGCTTCTCACAAAATTGATTACCTATTCAACTATGACAAACTCAGAGGCATTCACTGAAAAGAAATTGCTGGGAATATTAATGAAGTTTCAGAACTATTTAATGTATTTACTGTCACATATTCATATTACTAATTGATTTGATTATTGGATGTTATAATTATTCATTTGTGGATATGGTTCTAATTCTGTGGCTCTCTTTATTCACATTCAGTAAAGAAAAAGTAAAGTTTCCATATAGTAGTATGGGCCAATTACAATGATTTGGATGCTGAGAAAAACACGTTCGGGGTACCATTAACTGAAGCTAGCTAATTCTCTGCATGAGTACCTTTTTCATTTAGACACATGCTCGCTGATTGACAGGTCAAATGAAGGAAGAGGCAGAAGCTGAAATTAATTACATTGTGCTGTTTTTTTCCTCCTGTCATGACATGAGAATGAATTCTGTTTTAAAAGATAATGTATCCTCAAGTCAATATCCAGTGGCACTGGAGGATCATTGCTGAATTCCATCTGAATTCTTTGTTTAAATGTACAGTATAATATAGTGATCAGTTTGCACTTTAAACTTTTACCAGGTACCCCCTTTTTTGTGTACAAGTCTAAAAATAAAATATCCATCCAAGAAAACAAAAGAAAAAAAGGGAAACAAATAAAATAAAAGGTTATTGTTCTTGAACCTTTTTAAATGAAGTTCTGGCCCTGGTCTATTTTTAATGATAATTCTTTAGAGTTTATTATATGTGGCTCAGACTAACAGAATTACTGATTACAGATGTGGTGCTGAACCAAATTTACATGGACACAAACATGACACAGATGTTTTTTATGTTAGATTTCTTTAATATATGGCCTCCTGTTATAAAATTAAGAACTGCTCCCACAGTAATAGTAGGATCTTTAAATTATTTATACAGATATAACTATAAGGAAACACCCTTTTAAGCAAAACTAATTAAATTTATATTAAACTTGGTGACTTGTTCTTTTTCTGTGAGTATGTCATATGAAGCAGTGAACCAAGAAAAACTGTTCTCACCTTGTGGCTGCCTGCTGGGGTGAAAGATCTGCAAGTCAAAAGGCTGAGCACTTGTCTTCTGGATGACTGTGACATTTCGCCCAGTCCACTTATTGGCTCTGGCTAAAGTGTTTGTTCTCCAGTCCGTCCAGTACACATTGCCTCCATAGAGAGACACAGCGAAAGGATGAGAAAGGTATTCATGGCCCCTGAGGATCTCAATGACCCCACTACCATCATAGAGTGCAGAGAAAATGGCATCAGAGCTGTTCAAAAGAGATCAACACAGAGGATCGTATCAAAGTTTAAATTGCTCTTCAAATCCATTGAAAGGGAGCAGTAGATGTAGGTAGATCAAAGTGTAACCCAACACTCTAACTGATGGAACTATTAAAATGTCCAAGACCCACTTAAAACAAAATATGGCCATTGTACTAAGATCTCTAAATATTACATGCCCTCCATTATTAAAGGCCTACAGGTAGATTCGAGATTCAAGTAAATTTTTTACTCAGGGAATGGTGAATCTTGTGCACTATATAATGTCATACATATGGTAAAAGTTATAAAAAGCATTAATGCTTCTGCAGAAAACATAAAAATTTTAATGGTATACCGTGCATCTGTCCAAACAATCCTCTTTTCCAGATGATCCAGAGTCAGTCCATTAGGCCAGGCACCGATTTCCATATCCTTAAACACAATGTGTCGCCCTCCTCCGCTCATTGATGCAGCCTCAATTCGGGGGAAAGTAGCATCCCAGTCAGTCCAAAAAAGGATCCTTAGAGCAGAACCCCAAAAAAGAAATAGAATCAATCATTGTCGTTTTTGTTTTATAAGGAAAAGCTGAAATAAAACAATGTTTTATTTTTTTTAATTATAAATCCTTAAAAAGAGGGCCTTTCTACCTTATAGCCATAGGAAAGCAATTCCTCAGCCATTTGTGCATGTTTGTCAGTTATACTGCAAACACAATAATTAAGGGAGACATATATAACGACTGTGTGCATTTACACAGAAAGTGACTGTGGTGACTGTACAACAACAGCACCAGTGATCCAGTGCAACCCACAACATCAGTGACAGGGATTGAAATGGGAGACCATCTGTTTTGTTATGACTTCTCACAGCTCAATGAGGCGTGAAAATGAACATTGTCATTGATGTGACCATTGACAGTATCCTGACTCGTGCTCAGACCCACAACATATCATTTTTTCATGACTTGATCCACAAAGTCAGCTAGAGTGGGGGAGAATAATGGGTGCTTAAGCTTAAATCACATACTGACGACAACGAAACAGTGTTAGGAGGAAATATTCTTGTCTAGATCAATAGCCGTATTCACTTGATAAGGCCTCCCTGATCAATGAACCACTCCTTTGAGTGGATTCAAGTAATTAGATTAGAATTATTGCTCTGGAATGGAAAAGCGTCTTTAGGCACCGAAAGCACCCATTAATCCTACTCTGCACAGCCTTGAAATGTAGTCATCCTACCAAATGTGAACAAGTACTATAGGAGAGAGTGCATGAGCAGATTATTCATTTTTTAAGAGTGTTAAATTGATTGTAGGAATGTCCACGTTCTTTAATCTGAAATATACTGGCCACAGTATGAAAACACTGGCTAGTTCTCAGAGGCATTAATCCAAAGTAAGCACCGGATGTGAAAGACTAGCGTACCAATGGAAGAGAAAACAGAAAATTTGCACTATGATATATCATCTAAAAAATGCTATTTTCTGTAAAAAGTAAGAGCATAAAGTCTCCCAACTATGTTTCAAGCACTGAAATAGCTAGTCACAGAAAGTAAAGTACTCATTATCATTTGATAAAAGTAACAACACTTAACTTATCTAATTTATCCACAAATATGTATAGAAGTCTCTTAGAGTAAGTGGATGGACCGAAATTTACCCTGTGAGTGATTTTTTTAAGCAAGCAATACAGTTTGTTAATGTAAGAGAAACAGTGTTCTGCAAAGTCTTTTAGTTTGGTGAATTAGGATGGGCATAGGAAGATCTTGGGAGGGTGAGAGGGTCTCAAACATTTCTTAAGACAAATAGACTCTGCCCAGATCCCACCCTTCTCCACCAGGGCGCCTTAACCAATTACTTAAGTCACAGTGCAGTTACATGGAAATGATTCTTCAGCTTCACCACCTGTTTAAACTAGCAAAAACTGACAGATGCATTTAATGGGGTGCCTGGCTAGGATAGAGGCATACCTGCTTGGTGGTGGGTGAGTGCTTTTTTCACTATCCCACTCAAATACTCCTAAATTTTTTAAATCTTTTCAGTATTTCACCCTGCAGAACTCATTTTTTTCCAATTTAAAGCAGTTGCTGCTAGGCAAGAATTCTTACCCACATGATATATTAAACCAATTTTGAATAGTCAAACAAAAGGAATATAACTATAAAAGTAATTGGACATTCATCCTTTAGTGCCTATGTGGATGCCAGATACCATGATCAAATTGCAAATAAATTCAGCTTTTATCAAAAAAAAGATAGTATTTGATATTCTGGGCGGATTTTTCAAATGGTCAGGTAAGAATCCTACATTGGTACAGTGCTGAGTTCTGCAAACCAAATCCAACGTGTAACCACAAAGCTTGGTACCGGTGTTACGTCAAAGCTTTTTTTCTTTTTTTTATACTGTTCCTTACATTAACCTAAACTTGAAATTACCCCAACCACTGAGGGGGACGGAGGATAAACACACACATAGGCTACACAGGCACTGGCACTCGCAGGTTGTAATTACGTGTGGCCTGCATGACGGCTGGTCTGAGGTTATCTGCTGTTTTGCATAATGTACTGTCCCATTCAGACATGCAAAACACTTGCTCATTCAGCTCCCACTTATTATTTTTGTTGATGTAATGTGAAATGACACAAATATAACTGATTTTGTGGTAATCATCTGTCCACATATCCAGTGTGACAGCCCGACCCTGAGTTCTGTAAATTAAATGTATAATAATGCTGAATTTAATTGCTGAATAACCAGAAGGTGGTTGGGGTGAATGCCAGACAGAGAGTCACAAAGATCAGGGTTCATTTGTGGTTAGGAACAGGTAACAAAAGAACTTTTGTTAAAGATAATGAAGGACTGTGGTTTTGGTTAAATGTCAATTAACATAATGTGTTTGAAGTCGCTTTGAACTTTTTGTCTATTAAATAAGACAAATGCTGTCAGTGCTCAAAACATAGCCATAAAAATAGGTTTAATAATGCTGTACTTGCTACAAGTAGATACTGAATTGCAAGATCTGATATTCTGATGAAAAACAAGTACAATCTGAACATTTTACTGATATGTTCATTATAAGTGTATCTAAAACTTCATGAATATTGAAATTAACGGCATATCCCTATCATGTTAATAGAAAATGGTTCTGGTATGATGATGAATTAAGGGAAAAAAATAATGGCAGCTGCACTAGTTTAGATGTTTAACAAATACCATTATTTTCATTTTCACTTTTCATTTTTCATTTACACTTTGATCTTGGAGGATTTGTATACACTTAATCCAAAAGACAATACAACATGTTATGTTTTTATATATATATATATATATATATATATATATATATATATGTTTATATATATATATAATTAATATCTGATATAATCTAATGAAATAAGGATTTTAAAAATGAATCTTAATTTGCTTGTTACTTTCTCTTTTGGATTAATTGTGTTCTATCACCCCTTGAGCATCTCCATTCCCAGACTTTGAGCCTGACCATGGATAAAAAAAAAATCACTGTCAATACTGAACTAAAGGCTGATCTGTGGTCAGAGAAACACAGTTTAACTGGCCCCTGAAAAACTGTAAAACTCTTCATTCATTGTTCAAGAGCTACAAATTTCTAATCTTTATGCCTAAATTCTCAACCTCTCTAGAATAAAATGTAAGGATTTTTGTTAACTTGTAAATGTTTCCTTTGATAAAAAATAAAACAAGTTGGTATTATAATATGACAAACATGTATGTCATGCATGCTACCTTAAGCCAGACACTGTGTTACAAGTTGGAGTTGAGTATTTTCCTTTTTGTCCCATGTAACTGGATTCTGTTTAGCCAGTTCAGTTTCATTTCAGAAGGGTCGATGGCAAAGATCCAAATTTTTGCACAGTCCAAAACAACATAACACTCTCTTCCAGATGTGCAGCATCAGAGTCAAATAATAAGTCAGACCTGTTACCCCCAGTGAGATGTCAGTGCTGACCCATTAATAGCCTAATTTAAGAAAATTGGAAGAGTTTCTCATTAAACTTGTTACAAGTAAAAAAAATGTTTCGTCACTTCAGTGCAGTAGGTGCTGTGTTTCCTGTAATGTCTTTACTTGCTTACTGTAAGGCAAAGGGAAGACTGCCATTTCAGAACCACAGATCTGTCTACAAACACTCTCCCCATGCATCTCAGCAGCATAAACAACTATGATTTTGAAAATCGGGCCCCGAGAGGAATGATGGAAAAATAATAAAAAAAAGCATTTTTGGGGCTTTTATTCAAAGGTATTGCTTAAAATGTTGTAAATTAAAGCATTCCCGGGGAACACGGGTGAATGGGTAGTAAAGCGTATAAAGCGGGATTAATGATTGTTGGTATTAGCTACATCAGCTGTCATTACTCGAATGGAGGGCACAGCACTGTTATTGGTGTATTCCATATATGCTGCCTTAATGGACCCTGACACAGCACAAATCTTCATACATCAAGGCAGATGCAGACATGTGGAATACAGGGAAGTTGTAATTTTACTCTATTCCAGCAATCTCAGTGCTTAATGTAAAGCAGAGCTACCAACAGGATCTGTACATGAGAGTTAGTGCATAACATACCCCTGCCCTGGATCAAGAGCAATGGCCCGTGGATGCTCCATGCCTCCAGCAATTAGTGTGGTGCGCATATCTCCATTAAGCTTGGCCACCTCAATTTGGTCCAGATTGCTGTCAATCCAGTAAAGTTTCCCTGTAATCCAGTCCACTGCCAAACCCTCTGGGGTGGCCAGGCCATGCTGCACAACCACCTCAATCCCTGTCACCCCTGAAACAACAACATAAACATCACAATAGCATGACTGTGTAGCACTCATAGACATTTTACTCAAGGGGCAGCAGTAGTTGGTGTGTATTTACAATTCTCCAGAAAACATTCTAAAAAGCAAAAGAGGAATCTAACAGAATCTTATGGAAAGCTCTTTTATATAGGTGAGATCTCTTTCTACAGGGTTCCATTAAGCATGGTAAAAGGGTTTTGTTACAAACTTTATAATCCAGCTGTTTACAATTACTCTAAGATGTTGGGGTTTTTATGTCTGCCTCACAAAAGGATGGAATAAGCACAGCTAAGAGCCGTGTTGTATGGCTCCATGGAGGGATATAAAGGCAAGAGAACTCAGTGAATATACTGCTACCTGCAAAAATACAGAGCAAAGGAGTTCAGATTCATCATTTTATGAGAGGAAGATACTGTACTACAAAAGCTCGAGACTTCTGCATCTGCAGTACTTTTTAACTGCAGTACTTTTTAACTGAACCTGAGATAAATTTTCAGCGAGAGACAATATCAGCTCACTGTATTAGAGACGTCTATGTGTTAAGACAGTAGAATAAAACAGCGTTATCACCAGTAGTGTCTTCGACTTCCATTACAGCTGTTGGAGTATAGATGAGCAAGACATGACTCTCTTCAGACAATACATCACAGCGGTCCTTAAATATATAGCAAATGTTTGTGTACAAGGGCGATCATACTCATGTGTGTGCATACCGCCAGACTCCGAGAGCCTTCCCCTGTAGATCTTATCCTCCACCACGTCTGTCCAGTAAAGTAGGCTTTGATTAAAGTGGAAGTCTAGTGCAATGGTGTTCCTCAGCCCCGGTACCAGCAGGCTGTAGTCCCGCTTGTGAAGGTCTATTCGTCTTATCTCATGCCGGATTGAGAAAATGATGAAAGCCTCAAAGGGATCTGGTCATGGGGAGAGATAGGAAACCAGCACCACATGTCTTAAGACCACCACATAGGGCCAAGCAATGTCTTGACTAAATTGTTAATCAACAATGTTAGAACATCATGTGGTGCAGCCCTCTTCTTTAAAAGTAGTAGCAACTTTTCACATAAAGCTGCAGCAGATTTTCTGGCGACTATTAATGTCAATTATAAGATATAGGTAAATAAATCACTACGTTACGCTTATGAATCACAGACAACTTTTCAAACTGTCAGGGTTTAAACTGATAGAATTTTTGTGAAGTCAAAACAAGATGTGAAAATGTTCAGCCACAGTGCATATTCTTAAGCATGCACACATGTACCAATACACCTATAAACACATATACCTATATGCATATTCGTATTTTGTGTCCTACTAGGTACTCATATTTTTGCTCTTTAGAGGAAAATAATTTGTCTAATTTGACCTTTATCTTAAATTACTGATTAAAACTTAATAGGCAAGGTCAGAGTTTATCATTGGACTGGCTACCTCTAAAACATATACAGTATTAAGATATCCTTTGCCCCTAGTTCACCTCCAGGCTCCTTAAATCTTCAATCATTCTCTTTTCATCCTATAGTACCAGCTTATGTCCTAAAGTTCACTCAGACTGAACATGAAGCAAGCTTTCATTTATATTTAATGTGTTCTGTGCTAAACATTTTGTACAGTTATTTATTTTTCAGTCAATTACCTACATATTTTAACATGCTGACTCTTACGTGTTCATCATTTGTTGTTTAGTGTGCTCTGTAGATAAACTGATTTGAGGCTGGGGTGAAAAAGGCAAGAGATCAAAGAAAACCCCTACAGCCGGTGTATAATTATAATGCATCCAGCCATACTAAGGGATCTTAATTAGCTTGTTAACCCAGCAACCATCAAACCTCTACTAATTCAAGCCAAATAGTTTGTTTTCTCGCTGCCCTTTGCGATTATGAAAGCCATTTTACTGAATTGATTACCTCACTGCTCTCAACATTACAGATAACTCTTAAAGCTGGCTTCTGAATAAATACTGAAGCTAAAGACTGCTAAAAAAAACTCACTAGATGTTGACATAAAATTTGCTTATAGGCATTGAGAGCAGAAGTTACCCAAGACTGCTCCTCTGGTTTACTGGCAGAGAAGGTTGCTACTATGCCGCACCAAGCAGACACATTTAACATCATCTAAAAAGCCAATAAAATTGTTGAACTGTGTATCATTATCTGGGACCCACAGAAAGAAATGCAACCAGAAACACACACATTTTAGGCCCTATCCACAGAAGACATTTTGACGTGTCACGCATAGGGAATAGCACTGATGTAAATAACAAAATGAATGGTGGCTAAAAACTGTTTTGGAGCTTCAGTTTCAGGGTACTGATATTGTGAATGCTGCTGTGAAACTTGAATAGAAGAAAGCCACTGTTAATGCTTTTTATTAACATCTGTGCTTTTCCCTCTATGACTTTTCAAAATTTACGCTGAAAAGACCTATTGTGCCTTTTTGGTGAATGACACTATATCTGCTGATGTTCCTATCACCAAAGGTGAAGGTAGATGGAATGATACTTACATGCCATATATTGAATGTGTGTCAAAAATAAATATTTTATCAAGTTGTTTTGATTGAATTCCATCAAAATACAGTGGGATTTCATTATAGTTGTTTGCTTATATCAAGTAAAATCTGCAGGGGAATTTAATTGATCTGAAATTAGTTCCCTATACACTATCTATTTCACTCAGCTCGCTCTCTCTCTGTTGATTCATTGTGTAGTGCAAATTTACATGCATCAGTTATATGCAAATAAATCTGTTACCAAATACTTTGGGAATCAGCATATAAAATTTTCTTTTCCATTTTCTGAAAAAGCAGATACAGTTGTGAGTGGTCTCTTTTGAGAAATAAATTTTGTGGGGTGTCTAAGAATTCGCTAAATCTAGTTATAAGTCCTAAAGCTTGCAACAGTACTTGCACAACTTACCTCTATCCTATCTGGCTGTGCCCATTGAGACTTACTTCAATCAGTAAAATTATTCCTACCACCATAAAAGCTCTACATCTAAGAAATGTTTGTAAAACTAAAACTCAAAATCAATCACACACTGACACTTGTGCAGATTCAAACTAATTCATCGACACACAAAACCAACCCTGCACATACACACACAGTCTCTAAAAAAAAGGACCTTTTTGGAAGCCTCATCCTCTAACGTTCTGGGCTAAGTAATACTCAAGGGAACAGATGCAATTAAAATTTTGTCCTTGCCTTAATTACACAGTGTTCAGTGTTGTAACCAAACTAGCTACAGTACTACTGGTGCTTGTAGTTTTTGCAAACAAATACTTTATTAGTGAGATACAGGAAAAAGGAGGTGTAGATGTGTGCTCAGGACTTCACAAAGATTCCAATAACACCTCTCTCAATATGGAATGCAGGATGTTTCTGTTTATATGCAAAATTTGGTTTATGATGAAGTTGCAGAATCCTGATCAGCTTCCAGAGAAAATTGTGTATTCTCTTCCTGCGTTAATGTAAGATTAGAGCTGCAACTGCCATCAATCTTAGAGTGAAATACAGAGGACTGTAATCAAAATGAGGTCCATAAATCTGAATGTGACAAGCAAACAGCATGTGTGTGTAACTATTGCATTTCAAGCAGTCCCATCAAAAAGATTATTCAATGACAGTAATCAGAACAGCAGAAAGTTTGAATGTATACTGTGATACTAAACTGGTGAAATTTGTGGCTTTTTGAGATTAGGCCTGAGGTGAACTTCTGCACAGCTGAATGAAGTACCAAAGCTCTGGTGGTTTGAAAAGGGAGAACATGTTTCACAGACAGGACTTATCGGCCAGATGCCTCTTCAGATTTGAAACTGATTGAATTTGACCTGACTGTACTCTCACTCACAATCTATTACTGTTCCTCAGGCCACCCCTTCACTTTTTTCCGCAGTCAGACACTAACACAAGAACATCTGAATCCTATACATTTGTTTTTTGTTTTTTTTTTCCTTTTTAGTTTCACTTATCAATGTTGTGAATCTTTGCTTCTGGCCGGAGTTTTATATAACATTTAAAACTTCTATTTCATTAAAGGCCCCAACATTGCGAGAACACAGTCCAAGAGCATTGATTGCAACTCAGAAGCAAAGATTGTAGAGGTACCTGACGATAAAATTAAATACTACTGCAGACACAAGCATCAACAGCATTTCTTAAACAAACATTAAAAAGGCTAGGGTCTGTTACCTGTGCTGTGACAGCTGTCTCCGTCTTGGTCGAGCATCCATCCTGGATAACAGGAGCACTTTACTGTGGTCTTGTATTGCTCACACACCTGGCTGCACTTCAAGTGATGGCTGCAGTAGTCTACCACCTCACAAGTCTTGTTGCTGGAATCCAGGTGAAGCCCAGGGGGACAAGAACATACAACCCCTTTCCCTGGTGCCACAGTGCACTGGTGACTGCAGCCCCCTCTGGCTACAAGACACATATCTGGGGTGAAGAGAAGACAGAAATTCTTAGAAGTTTTACAGAGTTTTAAAAGAGCATTTTGAAAGATATGTGTGGTGGCTCTCTAACTCGGTAATACCTGGCTAGCTAATAAACGCCTAACTTCCACCAACTGCATTCAAAATGTTTTATTTCTGAACATAATGTCACGAGGATAAAATACTTTTTACTGACAGCTAGAGATCATAAGTCAAGGCAAAGGAGTGTGTTAACCATCTTATATGGATAAAAGTGTTGTATGATGAGCAAGCACTGAATGCAGCAGGTGGTGTGTATTCACCTATGAGTGAATCGCTTTTTTACTGTCTAAAAAACAAAACTGGAAAAAGAACATAATTCACTTTTCCTTTAAAGACATGTCTTAACACCATGCTCTCTAATCTTGTTAATAACTCTAATAATTCTTGTTTAAAGCTGACAGGTCAGGATAGAAACTAATACTGCTGAAAATGAAACTGGTGCAGCCTCTCTTTTCCCACTATAATTAAGAGTTGTGTCTTTTGTGGCTAAGGACAGCATTGCACTCTCTCAGCAAGGGGGGTGGCAATGTGAATCCTGCTGAGCTGGTGGAAATCAATCAGATCCTCATGATCCTTCAGAATACATCCTAATTGTCTATGAGCAGGCAGAGGCCCTCTTTTCAGTTACAATAACACGGGCACTCAGGGGTTCTGTAGGGCCCCCCCAAGGCTTGGTTAGTGACGCTCCAGAAAATGAACTTTCCTGTTTACACTGCTCACTTTAAGAGATTAGATGGCTAAGGCTATTCTCATGAGATCCCATTTCCCCCCTTAAGGCTGTTGGACAAACATTTCCACATTTGCCAGCATCGGGAAGCCAGAGTATTTCTTCATGTTCTGTCCCTCTGGTCTCTGAGACAACACATAATAGCTCTAAGCTGCTGATCATGGAGCAGAGGATGAGAGCATAACTTCACTGGGAAATACTTGCCAACATCCCGTTACATGTTAGATGAAAAAAAAAAGTGAGACCGTGAGGTGCCTTAGCAGGTAACATGTCCTCAGCCTGTACAGTGAAAAATTGGAGGATGTGACAGCGTCACAATATTTCCACTTTTATCAGCTCTCTGATCAAATGATAAAATGTTAATTATGATGCATAAAACCACCATACCTAAATAAAGGGTTACACAGAATACTGTGCTGCAGTTTCAATTTGCAATGTAGATATGGTTTATTTATTTGTCATTTTTCTTTTTCAATGTTATATCTTCCATTAAAACAATGCCACCAATTCCAGTGTTTCTACCCTTACAAGAACTAGCAATTAAAACTAACTCAAACACAGTTTCTACACTGAAACATCCAAAATGCATAAAAGTCCATGGAAGTCTTTATTTTTGAGAGATTTTCCCGGTCTTTCACGTGAAAGTGATTCTTTTCTTAAAGTATAGCTTTTGAGCATCAAACACACACACCCCCCTTTAGGCTTGAAAGATGAATATAAAATGTTCCTCATGAAGAACAGCAGCTCTGGTCAGCTTGAATTTTGGTAAACACTGAATCCAGTGTTGACATGTTCTTAAACCATAAAAATATCATTAAATTGATGTAAATGTCTCAAACTTTGTAAAATCTTCCCATTCAGTCTCTCACTATCCATGGAGCTCAGGAAAACGCATACTTTGTCAAAATTAGGGAATGAGCATGCAAATGTGTGCTCAATATTTGTTTGCAGTTTAACTTTAATCCCCTGTATCTGACCCCGTTCAACCACTAAAGAACCTTTCTAAACTTTAAAATCCACAGGGGATGAGCATTTGATGAGCATTTGATAAACTGTCCACATGACAGGCTGTTTTTGGAAGGTCATTTAGCTCATACTAACTAAGGAATAAAGGAAATCTTAAAGCTACAGCACACAATGGTTTTGATAATGCAGTGCTTACAAGGTTGTGACAACAGTTTGTGAATGGCCTTTTCTTGTTTTACCATGAAATTGCACTAAACAGCGGAATGTATTCTATGGGCTATCTTGCTTAGCTTGCTGCCACTATAACCAGCTCAGCGGTTCAGAGTTGATGGTTGAATGGAATGCACAAAGCTAAGTCCAATACTTGTTTTTTTTTTTTTTTTTTCAAGCTTGGTGGGGAAGAACTTGATTGGCCTGCACAGAGCCCTTGAGCCCTGACCTCAACCCCATCAAACACATCTGGAAGGAATTGGAACACAGACTATGAACTAGGTCAGTGCCCAGCCCCCAGAATCTTGTGGGAAGCCGTCCCAGAAGAGTGTTGCTCTTATAGCAACATATTAATGCCCATGGTAGTGAAAAAAAACCCTTAGCAATCATGTCTTCAATTTTCTGGTGTCAACATACATTGGGACATGTGGTGTATTTGAGCAGAGTTTCCCTTTATATCTTGCAGGATGACATAAGAATATGACTTAAAAAAGATATGACCTGTACAAACAGAACAAACATTACCACAGATGGGTCCTTCGTCCGAGCGGTCGGCACAGTCCACTTTGCCATTGCAGATCTTATCAGGTGTCAGGCAGACAGCGGTGTTGTTTGCACAAGGGTACTTGGGTGGCTTGCAGACAGCAGACTCACAGGACTCTTCATCTGAGCGATCATCACAGTCAATGTCCCCATCACACACCCAGCTCTTTGTGATACACTTGCCTGTACAACACAGAATGGTGAGACAGGCAGACATTAACCTTACGAAGTACTTTAAAATTTGAGAATCTCCATTTTCAAGTTTCACTGCTGTTTAGTTCTTTTATACAAATGACATAGGGTTCAGCGGTAAATATCCCTGCCTTAATTGTCTGAAAAGTAACTAGCAAATTCAGTGCTTGAATTTTATTACTTTAGAACTATTTGATTTCTCATATATCAAAAATTTAATTTTCACAGGGGGCCTTAATCAACATCAAACCCTTTCTTGACTCTATGCTAAATATTTGACTTGATGAAAAAATCTGCAGATCGATATTCCTAAAGCTTATACATGCAGTAGAGTGTAATTTGTAATTTGTGCAATTTGTGAAAGAGATGGAACCACTGGGGGAAATGAGAAAGAAAACAACATAGATACCTGGATGTACCATAGTTTTTGCACTCTCCCAGGTGAAGCTTAGGTCACAGCATATTCCAAATTAAAAAATTTCCCTCAAAGCTACATTGTAGGGCTTTTGGATCCCCCTGGTTCATGCTTGGTGCCAGTTCAGTGCAAACCTACGTGAGAGGCTGAAACAGCTGCCAAGGGTGTGTGGATCTTGTGTGTGGACAGGTATGTCTATGTGTGTGTGTGTGTGTGTTTGGTTTAAAATGGCTTTTAGGTTTTCCAGTTGTCCCTACAACAGTACAGTCCCACTGCATTTTTGACTTAACCCTTCATGTTCTAAATGTCTAATGTGATGCCAGTGCAGCTGCACAAATAAAAATGAAAGGTTATAGGATACAAGTGCACAAGGTGTTCCATGTATACAACATGGATGATACTTGGAACACACATGTTCCATTTTAAATGTAATGAAAAAGAGTGTCTTTGTGGTAATGTACATTTAAAAAGATGGTTAATCATTTGTGTAATTGAGTAACTAATCTTGATTCTGGCAATTTCACTGTGAATGACTGAAAAAAAAATCCCACAAGTTCACACTGATGAGCTTTATGTGTGAATCATCTGATAGAAGGGGAGAGGAAGAGGATGTGCAGCATATAACGAAGGAAAGAACATGTTTGTATTCAGGGACAAGGAGGCAAAAAGAGGAAAAGGTACTTCTGAGTCTGTTTATTAAAATAACCATTGTTGATTATTTGCATAGAAAATATTTTTCATCTTCTTTCAAAACATAGAAAAGCTAAAAAAACATCTAAAAGCTTCAACATCAATTCAACCAAACTGCAGCATATCCACAGATTGATTGCCTACAGAGATGGTAACTTTTCCATTTATGTTGGTCCCTGCTCGAAGCATGGTGGTAGATTTATTTCTAAATAACAGAAATCATACTGTTTGGTTGTTTCTTTTTTTTTTTTTTGCTTACCTTTTATGTTTGTATATTGATAAAAATCTTCAGATTGGTTGTCATCCTCCTCTTTTTTTTACTAACTGAGAAAATGTTATGCATTAAAGCCTAATACAGAACCATGCTGTCTTAATTTGATCCAATTCTTCTTTATTTAGCAAGATTTCCGATGGATTTATTTGGTTTCATGTTCAGTATAATAAGTAATTATGGAATTTGATGTACCTGCATTAATTAAATCCTAAATTCACGTCACAGCCTTGAAAATATAAAGGTTATGTATTGTAACCAGAACTTAATCTGAAACTTATTCTGCTGCCATTAGGAATTGTTCTACTGTAGAATCTGCAAACACAACAAGTTAGGTTTGATAAGAAGAAAGTGGAGGTGCAAAATTATATTTAACTACAGAGTGCACAGCACTTTCCTAAACCATTGCACACATACTTTATGTAAGTGTGTTGTGCCTCACCAACAGACAAAGTGTAATACATGCACATACGGAGAGATGAATCTGTAATGGTTACGGGTTGGAGACACTGATTATTAAAAAAAAAATAAATGAAAACAAAAACATCCATTTTGCCTGAGGCAGTGATTCTGGACACTGAAACACTGGACACTCCCACATCGATCTTTAGGGACATTATTCTGTCAGCCTCTTCCCCAAGAACTTACATGTAGTTTATTGCCCCATTTGCCTAAGACAAGTTCCCAAGACCTAGTCAAGGTGGCAGTGCCATAAATGGCAGCGACATAAACGCAAAACACACAACCACCATATCATTTTTATGCTTTCTTTTTTTTCTTTTGACAATACAGTTTAACATTATATGTTAACCCATCATTGGCTAAATAGGCTGAATCTGAACTTTTCAGTTCCAAGAAGCAAATTTTATTCTTTTATGTGGGATCTTCAAAATCTCTGTTTCTAACACTTATGGATAACCCAAAACTAATTTCTATGTCAAATTTGACCTTAACACATCTTTGAACTCAAAAGAAATAGTTGTCAAATCTAGTTCCTCCTTTAATCCTTTTGGACTAATAGTATCAGTACTATACATATACGGAGTGAAACTGAAAGATGAATTTCTTTAAAATGTACTTCTGGATAAATATCTACTATTGTACTTTTACTGTATGTTCAGCTATTCTTTGTTCACGTTTTCTTGTAGTTTACATACATATCCTTTTTACAAATGGACACTGACACTAACAATTAACATTAACAAATGAACTTGTGTGTGACGTTTCCAAGGTTCTCCACTGAAAATTCCTGTTTGTCAGGGTTTTATCCTCTACATTTGGAAATGCAACTTAATGTAGAGTCTGGTATCTCGGTCTTATAAAGAACAAATTAAAATAAAATAAAATAAAATAGAATAAAACAATAAAATATCAGAAACAGTGAAGAAGAATATTTCCCCTTAACATATAAGATGGCCCTTTCCATCTTAAAAACCCTTTTTGAGTATTGCTTGAAATGGCTCTCTGTTCTTCTTGGGAGGACAGAAGGAACTGCATCAGTGCACAGGGGTGTGACAGTGCAGAATTACAGTGAATAATAATTGTGTGGTCTAACCAACCCTTCACCACGCAGCATTGCCTCCATTCTTGATAATACTGTCAAGGGATGGGCAGAGCTGTGAAGCTAAAAACAGAAAGCAAGTGAATCTCTCTCTGACCCTCTCCTAACAGTTGCTGAAAGAAAGTGGATGTTGGGTGTAGTTACATGGGGTGTTTAAACAGACCTTTTAAATAGTTTCTCCTAATTGGTAGAACAATTACATGCTAACCTCATCGTACTACTTCACAGTGGGGAGTAGATAACCCTTAAGAGTCCATCAGAAAATGAAGCTTTTATAGAAGGAAAGAGAGCCATTTGGCATCTTATTTTATAAGGGATACACTGAAAAATGTTCATGTATTAACAGTACTGAAGATACGAGAAAAAGACGGTGGTTGGTGATTTATTTAGTTTGTTGAGAAGATCCTCTTCATTGCAGCTAAGTCTGTGAACGTTAAGGTTAGATAAACTCCAGGGGTCATATTATCAGGATATTCATTTAAAGTGAATTAATTGTTTTGGATGAATGTTCTTTTTCTGTAATGTAACCAATAGCAGAAAAATGATGAATCTCTGTTTTTTTTGTTTCATGGTTCTTCATGTGTTTATATAATGCAAAACAATAGTTAATAATCAAGTCTGATGATTTGGCTTTCACTGCTTTGCTGTGTCTCACTGCCCTTCATGATAACATTAGTTCAGTCAGGCTGCCATGGTGCTAAAAGTATAACATCTGTCTCAGACGACTGATGCAACATTTATGCACTGAACTCAAATGAAAGCTGAATTTAGTTCTCATGCCTTCTGGTCAGATTTTAAACTACACAACAAACAAACTATCAGTGTGACTAATGAAGAGTAAAAATCAACACTATGACAGTATCTAATTATGCTGGACTTTATCTAAAACATCGGGAATATATTTCAAAGCCATATTAACATCTACAGGTCACTACCTATTTATATATTTAACAAAAATTCAGAGTTACAAAAAAAGGAAGCAACAGCTTTTCTGCATATTTTTTTACATAAATATAGGTCTTGTCAATTCATATTTCACTTCTGCGGCTCACTATTTACAAGTGTATTCACTACCTGTATCTTTGCAGGTAAACTTGGCCTTGGGGTCACACATCCTTTTAGTGCCCTCACAATCTTTCTCATCGCTTCCATCCTCACAGTCTTTGTCGCCGTCACATCTCCAGCGTTCAGGGATACAGGTTCCATCTGTGACACAATGGAATTCCTCCCCACTGCACTCAATCACGGATGGCAGCACTGAAACAAGAGTTATTTAACAATGACTGCTTCACATATCTACAACACACTGTCAGATCACAAAAGTATTGAACTGTTATTTTACAGGACATTTTTACTGTTTACTAATATCTTTGCAAGCAGGGCCCTTGGCATCCATAACAGGTCACTGAGTTCCAAAGAGGGAAGTTATTTCACTTCTAGAATTTTAGTTTTATGTCTCTAAACTGTTTCTCTGTTCACTCTCTCTCTCTCTCTCCAGCAGTGGTTCATTACAAATAATAGAAATCTGTACCACTGCCATATTATGTTGCATGTGTTGCATTGCAGGTTTTGGAGTCACTGAACATATCATATGATGATACAGAATGCTAAATGGCTATGAGAAATGCATCACATTTTTGTGATGTATATGTAATAGTTTATATTTCCTCATTTATTTGGATTGAAATTGTAAATTTTAATCAAATAAAGAAGTTGTAAACCAAATAACACAGAGGGATTATAAAAACATTAGTACATAATAAACAGCATCATTAATTAATTTAAATCATGGCAATGTGCTTTCAGTATATATGATGCTTTGAATATGATTAACCATTTGCTTAATGTGTACAAGTCAAGCCAAAAAAAATTTCCTCAACAGCTAGAGAGCTAAGACGGATTCAGGCCCCTGGGATAAAAGCAGAAGCAGGCACAGGGGAGTGGAGAAGCCTGCAGTTCTCATCAGGAAACAGTTTGATGAATAGTCTACACATTCTAGTGACAAGCAAGTGAGCTGTGAGTTTTCTTGGAGCTTGCATGAGGTTCTGTGGTAATTATATTTAATCAACTCCTGATGTTAAGCCCCCCTCCCCCCAACAGAGACTAGATAAGATTAGTTAGATGTTGGTGTGAAAACAAAGTTATTGGACTCAAGCTGATTAATTGTAAAATTTGTAATTACAACACCTAAATTTAAACATTGATTAGAATTGCAAATAAAATCATTAGCACACTAAAACAGATATAAGGGCAACTCTTCCCTCGTAAAGGTGCTGCCAGACAACTCTGCTGCGAGGCAGATATTTCATGAAATTCAGAAGGAGAATATCCCTGTGATGATTTAATATATAATGGGATGATTATAAATAGACTGGTTTCGTACTACTAATATTTTGATGTAAAACATGAATAATAACAAGGCTCATCTTGTGCTGGAGGCAAAATGTGTGAGTCTTTCATCTTAAGACTTCACAGTATTTTAAAAGGTAATGCTGGCATTCTTACATGCTGATCCACCTCTGCAGGTCATGTTCTCATCACTGAAGTCTCCACAGTCATTGTCTCCATCACAGGCCCAGTGGTCTGGGATACAGCGGCCGCTGGTGCACTGGAATTGGGTGTTGGAGCAAGACTGGATGCAGCCCACTTCATCACTGCCATCTCCGCAGTCATCGTCTACACATGCACAAATACTCATGAAAAGTGTGACCTCACAAACACACAAAAATCTATATGGCTATATGGCTTCATTGTTGAGCAAACTCCAACTTCTTATCCTGCCCTTACCTGAATCACAATGCCACTTCACACTAATACATCGTCCATTGGAACAGCTGAACTGGGTCAGGGGCTCACAGGTGGGGAAAGCTGAAAAGGTTTGTAAGGAGGTAAGCATCAACTATATGTCCAATCCAACTTAAAAAAAAAAAAAAAAATATTTACACCAAAATTCTACAATTGTTGGTTTGGGTGATATTCAACAGAACGGCTTTCTTCACTGGAAACCAGAGTCTATAACCATACAAGCATCTCTGTGAGGCTGTCCTTAGGCACTGCAGTGCTTTGAGCAAAACACAGACATCAGCATGCTAACATGCTCACAATTACAAAGTGTTCTGATGTTAAGCAGATACAGTGTTAACCATGTTAACCATCTTAGTCCAGCGTGTTCGCATGCTAACATTTGTTCAATAGCAAATATAATTTACTTTATGTGCTGCTCACATTACTGTAAGCACATTAAACTAAAGCTATAAGCTCCGATGAGAAACTATACACCTAGTGCTAAATCATAATAAATATGTTTTGGATGCTGCAATATAGGTTTCCCTTGTAGGAAGTTGAAAATAAAAGTTGAGAATAATTTGAAATTCCTCTTTTGATTAATGCTTTGTACTAAATGGAATCTTTTACTGGAACATTTTATTCACAACAAGTTCTGTCTCTTGATCAATGCCTCCAATCACAAAACTATAAGTGTAAAAACATGCTTGGCCCTGAAACAAAAATAATCATCCCACTTTGTTAAAAAAAGAGCTACAACTCAATGGCCACATCTTACTTGAGTCTACGTGGTCTTTATTTCAATGTCAGTGATATAAAGATAGAGTGGGACTCAATCCCTCTCACCTGATTTCCCTAAAGCCTTTCTTGCAGAAAATCCTTGCAAATTAAACCATATTTCTAGCCAAAAGAAAGACATATAACTTGCTAACATAAAATATATGTATCTTGTGTTTAGAGTGTGTGGTGAAATTAAAAATCACCTGGAATAAAACATGAATTATTTTAGTCCTATTTAGACTGGGTTAATGATTCACTTCAGCCTACTGTAGCTGAATAAAACAACCTTAAAAACCACAACACAGAGGGAATTGTGTCTTTATAGGGAAAAGGGGTGAGACATCCCTTTCCAGACTTTGCAGAAGAAATGCAGAAGTGGCCATCACTGTATGGTGAATGTCAAGCCAGGTAAGTTGGTCAATTACAATATTCAAATTACCTATAAGACAAGAATCTACAGATGCATCAATTCTCTTTTTCTTTCAGCCATGAACTCAGTGGACTCAGTTCCTACCATGGGTACTCTACAATATGTACTGCAAAAACAAACACATAAGAAAATTCCTTAGAATATTTTTTCTCGTGCCTCTCATGGCTTCTTCTCACAAATGAGGGAGACTTCATGAACTATGATATAGTATCAATACTCTTTACCAGTACTGCAGGAAGAGTAGGAATACACATTCTACTGCAAACGATGACATTGTGGATCGACATTTGCATTCCCATCAAATACCAGTTTTACTTCTGATTTTGAAATCGAGAGAGAGTATTTTCATATACCCTTACTGGATGCCTGATTCTTTATTGACTTTAGTATAAAATGCACGTCTACATTTGAATTGATTTGTTGGCATCTACTGCTGCTGCCTGGAATACCTTAGGCACTGAGGAGACATACTGTAGCTTTAGCAGACAAATGTCTCCTATAGTTCCCTCAAAAGTATTAGGTCTCACTGACAAAACATGACTGATTGGAATTTAAAATTCATTAACAATGGGGCATGAACAGCCATAAATGATGAAGGTTTCAAGTAAACAGTGAGCTTGGCTAAAAATCAAACACTAGCGTCCATAAACAATGACTGTTTCAAGTAAACAGAGAGCCCAATATGAGACATTGTGTGACAGCTACTAAACTACTGACAAACAAAATCCAAATTAGCATCAATCTCTAAGGCGGCCACCACTGAGCTTCAGGTGTTCCAAACCCCGCAGTAGCACCACTGAAGCTAAGTGAGCTGCCAGAACTGCACAGTAGAGTGCCTAAAGAGAAGTAATGCCTGAGGAATCTCAGACAACACTATGGGAGAGAATATGTTTTGCTGCACAGCTTGATTATGACTGAATGAAGCCAAGCATGAACTTTAATTACTGCTTACACCCTGGCTGTTTGTGACTGTGTACTGAAGCAGCTTAGGACACACAAAGGGAGGATGGGACGATTGTGCACAGTACAGCATTTGGCAAACATCAATCGCTATAAAAGGCTGATTTAATACAAATGGTGATTAAAGGGGAATCTTTAAACCTTTACCCCAATCTTTTAAATGTATGCCGGTAATACATCCAGTTAAACTTTCCCTGCTGAAAGCATATTTCACAACCTAAAGTACTCTTTTGCCTTCCAAAAAGAAAAGGTTAAACTCAACTTCAAAGAATTTTGCAGAGCTCAGGCCATTATGGTGTGCCATGTATTTTTCTCATGTATGATTTCCAAGTTTAATACAGGACATAGACTGCAATTTTTACTAAACGAAGCAGTCAGATTGAATAATACCACTGAGACACGACTTAAGAACAGTGAACTACTGTACAAAGGTATGCCATTTACTCAGCACCACCCCTCTAAGCTGATGCCATCAGTGAGGGCATGTCTAGTTCTTGGTGCAAAGAACAAGGCATCAATAATTCAACTCCTAGAAGTCTCTAACTTGAAGAAGGTAATTCTTGTTAAAGAAACATTTCAAGGAGTAAAAAAATATAATAAGCAGCTAGGTTAAGGTTAGAGAGATGGTTAGAGAAAATAATTGTTTTTGATTGGCTGGCAGGTGTTTGACCTGTGTCTGTTTTGATATAAAAAAAAAAACAATAAGGTCCTGTTCATACCTGGCATTTATATGTGTTTTGGGTGAGCCGATGACAAGTGGACAGCCCTAAGCACAGGTGTGAATGTATTGTGATCCAATCAGTCACAGTCTGAGGTGGTCTGAGGGCCACACATGGCTCATTATTTTAGCAGTGTTCATGCAAATGTGTCCTGGGCCTGACTGAAGGACGGCTTACTCAAGTGACATCCTCTGTGTAAGCAGCTGTGTCTACTCATTTGCAAGCAAAAACAAATTTTACAAATCATGTACTCGGCTTTTGCCCATGACATTGGAAAATTTCAAAATGCTCATAGCAATACATTACTTGTATGTATGTATGTGTGTGTGTATGTATGTATGTATGTATGTATATATGTATGTATGTCAAACACCTAGCTTGATTTGGTTTGTCTGGAACACACCAAAGAATGGGCTGAGTCTGTATTTTGATTTCTTCTTCTTCTTTTAGTTTCCAGCAGACTAGGCACACAGAGTGCATTGCTTCCTCCCATTGGTTAAAAAAAAAAAAAAAAAAAAAACACATTTGGTTTTTGAAAACAGAATGGATGTATATGTTTATTAGCATATAGAGCAGGGAAGTGAGTGACAACCACAAGTAATTCACAATCACTTGAGACACTTGTGGAGATGTATTTTAATAATTAGAGTGATGAGAGGTGTCCAATTGCAATCAGATCACCCAGTGCCAGGTATAGTCTATAGCCAAACCACTCTGCTCTGTGAGGGTGTACACTGGGACAGCGCTGCTTTGAGCCAAAATCTAATGTCAGCATGCTACAACGATGTTGAAAAGAAGGTGTTAATGTTCTTTTTAATGTTTAAATTAAATGTTTTCACCCTCCTAGTTTGGCATGGTTGCATGTGCAAATTTGCTAATAAGCACTAAACAGAGTGCTGAGGCTCAGGTGGAGAGATATGCAATATATGGCATTCATACTGTATATCACTAATAGCACTATGGGTGGACAACTGCAACAGACTATTTAACATTTGAACAACAGTAAGAAGTGAATAAGGCCAATTAGTTTCATTAGCTTCACAATTTTTTGCCTATGACTTTCTTATGTGAAAAAAGAACACACTGATCAAATTACATCAAATTATCCAGTGCCAGTGCTTCCCAGCACATATTTTCTGTCTATCCATTAGAGGTGAAACCTGAAATTTCCTCTATAAGCGTAAACAGTCATCTCCATTAATTGTAAAGAATAGAAAGTATAGTGCAGAATAGAAAGTGAGTTTTGAAATATAACTTTGTGATGGTAGAAACATATGGTTAGAAGTTCAAATCAACAACCCTACCACCCCTCACAGATGTTTTGTAAAACAGTTAAAAAAACATACGCATTATAGCTTTATATTACCTCTGATTAGATATAACCTTATGAACTATGATGAATAGGCAACTAGTGATTGCCCTTAATGTCCTTATTAGTATTTGATTCACTAAGCTGGCCTATCTTGACCAAACATGGCAACAAAAACAGCAGCAGTAGGCAAAACCAAACAGAGTGACATTTGTGAAATGTGGTTAATAGCCATGTGTGACTCACTGCATGATATTTCATCAGACATGTCCCCACAGTCATTCTCCCGGTCGCAGCTCCAGGCCTGAGGTATACATCGTCTGTTCTGACAGGAGAACTGGTCAGACTGACACGGTTGGGCTGAGAAAGACGAAAGAAGCCACTTAATTCAATCAGTGTGTAAAAGGCAATGCCGGATGTGCACAACAACTCTAATAATCACTATTGCACCAGGATGTCATTGTCTGCACCCAGTACAAACTCTTTATCACTCAATCAAACAGTAGCACATAGAAGGGCTAAAGGCCACTGGAAATGTGCTGTTGCTTGACAGGCTGTCAGTTACATGCTGCTTGGCCACAGACAGCACACACGGGATGTCTTGCTGATGTGGGATATGCATGTCAGTCTGCCGATGAGGGAACATTCATCATCCTCTGGCTAATGCTCGTTGATTGATTCTCTAAGGATAAAAAGCTCCTGAGAGGCACCGACGAGGATATCAGTAGCAATGTGATATACTGTAAGTCTTCCTGACATACAGATGGTTCTCATGGGCAATACAACCCTTTGATACTTGGGACTGCTCGCACACAAAAACATTGATTGCGCTGTGCTGAAGCTACTCAAGAGTCGCAAGTTATAACAGTAATGACTACTCTGACAACCTGAGATACCTCTGTTCAAGACCCTGATGAATACAGTAAAGAATCTTATCAAAAAATGTTTTTAATGTATTATATAAAGCACAAAATTGCCTTATTATATACATGTGAGATCTGTTTAATCTTTAATTCATACTGTCTACATGAGTTTGGTGAAAATGAAATACAAAAGTTGGCCAGTGTCCTGAACAAAAGTTCATGATGTAACCACAATATACAGTTCAATGTACACTCATAGAATGAGTAAAGCGTTGTTGGAGATAGATATGTAAGAAGTTGGACAATCGATCTGTCTGCAAACAAAACCAGTGACACCAGGTGACAAATTTTGCTAAAATGCTTGAATTACAAAATATTATGATTTCTATTTTAAGGGAAATAATCATAAGATTATCAAACTGCAGAAAAAGCTACATATCTAAGATAAACATAAAAATGGTAAAGTACATACCTGTACAGGTAGTGTTAGCCTCATCCTCATTGTTACCACAGTCATTTGTTCCATCACAAAGCCATCTTTTAGAAATGCAGCGATTGTTGCTGCATTTGAACTGGTCAGTGGGACAGCTGTGATTGTCTGCAAAAAGTTCAAACACCAATAAAGGCTTTTGGTAACTTTGCAGTATTTACCTCAAATAAATACAAAAGCTAATGTACAAATTTAAAAAAAAAATACTCCATATTAAGATTAACTTAAAATAATAAAATATCACATTTTCATTTTTTTGTAGTCATAGCAAAGAGAACTAGAATTGTTTGTTTTCTTAATACTAAAGCTTTATCTCCAGTCCATCTGATCTTTCTAAGTCCCATGGAAGGAAAAAAGTTTCATGTTCATATACAGTCGTGTACTGATACACCAGCAAGCTATATCAGAAATCATAAAAGGGAATGTTTTAGAGGAGAATCTCACTGTTTCTCCTTTATGGTTTTCTCTTTAATTAACAGTATTTGAGTCTCCATAGCATTTTCAAAGCAGTCTTAAGTATATTCGTTAGATTGTTTTGGTGGCTTGATTTTTGTCTTATATAAACCAACTTTTGGCAAAATATCTGTCAATGGAAATATCAGCAAAACTATTTATTTCTTTTCAATCATGTCATTTAACTTTAATTACACATTGACCATTCAGATTCATTCAGCCTCACCACTCATAAATCATGCCATGTTAATGTGAGCCAATTTCTATGTAGTTCAGGGATATTGTGACAGGACTGTGTGTGGATGATGAATTACCTTTGATTTTGAGGCAACAAAATCCCTAATACTTAAGATAGTGGTGATAGTGTTTGGAAATGTCTTAATGCCAGATGCTCTAAGACTGTGCCACACTGAGACCAATACTGTGGTTAGATAAATTCTGTAATCATCTTGTGTCTTATCACAGGCATTGCATCAATCATCTTGACTTAAATTTAATTCAATAACAGACTGCCTCATGACAATTAGAGACTGACCAAAACGCCATGAAAGATTTGCAGTTACTTATTTAAAACATAACAAGCCACTCATACAGCTGAAATTTAAATTTATGTACATATTTTCACGTCAAATGGGACCCTGATATATTCTTAAGACGACTCCATTCCGACTAAAACAAACCAAGTTAGATGATCATTGAGCAGATAATAGATTTTTCAATTCTGATGATTCTTGGTGAGGATTACTTTATTCTACTTTAATTTCAGAAAAAAAGGTGTCCAAGAGCATCCAATCATTTAATGTAGTGTTTACCTTGTATCACTGAGAAAAGGCAAAACCACTTCAGCAAAAGCAAAAAGAGAGACAGCAGTGCAGAGGAGGGACACTTTTCATCCCCAATTCATTCAGTGACATTTAGGAACATAGGAGTTGACAGAAAGAGAATTAGCCTTAAAAACCTTGAACTTTCCTGGCTTGGTGCATTGCTCTGCATGTATGTGTATTGGTATATGTTTGGTATCTGTATATATAATGCATTTGTGTGTTTGCATCACAGGGGAGATCTACTGGGGTGGAAATTGGAGGGGGGGGCAGCTGCTACCTAATGACTTTATATATATATACATATATACACATATAAATAAAAGTCTCCATGCCACCGTCTTGCCATCCCATGAATATTTCTTTAGATTCACATGCAGTGTGGTGGCCTGTAGTCTGATTTTAAGATCCTCACAGCAGCTGTGGCTCTCCTCATCACTTCCATCCAGACAATCATCATCTCCATCACACTTCCATAGGGCCCGAATGCAGCGATGATTATGGCACTGAAACTCATCGTTTTTACATCTCTGTGGCTCTAAACCACTGCTGGAGGCTTCTGAAGAGAACAGTGGTGAGACAAAATCAACAAGAGACCTCCTATGAAGTATGTGCTTAGGTAAAATATTGGCATAGCTATAATAGCACATAAAACATGTTAATAATGTCTCATGACCATATGTGTAACAAGTGTAACACCTGGGATCTGCCGATTATTTCAGGAAAACCACTAGGACAATTTCTCCGTGTCATTTGTTTATTAGCAGATTTGCATGTGAATGGATAAGGTTATTATTTGGTCTTTGTCCCATTGGATAAAGCCAGGATTACAGTATACTGGGAAAAGATGACCTTAGGCCTCTCACTCTGTCTCATTCATTATATCCTCCTACCTGCACAGGTGACATTGTTCTTCTCCAGAACCTGGTTGTCAGCACAGGCACACACTCTGCCTCCTGGGATGGCAAGGCAGAGGGTATCGCATCCTCCATAATTCACACTGCATGCGTTGTCACCTGGAGGAATAGAGCCAAAATAAGGTGTCTTGCATATTTAAAGCTAAATTTTCTAAAGCCCACCTTAAGTGACATTTGATTTTGTTGTTTTGTAGAGTGAACAGCAGAGGTTCAGGGGTCACTTTAAAACCTGAAAAAATAAATCATCCTTTGGATGCAAAACTAATTTATTGCTTTACAGAGACATGTCAGGAATATGCCAGGCGATCTATAAGTGCAAAATATGTCAAGTGAATTATTATTAACACTGTGGGTGAAAGACATTAGACATTTTTATCGTCTTCCTGGACAAAGCCGACATTCTCCAAATGAAAAAAAAAATACAGTCACATATAAAGCTAAGCCATAAAACACCTTTGTCACACTCATTTAACACAGAGCTCAAAGGCAGTGTCTGAGCCAATGAGATAAAGCTTTTGGTTTTGTAAGACCCAATCAGCTAAACTCAGAGGATCGGACAGCTAATTAATCTATGCAGTGACATGGACAATGGAGAAATGTCCAGTAAAAATTCTCTTCATTGTGTAAACTAGACTCTATATGCAGTGGTCAACCATTTATCTGCATCATATACTTGGAATGACACTTTCTGACTCAAAGTCCACAGCTTTAAAGCCCTTGTTTGAAAATCATTGTCTCACGAATGAAACAAAGTAAGATAATGAATCTAAAGCACATCACTGGACTGTGGAAAATTATGTTTCTCTACTCTTAGAAAAATAAGGTCAACTTGCCCTAATTGTGGAGTGGCCACCTGAACATTGGTTTTTACATACCCATTATGGTTTAACTAAAGAAAAACCTGTTGTGAAGGCCTATGCAATTCTCCACTTTGAGCCTTATCCAGCGCCTCTCCTAGATGTTCTTTCCAGCTCTCTAAAAGCATGAATCAATAATCATTTGTTACAGAAGTAATCAAAACTCCTCTGAACCATATCTAACTTCATAGATCGGAGCCCTAAGTGATTTAAAAGTCAATGCCCGTGCTGATCAAGTTACTGATTTTCACTGTGGAATTTGACACCAATTGGCATATATGTAAATCTATGGTGTATATATCATATAAAGTGTTCTCCACTTTAAAAGACAGTGATAAAAATGTCTAGAGTGGTTCTATTTTCAGTGCAAGAATGCCACTCTCTCTGGTCAGAGGCTTCGTATGAGACACAAATGAACAGAATTCAGCCAACCTTGCTGACTCTGTGCGTCGTAGACACGCAGGCCAAATAGTGGTGGTCTCTCACTCCGCAGCAGAGTGACATCACCAGTGGACAGGTCAAGTTGGAAGACCGATGCATTCATGTACTCCGTCCAAAAGATGAAATCACGATAATGGGAGATTCCAAATGGATGGTTCAACTCTTTTCCGTTGTATACCACCTGCAACATGAAGCAAACATGCAGTGTAATCAAAAGATTAGAAAAGCTACAGAAAGACACTGCCAGCAACAGAAAAATCAATCATCTTAAACAGGGTTCTAGCTGTTTGAATACGGGCTTAGAAATTATTTGATCACAGCATATGATGAATGTGATTCAATTTCTTTGCACAAATTTATTCACACAGTGCTGCCTGCTTATAATAATGTTTGCTGGAATCTTGGCATTGATTAAATAGCATTTGCAAATAATTCATTAGCTTAATATGCCAGTACAGCTGCAGTGGGTAGGAGTAGTATGGGAGGAAGGGATGTTTTGTTCGTGGTTAAGGTGGTAAGAGAAGCAGTTTTCACTCATTTCACTGCTTTTCAGAATAACATTGTATCAGTGTTAAATATAAAAAACGGGATATGGAACCTGGAATTCAAGTGAACCAATTTCTATTCTACAATTGGTCATTGTGATCTATTTTTAAAAGTCCAGTGCACGCCTTACATTGTTAAAAATCCTGCCCACAGTCTCTCAGAATCACGAGTAACAAGTTTACTTATGTTCCATGCAAACATTAAAATATGATCCACATATACTGTATCTACACAGGTATGTCAGCTCCAGTCATATGAGTGAGTCAGTACAAAAGTAACAAAAGTAAGCACATAATGATAAACAATAAGGCTTTCCTGAAATTAAATTAAAGTCACTGATGTTGTGTGGCAGGCAGATCCAGGCATTTTAATTTAGGTAGCCCATCAGCTATGAATCAAGATGTTTGTTCTTGGAATGACAGCTGTCAAAATCACCCACTGTGCCCCATTAAAACACCGAAGGGAAGGCTTTGACAGTGAGTGACTCGCTGTGCCACAAATGATAGCGGTTAGCTTCAGTTTCAGTTGTATAACAGCAGCAGTGAACAAAGTGATCGAGCAGTTGTTTTGCAGCTGTCTAAGTGATATTTAGCAGGTGAACACAGCTCTACGGTGCTGCTGTTATTTTGGCATTTTGTTACTGCTGATGTTAATGAGGGTCTGTCTAATTCCTGTCCAGACCTTCCTGCCACAAAATATTCACAGTGACACGCTCTCTCTTGGTGGAGGCCTAAAGTGCCAACCGAAAGTTGTATAATTCAGAGAAAAAAACTGATTTAAAACAAATATTAGAATAAAAAACATAGAGAGGACAGCAATAGGTGGAAGTCTCACATTTATAACACCTGCTTCCCAGTACAACAATATAAGAGACTAGCGTGCATGTAAAGATACTAATTGACAGATGATGTTGATGGTATGAAACAGAAGTTGAATAAAGTTAAAACTATAATATTAATTTTACAAAATTATTATTATTGTCATAAAATTTTTTAATGAAAATTTCAGACCCCTCAGGAGAGGCCTCACCAAGGGCACATAAATGTCCAGAGACATCCCTGCTGAACTTTTTAATTCTGATGTAATACCTATCTGATGTTATTTATTTCGATTTTAAAATACTCATTTAATATTAAATTATAATGGTGACAATTCACTGTAAAATGAATATATGGAATTTGTAAAACTTACTCAGATTACTTTAAAAAAACAGGATGTACAATTTCTTCTAGTCAAACGTAAATTATAATCCAACAATGTAATGCAATACAAAACAGAGTAAAATTGAAAAGCTGAAGAAAAAAAAAGGAAAAACTATACCACATTCGCTAGTTAATGATTTGTCTGTTTTCAGAATTTGGTGAACTTTTTTTAAATGAAAAAAGAACTACTTTTGTTGACGCATTAAATTTAACAGTGTGTTTAGTATACTTGCTTATTGAATTGAACCCATGGCCTCCTATTAAACCCTAATAAGCTGACTAACTTTCGATTTAACTAGAAGCTAAAAGCTAACATAATTCCTTTAAATACAGTCCTCCATAATATGGTAACTGTATGTGATTGCTACATATTTAAACTCACCATCCTTCCAGTTCCATTGAGATAAATCTTCTCGATGTGATCGTAGTAGGCGTCACACCAGTACATAGTGCTGGTCCCATGGTCCAGTGTCAGACCATTGGGCCACAACATGTTGGAGGTGACAAAAATGCGGCGATTGGATCCGTCCATCCAGGCTTTCTCTATCCGCCCTATGCTGTCATTAACCTCATCCTCTTCCCAGTCTGTCCAGTACATCCAGCTATCATACAGAGAAATGCACAAATACACTTCATGTAAGCAAACACAGCCATTATTGCACCAATAATCTATCATACTGATCTGATTTAGCTCAGATGGGATGTTAGTCTTACAGCAACATCTGATGATCTTAACCTCCAAACTAATACTTGTTATATCTCACATTCAAATTGAGGTGGTTCATTTTAGCAGTCTGCTCCTCATTCATCCCTGCATTTACTACTTGACATGTTGATATCTAATAGTTTTGCTTTTTCTTCTCTCCACCAGCCTCCTCCTGCTTCACTCAATACACATGCAACGGCGCATTTCTGCTGCCTTCTCTCAAAATGAACTATTCTATAATATAGTAAAACAGGTCTTGTGTGTTCTGTTCTGTACACCCATGGGAAGGCATGAGTGTGCTCACATAATGATTTTTTTCTGATTCATACAGGGAACATTATAAAGAACACAACCTGTACTGCTAAATACATAACATATTGCATTAGTTCAGAAAAACGCTTTTACATCACAAAAAGAGTGTTCCCACTGAAATGGAAATAAACTGGGGTCCAGATTTCCCATATGTAAAACAAAATAATCAAACATCTTTGGTAGTAAAAAGCAAGTGCATCATAGCCTAAGAAATTATTCAGGCTTATCAAGTTAAAGTGACGCTTGAATGCACATCAAGGCAAAGTTTGAAGTCTCATAATCCCCACCAAAGAAAAACTTTTCAGTGTACCCTGTGTATGCCAAGACGGCAACTCTCAGTGGGCTAGTGGTATTTGAAAGATGATTGGGTTAACGATTTGACGTGATCTGTTCTCTAGTAACCATGCACATGGGATTCGCTCTGTTTGAGTGTTGCTGACTGAGCCATGTGGCCCCCTGTTTCTCATCAATGATAGAGGGCTGGCTAAGAGCAGATGAAACAGAATGGGATATGGAGGTGAATGAAGACTCCCTCTGTCTCAAAGTCATCTTTACAACCTCATGAATTATTCAGCAGTGCTCCATACTCACATGCACACATACATAAGCCTACATACATCCAGACACCACATCAGATGGGCACCATGCAGTTGCAATTTCACAGTAAGAAAATGTTAATACTACTATCATTCTACTGAATAAAGAGTGGTTATAAAAACTGAATTTTACCCATGTTTCTTTTTTTCATTTAGTGCTGCAATGTCAATAAATTGATTAATTGTTTGAGCCATTTTTAAGGAAAAATGGCAAAAGTGTAAAGGTTGCAGCTTCTTAAATGTGAATGTTTTCTGTTTTTCTTATTATGTGATAATAATCTAAATATCTTTGGATTTTAGACTCTTGGTTGGACAAAAGTTATATAATGACCTTGGTGTCTGGGAACCTGTAATGGCCAATTTTCACAATTTGCTGACATTTTATAGATCAACGAAATATCAATTGAGAGAGAAAAATAATCAGTAGATTAAATGACAATACATGTAATCGTTACTTGCAGCCCTATTTTCATTCAATGCAATGCAGTATTGCTGTTATTGTATCTTCAGAGGGTGTATCCATGTCTTTAAAATTAAAATTAATTTCATAACTAAAATTAAGCCTTAGGAAAATGCACAGAGGTTGCTACAAAGCAGCGTAGGACACTTAGTAATAACAGTCATATGCATACACTCACCCAGGCAAAGTCAAACATTTGTGTGAGGATTTCTTTTTTTTTTCATGTGAATACATTTGCGAGGTTGCTTATGCAGCAAAGATAAAGAAGTATAACACTGTTAAGTTGACACTTGTAGTCCTTATCATTTCAACACAACCTGAAGGTAGCAAACAGAGCAGAAAATGAGGTCGCAAGAATAAATTCTAGAAATCAGTTGGAGAGGTGCATCCATTTCACCTGAAGAGACCCTTCCTGTAGAGCAGATAGAGATCAAAGGCCTATCGGGTTCAGGCTGAATTCTCCCTCAGAAACCTGAAACTAGCTTTTCTAATCATTTTTGCTGTCAATGGGAGAGGCAGAGTAAAATTTATTAAAACGTGACAAGATATTCCACCACCCTTCATGTGTCAGGGCTGAAATTCTAAACAAAGGCCAGCAAGTCGTTTCCTCACTAGTCCCAAAAGTTTAAAGGCTGCGTTCTCACTCAGTTGTTTTAATGTTTTTTTTTTTTAAATTAAACTCAACATAGAAATAGATCTGATTTTTTAAAATTGGTGCATTTTATCTGTGTGATAAATGTCAGTGTCCTTCAACAGCCAGTCAGAACCACTGGGACATACAAGTGACATGAACGTGAATATTTGAATCAGTGCGATTATTAGGATGGAGAGCAAGACACAACACTAGAAAGTTGGCAAATGGCAGCCTTAATTCTTATTTAGGACTTGAGGGTACGGATAAATGTTACAGACAAGTGGAAAGAAAAAGCAAAACTAACAATGAATAAGTTTTGGTTTTTTGGTTTAGTGTATGTGCCTACAGTATAGCAGTGAAACAGCTGTGTTTAAAAAAAAATGTTCGGAAAGGGGGGCTTGAAAACTAATCTCTAACCGCTATGGATTTAGTATGTGTTAATACGATTTGAGCCCGAAAGTGGTAATCCTTAAAATCCTTAAGACACTCAATGAATTTGAATTTTGCGGCATCTTCTCTATATGTTAATTACCATCTCTGCTGGTGGGATCATCTGTCTATAAATTTGCACAAGAAGACTATGGTGATTGATCTATGAGTACTACAAAGAAACAGCTATCAAACGGGTTAATTGTTGTAACAAGTTGGTAGCTGTGCTGTAGCTTCAGGGAACAAGACAAGCCACCATTTTCTATCTCAACTCCCCACAACAACCGTCTCCCTCATTAAAAAATGGCCGATCTCTCTCTCTCTCAGGTTCTCCCAATCTAACCATGCTGGTTTACTTAGAGGTGGGGGTGCCCCCCACATGTACACATTTTCTTTTGATAGGTGCTTGATGTAATCAGTCAAAGCAGATGTGTGCTAAAACAGATGATCTTCAGGATTAACATTTGAAGCAAAGTGATACTGATATCTTCAAAAAAACCATGGCGGTCTTTGGATCTGGATACCATGAATCTCCCCTGCCACACCATAGAAATATGTCCTTTTTTTAACTTGGTTCATTGGCGATGCTTGTTGTCAGTTTCGGGGGGAAAAATGAGGGGAGCACTCCTGAGGAGCATCTGAGGCAAACAAAGATGCAAAAGCAAACATGGCATATACCAAAGAGAAATTTAATAATTTGCATGTAATCCGAAATTGTCAAGTAAAATTTCGGCTTGTTAAATCTAATTAGTTTTTTTTCTTTAACGTCCACTTGTCAATTCAATTAAACTTTTGCCTTTTCAAGTTATAACAGAGCAGATAAACAGACTTCCAAATTTAGCTAAAGACAGAGTCCCAAATTGGTTTGAAAACCCAGGTTTGAAAACCCATTTGCCCACCGCACCCACAAAGGTCAGTACCAGAACTAACCAGCCAGTCAAATCATCTTAGAACTGGTTGCTAGTACAAGCAGTATAGGCAAACCACACAACGGTTGTGGGTAATAATAACATACAGAGTGGTATACCTTAATTTTTCTTTAAATTCATTTCTTTTAATTTTTCTTTAAATTTTTCTTCTAATTTTAATTCAATCAAGATGTAACAAGATCCAGGATCTAATGTTAATTTCCCTTCCAAGCAACAAACTAATGAGCCAAATTGAGATCACAGAAAATACTAGAAAGCATAGCCAACTTTTATTTTGAACTTCGAGAAAATCTCCAAACTCCATCAGGAGATGTGAGTGTAAAGATAACTGTTTTTCTCTTTGACTGTCAGTGCTGAAAGAAATTACACTAGAAAAGAATGGAACACAGGACAATTTTAATATAAGATATAACACCCACATACTGCCTGCAATAGCTACTGCTCTTCCAGGAGCAATAGCTCTTCCCAGAGCTATTCCCAGAGCTATTGCTTCGCTCTTGAAAAAAGATTTTTAGATTGTCTCTTTACATACAGTACAATGCAATGGATGATGTTTTAATTTTTTATATCCCCTGACCTGTTAAGAGGGTCAACCACGATTGCCCGTGGGTGCGACATATTCCCTTCCAACAGAGTCTTCCTAGTCTGCGAGGCTTTCTCCAGCTTGGCAACACTGATTGTCTTCCTGTAGCCATCATTGGTCCAGTACAAGTTATTCCCAATCCAGTCCACTGAGATTCCTTCAACATTGTCGAGTTCTACAACAGCATCAGCAGCAAAGAATTTAACAGTATCAACAAACACAAACATCACCTGAATTTAACTTTTCTACGAAAACTTTTATGGAGTACATTGACTTTGATGGGTTCTACAAACATGAATATCTGGATTTAATGAATGGAAAAAAATTGCATTTTTAAATGTTGTGTCAAGGAAACTGCTAAAAAAAAAGATATATCAATCATCAAGTAATTAATATAAATAAAATTAGTTTCAAAATATGCAGTTATTTCTTTTGTCATGTCGTATTTACACACTCACGGAAAAAAACATTTTTAGGTAAGAAATTGTACTGTCATCAAATGGCATCAGATTTATTTTACACTGAACCTTGGCAAAGTGTTGTTTGGATGAATAAAACAGGAGTGAAAGCTGTCTGTCAACAGAAATATCTTTTGCTAGTATAGGAAAACAAAGAAAAAAAAGTAAAAAAAAAAGTTTCCAAAATATGAGATGTATACATTGAGTATATGGAGTGTGTTATATGTAGATTAAGAGTGTGGGGAAGGCTTTTAACCTTACATTAGAGGGTCACTATTATATTGCATACAGTTTCCTTAATTTATTGTATCTCTTGTATTGAAATGCTGCAGTTTGTATAAAAAAAAAACATTTAAACCCACCATCTTTGAGTATTGTCTCTCTGCTGCTTCCATCTACTTTTTGCCGCCCAATAAGGAAACTGGTGGTGTCAGCAAAGTAGATGTGTCCCAGTTCAGCATGGTAGTCGATGGCTCGAGGGTTGACCAGGTCCTCGATTGGCACTATGTGCTCATCGCTGGACTTGATGTTCATATCCAGGCCTCGGATGATCCCGGGACGCCCCTTGCCGTAGAACAGGAAGAGATCATTTTTTGGCTCTACAAGGTAAGAGAGGACAGATCCTTTTTACTGTTATTGTTAATTAATTGGCCTAATTCATCAATGCTGATCCCAGCATTAAACCCTCTTATCGGCCACGTTGTTTTTATATGTGAGCCAGAGCTGAGGCCATCCATTCACCTTAATGGAGCCAGTAATCCACGCCAATAACTATACTCTCCCCCCTCAATCACACTCCCGCTACAATGCTGCCATGACAGTAAGAAATTTAAATGCTTGAGCAAACACACAATGGCAATACTTACCTTGGCTGTGAACACTGCCTCCAATATAAAACAACATTGTGTCTGGGTAGAAAAGCAAACACAGAGGCCTAGAAAGCTGAGGCAGCTCTTCAGTGGCCTGCCAGCCCCTTAGGGGGCTGTATGTTCTCAAGCCCTTTGGGATCCTCTGGAGAGGCAAGAGCAGGAATGAAGGAGGGTTTCCAGTGAGAGAAGCAGACCTCTCCTCACTCTTAGCCTCTACCCGAGAGACTGGGATACTGGGGGTGAGGACCACACAGGCCTAACTTCAATTTATCATTTTGTGAGGGAGGGACCAACTACCCAAGAGACAATTAAACAGTGCAAGAGACCCAGATATCAAACCCCACTGTGACTGCTGTATGAAGAAGCACTACCATTTAGCACTGAATCTCATTATGCTTAGGAAGAGGGAAAGCACAAGCAAGAGGGAGATAGCTGGTGTCATCAGAACATCTCTGAGAGGGGAATAAATCAAATGTGTCATGCCATGCCTCCCAGTGCTTCATTACCCCGATCGAAACATTGTGGGCCCTCAGATTGTGTCATCAATTTGATCCTATGCTTTTATTGTCAACTAGACAATGTCCAGCAATTGATCAGAACAGACATCAAATGTAGACAAACTTAAAACCTCATTATGACAATAATCAATCAGGCTTGCGTCAGGTCAATAGCGGAACGTCACGTTAAAATGGGTCTGTGTCCACCAGCGCTCATCTTTATCACTGTCAGTCTAAGGCTGATGCCTGCGTGGCACACTCTCAACTCTAATATAACACATGACCTTTATAGGCCCTCATCAATATAGCAGTTATGCAGAATGTTCTTTTCATTCATAAATCAAGATTCTTATTCACAAAGTACAGAAAGCACTCGCAATGGCAATCCCTTAGCAGAGGATTTTTGTGGAAGAAACATGACTGTTTTAAAGCATATGTACTAAAATACGCAATAATGCAATGAAAAATATGTACTGACTTTTGCAGGACTGTCCATCAGAGCCCAAGCTGTAGCCAGTACGACAACGGCAGGTTCTGGACTTATAGCTTCCACTCAGAAGGCAGACATGGGAGCATCCACCTGGCTTTCCATATGAATCCATTTCACATGCGTGACTCTTGACTGTGGACAAAACCAGAAAAGACATGGGAAAAGATTATAAGCCAATGAAGCATCATCTTTTATACCAACACAGACCCCAGCTTTGTGAGGCCTACAACAGGATGGAATCTGGCACATACTTGCACATGTTAACCAGTAAAGAAAATGTTCATTACCTTTTGGCTGAGTGAGTTTGTGGTAAACACGGAGTCCTCTAGCATTCCCCAGGCTGGTTAATGTCATGCTTTCTGCTGTGATGTTGAACCTATGGATCTGCAGCAGCTCCACAGAGTCACTCCCTTTGGAAGGGTCAGACTGGGTAGCATAGAGGTAGTCCTCAAACACAGCTAATGCATAAATGTACAACACCTGAAAAACAAGATAGATCCCTGGTGTTTTGTTTCGGGTTTTTTTGCTACATCCCTGAAGCCAAAAATAAGTAAAAACCACAAGAGAAAGGCAAACAAAACAATAACAAAAATAAATTAATGAGAGGACTTTTATCTTTCAACACGCATCAAGCACAAGGGGGATGGGAGAGAGTGGTGGGGCTGTCTGTACATTTGGCAGCCCACGCAGGGTCAAAAGCTGGACTCCATGGGGAAGCCGTTGGCCCTGACACCACAGCCTCCATGCTACATTTAGC